>CM029278.1:15198776-15558636 GCA_016920895.1 Vaccinium myrtillus | reverse complement strand
AAAAAAATTGAACTTGAGCTTGAAGGCTCTCACGGGGTATGGGTTCCAGTTGGGAGATCTACCAACAGCTGCACGCCTCCGTGAGGGCTTTGGTGGATCTGGTAGGATTCGGGAGGTTCATCCCGACTCTCACGAGCACGCAGCACGACCATGCCGTGGTGACGGCATTGGCCGAGAGGTGGAGGGACTCTACGAGTTCTTTTCACCTCATCTTCGGAGAGGCGACGATGACGCCGCTGGACTTCTCGGCGATCACGGGATTGCGGGTAGGAGGAGACCCAATCCCGTTCGACTCGGGGATTGGCAGGGATGAGGTTGCACTGAGGTGGTTCTTGGGCTTCGTGTCTAACAAGGAGGGGGAGACGGCCACATATGGCCAATTCAAGTTGAGGGGTTTAGGTGAGCCGTCTGACGAGGAGGATGCAGCACGGAAGGCGACGTGCTACTTGTTATACCTGTTTGGGGCTTCTCTGTACCCAAACAGGCGTAACAGGGTGCACCTCTCCTATCTTGGAGGGTTGAGGGACTTCACCATAGCGGCGAGGTACAACTGGGGTGGAGCGGCGCTCGGGAGCTGCTATGCGTTCATGAATGCCGTCTCGAGACGGAAAGGGACTGGCATATCAAGGCTGTGGAGCGTCTGGGAGGTAACAGTTCAAACCTTTGTCTCAAACTATTTGCATGAATTCCAATACTCGCACTTGATTATCGAATATGCATTGACTGATCAATTTGTTGTTTGCATTGCAGCTCTGGGCCTACGAGGTGTTGGGGTTGCATCCCCCGGAGACACGGCACCAGGATCCAGATGTCATCCCCCGAGCACTGTGCTGGGGGGAGGGCCTTCGCTACGGTGGTTCAGCGCGAGGGAACATCCACGTTCTCCGCGCTTCGCTTGACAGGCTCCCTGCTTCCTTGGTAAGTATCGATCTTTCACACGCACTCCATTTGCTTTCGATTTGCTTATAACCATGCATTTGATTATTAATGCTTGAACAACTTTTGCAGGTCCGCTGGGAAGTATGAGATGCTATTGACGAGCCCTACTTGGCTCAGAGCCGGAGGCTCACGAGGGGGAGGGTCCTACTTGAGTGCCAGTACGGCTGGTTCTGGTACCTTGGCGACAGGGTGTTGCGCCAGTCGATGCGGGCTGAGGAACCACAGGTGCCAGGACGCCTTCCTCCTCGGGTACTGATGACGTCTCGATACACGCTGGCAGAGATCGAGCGTTACACGACGCCCGACTTGGACTTGAGCCAGCACTTGCGCCCGGCCTTGAGCTACATTGACTATCGGAGGAAGTACTTAGTTGGGTCGCTGAGGTCGGTGGAGTGGAGGGATAAGATGGAGAGGGAGAAGGCCGCGAAGGCGCGTGCCTCAGCTGGAGGGGTGGTCGGAGGTAGAGGCGAGGACACTGGCACCTCAACTCAGGAGACGGTGGCGGCCAGGTGGTGGGTACATGTTACTTCCGCTGGTGGAGAGGCAGGGGATATAGACATCCCGAGGCCACCGGCGGACTTTCTGCGGCTCCCGGCACCGGTAAAAACCATTTCTTTTATTCAAATTTTTTGCATGCCTTGATTATAAATGCCCAAATGCACTAATGATTCGAATCTCTGACTTGCTTGCAGGTTTCACAGGAGGCGGCACAGACGTTGCATGAGCAGAACCGAGGACTACGCGTCCTGATTCGCCGCCTCATAGCTGGGGAGGAGGTCACTATCCGCCGAGAGGGCGAGCCAGCACCTCCTGCTGCCCCTGGGCCTTCTCGCCCGAGAGTTGCACCAGTATGTAATTCATTATTTCTTGCATTTTCAAATCCTTGATTATACCGTGTACTGATTTCATTTCCTGTTTACTTGGTGATGCAGCCGCCAGTGATTAGGAAGAGGTCTTACGCTAGAGTCGGCGGTCCTGGAGACACGACTGTGCGGCTCGGGCGTTCAAAGCCAACGGCGGCGGGACTTGAGGAGGAGAGACCACGGAGGTCGTCCCGCCGGAGGGTGGATGTAGCACCTGAGGGGATAGTTGAGACGAGCTCGAGTGATGACAGCGTTGATGACGCTAACTACCCCTCTTCCCGGCAGGAGCGACAGGAGCAGCGACAGGGAGACGAGACTGATAGCTCGGACGAGACGATGGACGAGTCGGAGTAGTACATCGTAGACATAGAGTAGTTTAGAGTCTTGCTTTTGCTTTTTATCTTTTCTTTTGACTGGGCCTGCGTGCCCCAGTAGATAGGTGGATTGGGCCTGCGTGCCCCAGATGTGGATCTCCTTATTGGGCGTTGTGTGCCCTGGTAGTTAGTGATGATACTCAGATTCGACATTTTGACCTTTATGGATTTGGATTAGTTTATACACACGATTTGCACTTTCATTGTTCATTGCGTTATTTTCTGCTTTTCAAATGAACAAACCTGTTGTAGAATGTACACAATTTATCCACCAAATTTTGAATTCAAACATCCAAGAACAAAGCTTTAAAACTTGACTTTAAAGAAAAGCTAACATGTTCGAGAATTTAGACGAAACATGATTATTTGAGTTTATGTACAACCAGAAGATGTATTTACATGCCGCGCGACTTGACACGTTTCTCGTATATGAGCGATCAATACAAACTATACAGAACGACCTTAGAACGGAATTTGATGTTCATAAGGCATATTTGAAAATAAAATGCTTCGTGAGCCTGTTTGGATGTGATGAATTGCCATGTTGTCACTTTGACCAAGTCACAAATGACATAAATACCCCTGTGATCGTCACCATTTAGCAAGGAAACCCTCAGAACTACTTTTGATATGGTGACGGCCGCCATTCCGTTGCTTGAGTTGGCTGTCGAAACCCCAAAACCTTGTATAACCAAAGAATTGTCTCGGGAACCGCTCCGACGAGTCACAAACGCCTATTGACACATACCTTGATGATTGAAAATGGCTAGCGAGTTTAGAAAATAGATCCGGACGTCCGACGGCCGTTTTCTAGCTTCAAACTTCCTTATACGTGTATCCCGTGTCCGAACACGTATCGGCTTGTTAATTCGGGGAACGGGACGCTCCGTGAAGTCACAAATGCCCGTTGGGACTTGGCTTGGGTGTTGAATGAGGGTTAGGAGGCTTAGAAGAGGTTTCGGGCATCGAACGGGCCAAGATACTGCTGCTGCTGTTTCTGCAGGCATTGAGCGCTCAATGGGGTTTGAGCGCTCAAGCTCACCACCTTGAGCGCTCAAGGTGGTTTCAGGGAGTTGAGCGATCAACTACACTGGTTTGAGCGCTCAATGTCTGTGCTGGGCAGGCAAATGGTGTTGCTTCCCAAGGCAATTTTGGACCCTTTTGCATGGTTTCTTCTGCCCCAAATGTCTTGTTGCTCTGTTATAACATCTCCCAAGCTTTGAACATCATCTTCCCAAGGTCTTTTCACATTTTTCCCATAAATGCCATGCATTTCCAATACACTTTCAAACTTTCCCACAAAATTTCTTTGAAAATATGCACTTGACCATCTTGAAAATGCAATCTTTGATTTCCAATGTTGCATGGCAATTTGTAAGGTTCCTCCCAAGTCCCCTATAAATACTATGCATAACCAAGCCTTTCCCACTCACCATTTCCATATCAAATTTCATTTCTTACTCCACACATCTTGCTTATCAATCTTCCATTGCTTCCCATGGCTGCCCTTGACCCTTCCGTTATCAACACTTGGGTTGCTAGCTTTGAAAACATCGATTGGTTCAACTTCCGAGGTCTCGGACTCAACGCTCTTCGCCACCTCCATACTTTTCCTATCCGCCAAGACATCTTGCGTGCCGCGGTACGTTGTTGGGATTCGGAGCTCCATGTGTTCCGTTTTGGGATGCAAGAACTTTGCCCGACTGTTGAGGAATTTCAAGCCTACCTTGGCGGTCGTGCTTTCGCCGATCCCGTCATACCGCCCATTCGTCAAAACTATGCCGACATTCTTAGTAGGAAGCTTGGTCTTGGGAACGGTGCTGCGCGTTTCTTGATTCGCAATGAGACCCTCAACGTCCTTCGTCTCTTTGTGGATTACAGCCCAACAGGCGACCTTTTAGATTTTACCGTTCAAAACCAGCGCATGTTTGCACTTTGCCTTTGCCTCTTGGCATTATATTTATTGGTCCCATGTGATGGCCATCCGAGTTCTTCCATTGTCGGTGTTGCTGCTCAAATCGAACAGCGAAGGGATGTGGTTCCTTTGGTTTTGGCTGAGACAATCATGGGCTTGGATGCGGTTAAGGCTGGAAGGACGAACACGTTTGCCGGGAGCCCGCTTTTGCTTCAGGTTTGGTTTATTTGGTTTGGATATTTTGGTTTTGGGAATTTTGGGGATTTTGGTTGTTTGGCTTGGTTTTGACTTTGGCTTGGACGTTTTGGTTTTGTAGATATGGCTGTGTGACAAGGTTGGGCTTTTGAGGGAGCCGGCGGGCGATTGGGTTTACGAGCCTCGGACTTGGATGAGTAGACCATTTGTGCATGATGAGGCTGATGAAGATGAATGGTCTGACTTCTTCAGGTCATTGGAGGAGGATCATATTGTCTGGCGGTGCCATTGGTTGCCTTTGCCAGATATGACGGCCAATCACATGGGAGACACGTGGGTGATTTTGGCGGGATTACGAGGGTATGCGTATTATTTTCCACAACGCATTCTTCGCCAATATTGCATTCGTCAAGAAGTGGAGTACTCAGTTCCCGCCACTTTCAGCCTTCCCACTTTCAAACATTCCGTCTTCGAGCACTATCGTACTTCTTGGAGGCACAGGGTCGTTTGGGCTCCTGATCCCTACCCAACTATTCATTTGAATGGACATTACAGAGATTGGATGAGGGAGCAAATGGGGACACGACACCGAAGAAATTAGCACAATTTGACTTCCGACCCACTAAGCTGTTTCCCAAAATAAATGGTGCCCTTTTTTTTTTTTTTTTTAGGCTGTTATGCTCAGTTTATGTAATCGAAGAAGTGATTTGAATAAAATTGAACGATGAAGGGTTTCCCCCTCTTGGTTCATTCGGTTCCATATGCTATCTCTTTTGAAATCTGCGGAAACATGAGCCAATTCATCAGATTTAGACCGAACCCCAAGATAGGGTTGCCTACGTATCCCTTTTCAAGGAATCAGGTCATGGCGTAGTTCAAGCAAAGGTTCACTCGGGTATTAACACTCTCCTTTTTGCGCTCTAAATTTTGCCTGGAACCGCTTTTTCAGGTTTTCGGTCCAGCGAGCTTCTTTTGAATTTTTGCCTTAAATTTTGCCTAGACCGCCCAGTGTGGGTTTTCGGCCTAGCAGGCTTGCTCTAATTTTTGCTTGGGTCGGTTCGCCCTTGCGATTTTCCGCCCAACGAGCATCTCTCAGGGGTAATATCGCTTGAGTTGGTCCAAGTTGACAAGATTGCTAAACTCGTTACCATCCAAATCAAGGATCACTACTGCCCCACCGTCGAGGATAGTCTTGATGATGTATGGTCCCGCCCATTTCGGCCTGAATTTCCCTCGTGGATCGAAGATCGGTGCCCGAATCTCTTTTACCACCATATCTCCTTCGATTAGATCCCTGGATTTCACCTTCTTGTTGAATGCGCGAGCAATTCTTCTCTGATACCCCTGAATGTGATACAATGCCCGCAACCTCCTTTCATCAAACAACATTAGCTCAGAGAACCTGTCGCTCAGCCAATCAGCCTCGTCGATTTCACTCTCTATCATCACCCTCAATGATGGCACTTCAAGCTCGATGGGAAGTACTGCTTCCATACCATAAACCAATGAGTAGGGTGTTGCCCCCGTTGGAGTTCGGATGGAAGTGCGGTACCCCCACAATGCTAATGGTAGCTTCTCATGCCAATCCATAGATGACTCGATGGTTTTCTCCAAGATGTTCTTGATTGACTTGTTTGCCGCTTCCACTGCTCCGTTGGTTTGTGGTCTGTATATTGTTGACTTGTGCACCTGAACATTGAATTCTTCAAGCACCTCTGCTGCCCTTCCTTTGAAATGCACACCATTGTCTGACACGAAGGCATTGGGAACCCCATATCGGTAAATGATGTTTTGCTTAATAAAATGGGCTACTTGTACTGCGGTCAATGTAGCGTAAGAAGCTGACTCCACCCACTTTGTGAAATAATCGATCGCTACCAATATAAACTTGTGTCCGTTTGATGCTGGCGGCGTGATTTTCCCAATTACATCTATTCCCCACACTGAGAAAGGCCAAGGCGTTGCCATCGTATGAAGTTCAGACGGCGGAACATGCATGAGGTTAGCATGAACTTGACACTTATGACATCTCCGCACATACTGAACACAATCTGTTTCTAAAGTCAACCAAAAATACCCTTGCCTCAGAATCTTCTTTGCCATCATCAATCCGCTCATGTGGGGACCACAAATTCCTTCATGAATTTCCTCCATTACCCTTTTCGTGTCATCACCATGGATGCACAATTTATGCATGCCACAGTATGACCTTTTGTATAACCTTCCACCGCAGAGGATGTATTGTGACGCCAGCCTTTGTAACGCTATCCGATCTTTCTTGTTCGCTCCTTCCGGATATTCTCCCTTCTCAACCAAATTCCAAATATCGTGATACCATGGCAAACCATCGCCAACTTCGCAAATGTTCATCACATATTCATAGGCTGGCCTATTCCTTTGCTCGATCATGATCGGTCTCATTCTCACCCCCACGGGTAATTCTACCATGGATGCCAAGGTAGCAAGAGCGTCGGCAAACTGGTTCTTCATCCTCGGGATATGAGTAAAAGTAACTTGTTCAAATCGATGAATCAGATTGTCGAGGTCTTTGTGGTATGGCTTCAACTTTTCTTCTCGTACTTTCCAATCACCGTTGGCTTGAGAAACTACCAGATTCGAATCTCCGACTACTTCCAACTTCTTTACCCCGATTTCAAAAGCAGCTTCCATTCCAGCAACACATGCCTCATACTCTGCCTGGTTATTGGTAACTTCGAAGTTTAACTTGAAAGAGAGGGGAATGTGTGGCCCTTCTGGTGAGACCAATAGTATGACGATCCCGAATCCTCTCTGATTTGCAGCTCCATCGAAGTACAATTTCCAAACATCTTCTACTACTGTCATAACACTTTCATCGGGAAATTGGAACTCCGTATCTTCTGGTCCCTCAATCGGATGATCTGCCAAGAATTCCGCCACAGCCCTGCCTTTCACTGATTTTCTCGTTACATACTTGAGTTCAAACTCAGCCAACAAGAGCAACCATCGTGCCAGCTTTCCGGTGAGTGTCGGCTTCTCAAACAGATATTTGAGAGGATCCATTCGAGAAATCAACACTACCGAGTAAGCTAACATGTAGTGCCTTAACTTTTTAGAGGCCCATACAAGAGCCCAACAAGTTTTCTCCAAAGGTGTGTATCTTTCTTCAGCTCCGACCATCTTTTTGCTTAAATAATACACCGCTTTCTCAATTCCTGCTTCACCTTCTTGTGCCAACATGCAACCCATTGCAGACTGTGTTACTGATAAATATAGAATTAAAGGCTTTCCTGGTGTCGGTGGCATCAAAACTGGAGGACTTTGAAGATACTGCCGAATCGACTCGAAAGCTTTTTGGCACTTGTCCTCCCACTTGAATGGTACTCCTTTCTTGAGTAAATGAAACATCGGCTCGCAAGTTGAAGTCAACTTGGCGATGAATCTGCTGATGAACTGAATTTTCCAAGAAAACTCCGAACCTCTTTTTCCGTCTTTGGCGGCTCCATTTCCAATATTGCCTTGATTTTCGTTGGATCAACTTCAATTCCCCTGGTGGTAATCATGAATCCCAACATCTTCCCTGCGGTGACTCCGAATGTGCACTTTTGTGGATTGAGACGCATCCGGTACTTCCGTATCCTTTCGAAGAATTTGCGCAACGCCGGGAGATGTCCTTCCCTCTCCTTGGCTTTCACGATCATGTCTTCCACATATACCTCAACTTCCCTATGCATCATATCATTTAACAGGGTTGTAGCAGCCCGTTGGTAGGTGGACCCTGCATTCTTCAATTCGAACGGCATGACCCGATAACAAAACGTCCCCCATTCAGTGGTGAAGGTTGTTTTCTCTCGATCTTCTGGTGCCATCAGAATCTGGTTATATCCCGAAAACCCATCCATAAACGACAGCAAAGCATGCCCTGCCGTGTTATCCACCAGTACATCAATGTGAGGCAGGGGAAAATCATCTTTCGGACTGGCCTTGTTCAAATCTCTGAAATCTACACACACCCTGACTTTTCCGTCCTTCTTGGGCACTGGCACAAATTTGCAACCCACTGCGGACATTCAATCACCATCAGAAAATCGGCATTGAACTGCTTGGTAACTTCCTCTTTGACTTTTTCAACCCAATCTGGCCTTATTTTTCTCAATTTCTGTTTTACCGGTTTTGCATCGGGATACAAGGGGATTCGATGTTGCACAATTTCAGGATCGATTCCGGGCATATCTGCGTGGGACCAAGCAAAAACATCTTCAAACTCTTTGAGTAAATCAACGAGTAATTTTTGCTCCTCTGAAGATAGCCCGGAACCGATTTGAACCATGCGAGGATTTTCCTCATCTTTCAATTTAATTGAAATAACTTCTTCTTTTATTGGCTGAGCATGCCTTTCATTTTCCCTTTCGATTAGAGACTTAAGCTCTTTGGGTATTTCTCCCTCGAGCTCGATCTCATCATCATCAGGGTCAACACAATTTATTTCGGGAACAGCAAAGTAAGCGAAATCACCATTTATTTCATTAACAAAGCCCTCCGGGGCGCAGTACATGGCATCAGACTCAAACTCGAAATAGAAATGACGACGTGGAGGGCCATGAGGCACAAACTCCGACTCACGGTCAAATTCAAACCCTGACTCTGACTCGAACTCTAACTTAGTGAATGCATTAGTAAATTTTACAACAGGAGTGAAGGTGCAATTCTTGTATTCTCCAACTGCATCCACTATCAGCACGCTGGGATCTTCGAAAGCCTCCTGTCCGAGCATCATCATTGCCGGCTCTTCTTTATCCTTACCTGTCAGACTGACCTCATCGAACATCGACATCAAGATCCCACCATCCAAAGCTTCCATCCAATACACTTTGAGGTCTTTCACCAATTTCTCGACCTTTTCATGTTCATCTTCGCTATCCCAAGCATCGTTAGCAAAGATTTCGAACCTGGGGTGCACTTCTCCACTTATTTCATTTACGAATGGCTCAGGCTGGCCGTGATATGGTGCATTTGACCCTTCCCCGACAAAGCGAATCCGACGGTTTGCACTGTTGCTTACTACATTGGTCTTTCCCCTTTGCATCTCCTTCAATGTAGGTTCATATCCCAACCCAAAACGGCCTCGCTGAGAAGGGAATTCTGGGAACTGAGCCACCCCCTGATGAGTTCGACCCACACCAGTGCCCGGCAGATATGACATTTTTCTCATCATCTCAAGAGCCGTGGTGCTGATTGAAAAATCATCATCGATACGAAGCGTGAATACACCACCGGACGTATCGAAAGCAAAGCCCCCAAGTTGAACGTCATTCTCATCATGCATAATCTCTAGCAAGGGAGCATTATCTTCAGCATGGGGGCGAATGCCTGTGTCTCCGTAGAGAGCAACCGTCCCATTTTCCAAACCAAGCAGAACCTTTTTATGCAAAGTGGACGGAACTGCCATGATATCGGGTCGATGCATCCAAGGACGTCCCAACAGCAAATTGAACGAAGCTGGGATTTCGAGTACATGAAACTGAACTGTCGACTTAAACCCTTCCGCAGCAATTTCCATTTCAACGGTCCCAAGCACATTGCGACGGGTGTTATCGTAAGCTCGAACAATGAGACTAGATGGCGTGAAATCCTTCGATTTAAGCCCCAAGCATAAAGCTGTTCGGAGAGGACATACATTGAGCGCAGACCCATTATCTATCAACACAACCGGGATCCATTTTCCCATGCACTTCATGGTGACATGCAAAGGCTTGTTGTGGTCGGTTCCCTCAAGTGGTAGGTCGGCTTCGGTAAAGGTTACAACATGCTTGGTTGGTTTGGTGGCGATGGTAGGTTTGGTAACAATGGCGGCCATCATGGCTTCAGGGGTAATATCTGGCGCAATTTCCATACAGGATAATGCTTGAGCAAGTTTCTGACGATGCTCACTAGAGCTCATAAGCAATCCCCAAATGGTAAGAGCGGCTGGGGTTTTCTCAAGTTGCTTCTGGATGGGATTTTCTTCGTTGGTTGGCGGAGGTTTTGGACGGGGCACGCGACTGTTGGCTGTGGAGGTGGCATGGGATTGGTTGGTTATTGGGTTAAAAAGGTTTTGGAAATCAGCTAGATTAGCAATTGGGTCACCAAGGTTGTTTGGATAGGGCAGTGTGGTTAGGTTAATTGGTGGAGTTGGGTTGTTTTGCGGAGTTAGGTTGTTTTGTGGAGCTGGGTTGTTTTGTGGAGCTGGGTTAAAAGGTGGCTGGTTTGTGGTATTCGGTGGTGGGTTAGATGTATTTCCGGTGAACATTTGAGGTGGTTGATAGAACCGACCACTCCGAAGAAGGTGAAGAACCGAGTCAATGTCATCTCCCCACAAATCAGTGTAGTCTGTGTAGAAATCAACAAGATCCCCCTCTGCCTTTCTCTTTCCCTTCGCAATGCTGGCCTCTTCCAAACCCTTGGTGATTCCCTCCACGGTTGCTTCGCTCCATACATCTCCATTTTCCATGGCTGCCTCGTTAACAGCCCAGACCTCGTTGTTTCCAACCCACAGCGGTGCTATGCCCTCATTCTGATTGGCCCACATGTTTGCTACAATATTTTCCTCCATTTGCTGTCCCCAAACATCAGGTATACCACCATTCAACACCATGACATTACAATCTTCCGGGATTTGCACTTGGGGTGCTGGAAGATTCTCATCAACTATGTAATCATAAGGTGCGAATTCTATTCCCTCTGTCATTCGATTTATTGCTTGCTTACTCATCATAGAGAAATCAGGGCGACCCTCCCACAGTGGTGGCATTGGAAAATACGTCTCATCGAAGAACATAGGAAGTGTGGATCCATCCAAAGGATCATTAGGATCCATGAGCTGCCATTCATTTGGTGTGGGGTCCCATTCATCTTCCTGTGCCTCGTTGAATGCCACAACCTCCTCCTGCCAATTTTGTCCTTGTCCTTCTTCCACTGGTTGCATTACTGGCAATGGTTCAAACAGATTAGGAAGTGCAAATCCATCAAGTGGATCTGCCAACATCGGATCCCAAAATTGATTAATCATGGCACCGACTGGGGGTCCTTCATTAAACTGTTCATTTTGCGGCCAAGCTTCTTCATTTGCCACATTGTTTGCCACCATCTGCTAGTATTCATGAGCCTCCATAGCCCTTATCAAATCACCCCATTCTTGCCACACATTGGGGTTCAAGTGCACATCAAGAAAACATGCCTCGCACTCATCTGGTATAGACACAATGGGCTTAGGATCTGTTTCGGGTATGATGTACTGGCTTGGGTCAAATGGAGTGGGGTTTAGGTCTTTTTGAGTGGAGCTAAGGGTAATTTGGCCTACGTCATTATTTCTTTTGTGGGTTGGCAGAGGATTTGTGAGGATATTGGGCTTTTCAGTGGGATCTCGGATTTGTTTGTTGTCAATGAGATCTTGAATCTCATAACGCAGGCGCTGGCATCTTTCAGTGGGATGGCCGGGTGTTTGGTGGAATATACAGAAGGTGTTAGGGTTATATGTTGGTGGGGGATTTTGCGGAGGTGGAGTTGGCTGGAGTGGTTTGATTTTCCCCTGTTGTACGAGTCGCTCGAAAACAACAGGTAAAGGTAAGGGAAGAGGGGTGAAGATGCGCCGTCCTCTTTGGTTTTGTGGTGGTTGAGTTGATTGGGTTGGTTGTGACAAGATGGCATTTATGGGTTCAGTTTTATGGGGTTGGTGGTTCATGGAATTGGATGAGGTACCGGCTGTGTAACTGGGGTTTGCGTATAGGGAAGAGGTGTTGCCGATGTAGTTTCGCTTCGGTTTGGGGAAGGGGTCTCCTTTTTTCAACACCCCACTTTGCAGAGCTTCTTCAATCGACAGACCCATCTCAAAGTAAGTCTCAAAATTATGTGCTTGGGCCATGACCATGTACTGAGCCAAATCGGGTTGTAGGTTCTTGGTTATAATGCGCATCTGATCTTTGTCACTGGGACGACTGGTCATTTGAGCAGCCTTTGCTCTCCACCTTTTCACAAAATCTGCAAATGACTCCCTCTCTTTCATCTTGATACTTTCAAGTTCACGAGTGGTGACCTTGAGCTGCACATTATACTCATACTGCTTAATGAAGGCAGCCACCATCTCTTCCCAAGTTTGTCTCTTTGAGATGTCAAGGGATAAGAGCCATTGGAGTGCGGGCCCTGTGAGGGTTTCATGAAACATCTGTAGCCATAGCAGGCTCATCAACTTCTTGTAATGAGAGGGAGCTTACATATGCCTGAATATGTCCCCTCGGATCTCCTGTCCCATCAAACTTCTCAAAGTCCACATGTTTGAACTTTTTAGGGAGCGTAGCACCTGGGAAGATGCAAAGTTTGTTCATGTCAAAACCAGTGATGGCTCGTTTCTCACTCTTGGCCACAGATTCTTCTAGCTTGAGTATCTTAGCTAGCATTTCAGCCAATTGGGGATTTTCAGGGGGGGAGGCTATTCCGGATGTTCATCATTTGGAATCTCTTGATCCCGAGCGTCGCCGTCGGACACCCGCTGCTGAGGTGGGGGGAGTCGACCTTGTATATTCACCATAATTGCCATAAGTTGGGCAATTCGGGTGTCATTCCGGACCCTATCATCATGCATTTCCTTTCTCAATCGTTCAAACTCATTTGGGGGATCTTGTTCCTGTTCAGCTGCCATACTTGACTCAGCCTTTGGTGATAAGGATCTAGATAAGGTCTTCTTCTTCTTTGCAGGCCCAATGATTCAAGAACTGATCATAAAGCAAAATCCGGACTCAGATGTGTACTCGATGTGTCTATTATGCACAAAAAGAATGATTTACAAATGCTCACTATCGTCTCGCCGCGACTCAACTCACGGAGTTAGTCCTATTTCTAGCCTTAGGATTAGTCTACCGGTTTCGGATCTCACTTGGAATCGTTTGCACAGCAGATTATATCAACACCACGGGTAAGTCATTTTACTCGGCAATTACGGCTTCAACCTACAGCCTAGGTATTGAAACCGCAACCGTTATCCTTTCTTTGACCATCCGAGACAAAGTAATAAGGTGTCGCCATCCAGTTACAATCGATTCCAAGGCTAGTCCGAAACACGGGTGGCCGTTTGGGCACGACCAACACCGGAGGTATCTCAAACTCCATGGATTTAAAGTCTCCTAGACTGAACTCGACGGCTTTGAAAGATTGCCCCAATCCTCAAGTTTTCTTTTAAGTGACAAGTCCTTGGTATCGGACGATCGGATTTGGGGAAATTCTGATCCACACAAATTCCGACAATGATCTAAGATCAGATGCCTAAGGGCGATTGACCCTCCTCGAGCCAATGTCCCTTAAACCTGTTTAGATCAGTGCTAGGAATTTAATGGTCCAAATTTTCCCACGTCCGGTCGTCCTAAAGGCCAACTCGAAAGAACAACGTGCATATGGGATGCACGACTCATCATCGGGCCAAGGCAATCTCCTACTAACCGCAGAGACTCTAAAACCAAACTAAAAAAACTACACGGAAAGACGCTCGCGACGACTATATACAATGCAAGTACATGAATGCAACATGGCATGGCGAGGAAAGCGGTAACACATAGCATGTTAACATGGTGGAGCACGTAAACTTAACACACGGGTGGGTTGCTAAACGTGGGGTTCTATGGCTAATTATATGCAGAAGGCTGGTTTTGGTCATTGAGGGTACCCCGGACTCAAAATCAAAACCGCCTCCTACCGTTAAAAACGATAGTGACGATATGATTTATCACGGTCGAGGGCTGCTGGGCCTTTCGGGATTCCCTGTCACCGGCAAGCCCGGCAAGCCGGGCAGGATTGCCAAAACACGCCAGCGGGGCTAAGAACCATGCAAGTGCAATGCAAAATCGAATTTCAAATATTTGAAAAATCCCACAAAACATCTTTCAAATTAAACCCACTTTGATTAGCATATATTTCAATAAAATTACAAAAGTGTAATAAAAATTGCACAAATGTAATTAAATAAAATATATATTAACCAATGATCCCCAGCAGAGTCGCCAGCTTGTGGACGGCCCACTTGAATTCGGTGCGGTTTGCTTTCGAGAAGATTGTGATAGTTTGAGTCGCCACCTGGATTTAAGTTCCGAACCCGAGAAACCGATAAAAATATGACTCGTTGCCCATTGAAAAAGATTTTACTAGCCATTGTGAAACCAAAGATTTCTCGGATTCGGGGGTTTGGTTACGAGAGGGGAAGGGTTTTACGGCACCCCTCTCGCCCGGTCCATGAACCGGCCTCTACTCAATGTTTTGTGGGATTTTAGAAATTTTTGAAACTTGATTTATTCACACAAATAAGGAATCGGGGATGGGAATCACGTAAACAGTAAAAATAAAATATAAAATGTGAATTTAAAGTGGATGCTTGTGCATGACATTTTACATGAGTGACTGATGTTGATGACAAAAGAAATTACTACAAATATTTACAAAAATGGGAAATTACAGAAACTGTACAACAATTCCAGAAATCATGAACATGAGGCTTAATTAAACTGTTTCACATACTGGATCCCAGAATAGGGATTGAGCGCTCAAGGCCTGAGGCTTGAGCGCTCAGCCTCTTCAAACCAGTTTGAGCGCTCAAGGCTCATGGATTGAGCGCTCAAACCAGTTCCTGGCTTCTGTGAAATTACACCTTTTTACAACTTCTTTACAAGATCAATCCTTTATAAAACGTTTTCCGAGGAGAAACAATTAAGAACAGACGGATCGATCTCTTAAAGAATGATGAAAAGAGTATAATCTCAACAAATTAACAAAGAAATGTTTGAAAAATAGAGGAGTGAGAGAGGGATCCAGATTCTAAGCACAGAAATAACAACTTACACGCACTATAAATATGTTAAACCATGGTCCCTCATCGAAACAACAAACAATCAGCAAACTGCTCAAGAACAGCTTGAGCGCTCAAGTTAATGACCTTGAGCGCTCAAGCCATAATCTGGCTTTCTGATATCTGACTTAAAAAGGATGATTGATGATTCTCAGGACCTTCAGGACTTTAAACAGAAACAAATGAATATGATTTCAGTCACCATTTTGTACTCAAAGATGAGATTTGCAAAGGTTTTGATTTTTTTTTTTTTGATCATTATAAAATAGTCAACCAATGTTCATGCATGTGATTTTGAAATGGAAATTAACTGTTTTGAGGGTCACATGAACATAGATGACTTTTAAATAATGATCAAAACCAGAAAAGAGCACCAAAATCAGGAAAACAGAAACTTATTCAGAACTGAGCTTGAGCGCTCAAGGCCTGAGGCTTGAGCGCTCAACCCCTGCTGTGACTGCAGATTTGAAAACTGTTTTTGAACAATTTTTAGACCTTTGTGAGTTCAATGCAAGTATGATGAACTTGCTTGAACTCACTGGTCTTCCTCAGATGGACCAAGAACAGTGAGTTTATCACTTGCTTAACTACCTTTTGGAAATGATCGTGACTTGGACTTGATTTTGGGCTTGAGGATGGAAGATTGTTGATGTTTTGGTATATACTCTGGACGAATTAGACAATGTATGTGATTGGTTGATGATCAAGGACTGAATTTTGGACTTGAAGAGTGGTTTTTGCCAGTAGTTTTTGTAATGAATGGGTGGTTTTGTAGAGAGAGAGAGGGATGGACGATTTTCTGGAGATTTGAGGGCTGGAGTATGAGAGTGGTTAACCCCAAAACCAGGGGTGGTGGGTGGATTTTATAGAGTGAGTGGGAGGGAAGAGAGGAGAGAGAGGAAGTGGGTTTGTATTTGAAAGTGGGGGAGGAGTAGTTTTAGGTGTATTTTTAGAGTGGGTAGAGTGTATTATACGTATAGGGATCGTATAAGATCACCCCAGACGCTCCCATGCAGAAAATCTCATGATGAGATACTCTACAAGTTGCTGACTGGATCAGAGTTGAGCGCTCAAAGCTGTGGGCTTGAGCGCTCAAGGTGTTTTCCCAGGGTTGAGCGCTCAAGGCTTCAAGCTTGAGCGCTCAAGGCTTCAAGCTTGAGCGCTCAAGGCTATTGATGGCAGATTGATGGTTTGGCTTGTTTCAACAGTGTTTGGGTTGGTTTGAGCTGTTTTGGTTGCTTGGGGTGGTGTTTGGCTGATTTTGATCAAGTTCAAGTCCTTTTCACAAGTTCCGGGTAGTCATGATTGGTCCGTTTCATCATCGGGAATGCTCGAGCGCATCTCGGGTTCAAAATTGGGGTGTCTACAGCTAGGTACTAAAGAAGAAGTCAGTGAGCCATTGTTCCTGATGGAAATGTCAGATGGAAGGATAGATGCCAAAAAAGAATTGGGATCTGAATATAAATAAAAGAATTTCAACAATGAATGAGTCAAGTGATAAGATTTCCATAAATTCATCCCAAAAGATTTCCATAAAATAAGTGCATCGATCATTGCCCATTGGCTATCAAATGTTCGGGCACCCTTGCCCCAAAGGTGAAGTAAAAAATATAGTGTTTGGCCACCCTTGCCCCAAAGGTGAAATCCAAGTAATATCACATAAGTTATTACAAATTCAAAGTCAAAAGATAGTGAAAAATTAGAGTTACATTATCGTCTCCCCAAAAGAAAATTTAATGCATAGAAGATGAATAAAATAACTTACATGCCATGTATGCTCATCATCCGAGTCATTCACTCCAAACCATGCACGATCAAAGCTGGGTACCTAAAAATGATAGGGTGAGCACACATGCTCGTAGGAGAACTATTCTACTAACGCTAGGTGTATGAATATGATGCATGCACATGGAGGCAAGATATGTCGAATGGATATTCATATGTGTGTACAAGTATTCAAATCATAGTGACGGGATTTTGAATACATCGATGTATCCAAATGGTTTCCAAGTACCCACCTACAACCCATATGTTCAAAGTCTATTCTAGGTACCCAAACACCACCCAAGTATCCATTTTATTTCACCCAACCATCCAAGTTCACCACACAAGTCCAAAATTAAGTTTACATATCGAGTTTCGACAAAACACAATGGGTAGTTCAAAAATCTCATTTCTCACTTGTTTCATTAAAGAAAATCATCATTTCATTAGTACTAGGGATTTAATCCCTCTGCCGGATTCCATAGGCTCTGCGTGCCTCTGCCGGATTCTATAGGCTCCGCGTGCCTCTGCCGGATTCTATAGGCTCCGCGTGCCTTTATAAAAATTTCACCAAATGATGACATTGGTTTGAAACATCTAAGTTCCCAAACATTCCATTCAATTTCAATAACAAGTCCAATTTTTCCCAAGTTCCTTTCATTTCTTCACATCTTTCGATAAAAGGGTTACACACACACCCACACACGCTTTCTAAAAAACCATCAAACTTTCATGTGATGTAAGATAACATATTTGTTTATAAAACCATAGTCCTCGAGTCAAAACATGGATGAAAATGATACCAAAGGTCGAATATGTGAAGGGATAAGCGATCGAGGACCAAACGGACATCAAAGGGTGGCCGAATGCCACCTAAATAATAGGGGCAACAGCTGAAAAATATGGAGCAGCAACAAATGAACAGTAAACAGTGCAGATTTTCACATCTAAGGTGTGGAATTTCAACCCAATCACAATTGAGATAGTTTAGGCTCAAATTGAAAATGCTAGGCAACAATTAAACATGGAGGGAGGTCAATTTCACTCCCAATTTCACCAAACAACAAGCAATTCATAGATCAAAGAATCAAAGTGGGAAAACCCACACAAATTGGGTAAAACATGAAATTCAAGGATATTGAGGTCAAAAACCAATTATATGCAACAAATCACAAGCATACAACTAGAGAGAGTAGACATTGTTTCCCTACCTCAAGGATTTGCTTGAAAAATGAAGATGAGTGAAACCCTAGGTGTAGAAAACCCCAAATCCTGAAATGTGAGCTTCCGGTGCGAATCCAAGGTGAACCGAGGCTCCCCACGGCGCGTAGAACGTGAAAATAGCCTTGGTTCTTGAAGTGGTCAAGAGAGGAGGGAGAGATTTGAGCTTGGAAGGTGTAACAATGGAGGAGAGAGAGGAGAGAGAGGGGTCGGTCGGGTGGGGAGGGAGAGGAGAGAGTTATGTTTTGTTTTTTTTGCAAAATTCCCCCATACACAACATATATAACCCTCTAATTACACCTCACACCCAAATATCACTTGTGTATATAAAATGTGACCTCATCCTACTAATTTCAAACCAACACTTAGCCAATTAATATATATCAACATTCCTCACAAAACCCCAACTTTTATTTTAAAAGATTAAATTTTCCGGGTCTTTACACATTGTGCCAAATATATCAACATTCCTCACAAAACCACAACTTTTATTTTCAAAAAGTAATTAAATTTTCCGGATCTTTACACACTGTGCCAACAAAGCATGTTCCAGCACAATACTTATTTTCGTAATTTATTTATGAAAATAAGGAAGTACCCCCCATTTGGAAACAATGGCATTTCCTAAATTTTAAAATTTTAATCACATCAAAATCTCATCCCCCCACTTTTAGTACAAAATCGAAAAACGGCACATTTTTCTCTGAAGAAAATAGGTGAAAGATGACTTTGCTTTACTCAAAATTAACTTCCGACTATACCGTTGTGATTAGAAAAATCCAAGGAACAATTACCGGGACTTTTTATCGGCCAAATCGAAACTTCTCCAAAAAGTGATTTTTCATACGGGTCCTTACAATTAGTTTCCAACCATACTTTGTGATTGTAATCAAACTATCAATCTTGTAATATTCCGCTGCTTATGAAATAAAATTCCTTTTTAGTAAATCTTTTTATATTAAATAATGCCTCCGAAATCCATTGTGATTTTTCACTGTGATTTACCCTTAATATTGTGAAGTGCATTTACATTATCTTTAAATATTTAAAATAAGATGAATTCACATGAATAACAACAAAATGGAAAGGGCAGATAAGAAAAAAGGAAAAAATTATCATAGGTGTATACTTTTTTCATTTGTGCGAGTGAAAACAATGGTATTTTTCTTGGTTAAATTCCTAAAACACCCCCTCATCTTTTTCATTTTTCTTTAAACACCCCCTAACCTTTAAAAACGTCCAGATAGACCCCCTCATCTATGCGAAATGCAAAAAACCCCTTACCCCGTTAACCAAAGTAAAAAAATGACAAGTTTACCCTTGTAAAAATTTTCTGAATTAAAAAACAACCTCTTCTCTCTCCCTTCTCTTCCCTGTGACACCTCTCCCACCTCTCTCTCTCCCTCTCTCACATCCATTCTTCATTCACTCCAAAATATTGTGGAGCAAATATATATATATATATCCGATCAAAAAACTCACCAATTTCTTCTCTTGGCTCCATCTATTTTCTCTCTCTAGCTTAAACCCTAGCCGCTGCTCTCATTCGAACCCCAGCCAACTGGCCCCAAGTCACTGCTGCCCCGTCTAGCGACTGGTGGTGTGATCGGCGGGGAGTTATGCCGTCCGATGCGGGTCATGGACATCCGGCGATGGTCGATAGGAGAGGCGTTTTGGGCAAATCTGGGTCGTCCTTTCTTGTTTTTGATCTTGGCGTGGGTAGAGGTAGAAGATGTCCTACGAGTCTCCGGCGATGGACGGTAGGTGTTGATGCTCAACTAGATTTGAGTTTGCAAAGAAGAAAATCTAATTCGGTATACTCCTTTGATATTTTTTCTGCTTCAACCCAAAGAGTAACGATCGGATTCCCACGAGAAATGTCTGACCAGATTCGAATTTTTTTTTTTTTAAAGTGCTCAAATAAGAATTTGTTTTGGAACAGAGGTCAGTGGTCAATAGAGTTTTGTTGGGTGCATGCAATTTAATTTAAGTACAATATAGCCACAATTGATTTGTTTCGTATAGGGCTTGATTTGGGTTCAACAGAGTCATACTCCATTTGGTTTTTTTTTTTTTTTTTTAACTGCAGAAAATTCTGAGGAGAAGTGCAGTGAGAGTTGCGAGAGAAGGAGAAGGGGTTTTTTTCTATGAGTTGTTTTTTAAACGAGGGTGAAATAGTCATTTCCCTTACTCCGTTAACGGAACTTTAACAGAAGGGGTGAAGATGGGAAACGGTGAAAGATGAGGGGGTGTGTATGGACGTTTTTAAAGGTTAGGGGGTGTTTTAGGAAAAATGGAAAAGATGAGGGGGTGTTTTAGGAATTTAACCTTTTTTCTTTAGGCTCCAAAGTCTCAATGGGAAACATTATTGTGAAAACAAAAAAATTTCATGTAAAATAATTTTGCAAAAAAGAATTCCTTTTCGTTTTCTAGTGTTTGTCTGCTAGTTGAAAATAGTTTTCACAAAAAAAAAATTCTAAGAAAATCAACATAAGTCAAATTCTGGTTTATATACGCTTATAAAGATGTAAATTCACATTGATATTGTAAGGACCCGAATCTTCAAGCACCACAAAATAATAGTAACAGTGATCAAAACCTATACGCCACCAACTCAAATAGACAAACAGAAAATTACCAAAAAACCAGTCCCACTTCCTTCCATATGTACATAAAATCCCAAACACACGCGTTTCGGTAATTCCTTCATATCCTTATTTCCCCCCTCTTCCGTCCCTTTATTTTTAATTCCATTTGCCGGGACCAAACCCAACCTCCACCGACTGCTTTTCCCTCTTCTCTGATCTCTCGCCTTCTCTCTCCATCTCTCTCCTTGCTGCACCCTAGCTCTAGCCTACCCTTGTTGTTGTGTTATCCTCTCTTAGGCCATCCGTAGTGGTGGAGTTAAATTTGTGTTGTTATATGACACAAAAGTGTAAAAAGTGGGACCCAATTATGTGAGTTAAGTTGTTGTTAGATAGTTTATGTATTTTGTTGCAATGGTGTAACTAATATTGTTGTGTAAATGGGTCCCACAATTTTTTAGTTTATTTTGGAATCCCACTTTATGCCTTTCTCTCTCATGCCTCAGCCAGCCGTGGACCACTTTTTCTTTTTTATCTTTTTTTTTCTCTCTCTCTCTCTCCCCTCTTGTTGGGTTGGCTCAGAAATTAACTGTAACTTCTGAGGTAGCTCTTCTCTAGCTCTGACCTACTTTAACTACTCTTTAGTTTCACCATTATGGGCAAAAATTATGAAAATGTAACCTAACTGTCTAGCTACTGACTAATTCATGCCCCTTAACTCCATTACTAGAGATGGCCTTATTCTCCCTTTTTTTAACTAATATATATAATATATGCATGTTAGCACTTGCTCTTCTTCCTTTCTCCACATACACACGCTACACATTCTAGTTTGTTATTTTTAAAAACGATCTCTCTGGTTCAAGGAATTGCTATTGAACCACACATAAAATGAAATCTAACTATTTTTTTATAAAAATAAGAGCTGAGTCTCACAATTACTATAACGACCCAATTCCCCAAACACCTCCATTAAATATTGAGTTATTCCAAACGGAGTATTACAAATATTTTCTCCCTCGCCGTCCGAAGTTTCATAAGAAATTCTAACTTAACCGGCACAGATATGACCCTTTCTTCTAATTTTTATAATATTGACTAATTTAACCGCGTATTGACCCAGTAAATCAATTCTATTATCCAAGATATGCAAATCTTGATATTTGCTTATATATATATATACATCCTTTAAGACTACCGGTAAACCCATTAATAATAAACGCAGCGATATCTTTATCGCTATTATTTGCAGCTTTGCAGACACTCGAATACATAAGCATTTTATGTATAACTCCATAAATCTGATATTCTGATAAACCATCTATATTCCATTCATAAATGGTTTTGGCACTATAAGCGGTTTGAGTTTGGAAGAAATCTTCTTCCCAGAGAAGATCTTGAGGAGTAGGCCTCTTATAGTAAGTTCTTCGGACATTTTCATTTCCTGGTCTCTTTTCTTCATACTCAATTCTATTAAGGGCATTATCCTGCATATTCTGAAACGAATGTTGGATTTCCTGAATTTAATGAGGATCAACCTCAGAATCCGAGTATCCTAAGTCGGTGTGACAAAGGGTACTGATATGTAATTTGTTATCCATGCGACCTATAAGTTGGTCAATAAATTCAGAATTCTTTTTCTGATCAGAGAATTTAAAATTCTCTAAAGGAATTGGCGGTTTAATATCCGGCTTGGTATCTTTCCCATCAAAGGCTGTTTAATTTCCATGAGCTTAATATCTTGCTCATGTTCAGACAAATTTGGATGCCGGTTCTGAATCATCATTTTTATCTGTTGGGTAAAATTTACTGGACCCTAAGATGGGTTACTGCTTGAGGCCTGACTCATGTAGTCAGCCTGATACTTTTCTACGGTTTCATTAATAAATGCCAAGCATTTATCAGTCTCAAAACGAGACCACCATTTAACAAAGAAATTCCGCTGAACTTCTGGTATATGGAGATGGTCTTCGGTTATTTCATATCCCCATTGCCAAACCCAAGTAATTCTGAACTCGGTGCAATACCATAAAAGGTCTTGCCCAACTGGTGGGTTTACTGCTGTTATTCCCTTTAACTTCGGATGATATTTATACCAGACAGGGAATTGTTTTTGAATATCTTCTGGGAAAATCTCAAGCTCAGGAGCATGAAATTCCCACCAATGAAGAAACCAAGATGGAAATCCTGATGTGTTTAAAATTTCCGGATTTAAAATAAAGCACCATGAGTGGGCTCTTACTGGATTCTGATAGTATATGGGCATATGTCCAAGCACGGGCATAATCCCAATAATTGTATTTCTTTTCGTTGATTTTCAAAGTTCTTGTTGCAAATGTGGATAGACCCCATTCATGAGGATGAACAACCCTGACAATATACATTTTTGAGAAGGTCATTGGGGTTTTCTTGTCTGACTCATCAAGGTAATGATGAGTTATCTGTACTGATGATGTCTCAGTGAAAATTGCCTCATAAATGTAACGAGGTTTCCCTTCCTGGACAGTATACTGCTGATTTTGAAGATACCTTTCTTTAAGATACCATGGATCCTGTTGCAATTTGAGATCACCTACGGATAATGTGATCACTGGTTCTGTAATATTCTTTTTGACATATTGAGGTCCTTGCTCAAAGGCCTCTTTTGCTGTTTTCTGCTTTGGTTGACTGGAAAATTGCCCCAGTGCTGGAAATTCTAATAAAGAAAGAGCTCTGCCTCGGCCCGACCTCGGTCAGGGGGCTCTATATGCAAGGAAACAAATTCAGATTAAGCCCGAGATATAAGATATCTTAAAATCTGCATTTGTGTGCGGTTTTAATACTGATTGAACCCAAAGACGATTCATTTCATTTCTGATGCGTTCTCTTTCTTCTTCATCCATGCTGCAAAAATTCCCTAGTTAGAAAGTCAGGTAGGGAATTTTTGCAACATGGATGAAGAAGAAAGAGAACGATCGTAAATGAAATGAATCGTCTTTGGGTTCAATCGATAAAAACCGCACACAAATGCATTTTAAGATATCTTATATCTCGGCTTAATCAATTTGTTTCTTGCGATATGCAGCCCCCGACCGAGGTCGTGGCCGTGGGCCGTGGGCGTAAAAACAGATCTTATCGGTATGGAAGAGGCAAAGCTCTTTCTTTATCGACTCAAAGATCGGGGCAATTTTCCACCAACCAAAGCAAATGCAAAAGAGGCCTTTGAGCAAGGACCAATATGTCAAAAAGAATATTACGAACCAAAGGATCACATTATCCGTAGGTGATCTCAAATTGCAACAGATCCATGGTATCTTAAAGAAAGGTATCTTCAAAATCAGCAAGATAATCTTGTCTCGGTGAAGGGAAACTCGTTACATTTATGAGGCAATTTTCACCGAGACATCATCAAGATCATGATAACTCATCATTACCTTGATGAGTCAGACAAGAAAACCCCAATGATCTTCTCAAAAATGTATATTGTCAGGGTCGTTCATCCTCATGAATGGGGTCTATCCACATTTGCAACAAGAACTTTGAAAATCAACGAAAAGAAATACAATTATTGGGATTATGCCCGTGCTTGGACATATGCCCATATACTATCAGAATCCAGTAAGAGCCCACTCATGGTGCTTTATTTTAAATCCGGAAATTTTAAACACATCAGGATTTCCATCTTGGTTTCTTCATTGGTGGGAATTTCATGCTCCTGAGCTTGAGATTTTCCCAGAAGATATTCAAAAACAATTCCCTGTCTGGTATAAATATCATCCGAAGTTAAAGGGAATAACAGCAGTAAACCCACCAGTTGGGCAAGACCTTTTATGGTATTGCACCGAGTTCAGAATTACTTGGGTTTGGCAATGGGGATATGAAATAATCGAAGACCATCTCCATATACCAGAAGTTCAGCGGAATTTCTTTGTTAAATGGTGGTCTCGTTTTGAGACTGATAAATGCTTGGCATTTATTAATGAAACCGTAGAAAAGTATCAGGCTGACTACATGAGTCAGGCCTCAAGCAGTAACCCATCTCAGGGTCCAGTAAATTTTATCCAACAGATAAAAATGATGATTCAGAACCGGCATCCAAATTTGTCTGAACATGAGCAAGATATTAAGCTCATGGAAATTATTAAAGATCAGTATTTGGCCCTTCAAGAACCCAGTTCATCCCAAGCAGACTCTAAGAGTGACGTTTCCATGTCCTCTCAAGATCAGGATCAAGGACGATTTGCTTGTTTGGCCGGAGAATCACAGGATCCCAATGATGAAACTGAAGTATATCCAGAAGAGGCGGATCTTTGGGACTCTATGATTGAGTTAAAAATGCTAAAGGCCAAAGAAAAGAAGAAACATCGGTAGAGCGTCATCCATGACGACAACAGAAGTAATCGTCGGCACAAAACGACAACAGCAACAAGAACGTCATCCATGACGTCAGCTACAGTATTAGATATTTTGTAAAACGTCATCAGTGACGACATCTACAGTAATTGCTACAGTAGGTTGTAGCGCTTATAAATAGCTGTATTCTAAACCTTCGGGGACAGACTTCGGAGTACCTCTCTCTCTAATCTCTCTCTCCTCCCTTCCACTTGTAAATTACTTCCATCTTCCACCACCACCATCATAAATAAAATCAGTACTTTCCAGTAAGTTTCTTGTCTTCTTGTCTTCAAATGAGGGATCCTTCATTTTAAATAAAATGAGGACCAAGCAATTTTTCCACTTTCCGAACTGAATTTTGACGATTCGAACCGTTAGATGTGTTTAAAATGTGTTTTTAAGGTCCACCGTGTGGATTCGTCCAAAAAAAATACCCGTAAGGGCTTCATCCGATCAGTTTTTGTTAAAAACGTTATATATATCGTTTTTAACAAAAACTGATCGGATGAAGCCCTTACGGGTAATTGTTTTGGACGAATCCTCGCGGAGAACCTTAAAAACACATTTTAAACACATCTAACGGTTCGGATCGTCGAAATTTGGTCGGGAAGCATGAGGTCCTCATTTTAAATAAAATGAGGGATCCCTCATTAGAAGTTGATCATATATATATATATATATATATATATATATACACCGGCGATCCTGTCAAGGATCCCGGATTTCCCGGATTGAGGCCTTTTCGGTGTTTTGATGCTTTTACAAATTGTTTTGGGGAAATCCGAGCCGTCCAATGTGTTCAAAAGGTGTTTTCCAAGGTCCACGCGGGAAATCTTCAAAAACAAATAACGGGAAGGGCTTGATCCAAGTAGTTTTTCGCAAAAACTGTAAATATAAAGTTTTTGCGAAAACTGCTTGGATCAAGCCCTTCCCGGTATTTTTTTTTGAAGATTTTCCGCGTGGACCTTGGAAAACACCTTCTGAACACATTGGACGGATCGGATCGTCAAAAAAATATCGGGAAGTGGAGTCCCGGATCCGGGACTCCCGGACTAGAACCGGACTCTATATATATATACAAGGCACTTTTAGTCCGGACTCCGGACTTCCGGACCTCGGTGATCCAAATATTTTTTTGACGATCCGATCCGTCCAATGTGTTCAGCAGGTGTTTTCAAGGGTCCACTCAGGAAATCTTCAAAAAAAAATACCGGGAAGGGCTTGATCCAAGCAGTTTTCGCAAAAAATATATATATAGGGTAAACTTATTATCCGGACTTTTTATTTCCGGACCTCATGATCCAAACATTTTTTTGTCGATCCGATCCGTCCAATGTGTTCAGAAGGTTTTTTCAAGGGTCCACGCGGGCATTTTTTGCGAAAACTGCTTGGATCAAGCTCTTCCCGGTATTTGTTTTTGAAGATTTTCCGCGTGGACCCTCGAAAAAACCTTCTGAACACATTGGACGGATCGGATTTTCCAAAAATAATTTGCAACACAAAAAAAACTATTTTTTTCTTATTTCCGGGAGGTGTGGATTAGAAGTTATATATATACGAGTTTGTTCCATTTTTTCAACGAGATCGAATAACAGAGAGGACATATAGAGCATCACAGCCATTGAAAGGGCTTGTTAGATGTGATTGGTTGATTGTGAGGTCATACTGCTGTCTGTAAGACATCAGTACACCGAATGCCTTAGGAGCGGAAAACATTTTCTGTCAAACGAAAAAAATGTTCAACCCTGCAAAAAAATTACTGTCTTTTATCTTAGCAAAAGCCAGAAAATATATAAAGTGAGCCAAAGTGGCCTAATTTACTCCAACCACACTTCTCCATTTCTATCTTCATTCTTCGAAAAACAAACTAAAAACTCAATCATCTATTGTTTTTCGTCCAAAATTTAAAACATCAATTTTTTTAACATTTACCAAATAAATTCAAGATTGGTTTTATTTTCAAGATTTTGTTAATATCTTTTTAATGGTACTAATTTTTTCAATAATGTTAACAATTATGCATTATCTACTGTGGAAAAAATATATGGAGAATATTTTTCAAATTTTGGAGGATTCTGCATGTATGAAGAATCAAGTTTGAAAAATGGAATTGAAGCATGGTTGAAGGGGTTGTATTATTCATTTTAAAGATATGAAGAATGAAAATGAAGGAATAGAGCGTGGTTGGAGATGCTGTTAAAGTCCACTCCTCCTATCCCCAACCAAAGGGTAACCCGATTCCATATCCTCACGATGTGTCTGAAGGAATTGTATTCTCTAGAGTAAATGACCGTTGTTGGAGTGTAACGTGGATATCATAAAAATGTGTATTTTCTGAAAGATATTTCTCCACTATAGAAAAATGTTGGACTATACAGAAATGATCCAATACTTAGAGCATCCACACCACACTCTTTAAATTTTGGACTAAATTACACCTTAAAAACTCACTTTATTAGTTTAGCTAGTCACTTTTATGGTGTTACAACATCATACTCTCTATTTTAACTTCCTCCCATTAAAATATTCTTTCTTTATTGGTTAGTTAATCTTTACTACTACTTTTCTATTTAAATGTCTATTTTATTTTTATTTTCATAAGTTTATATAGAATGTTCATATTTGCTAATCACTTTTAAAATATCTACTGCATCAGACTATCTATTCTAAACTGTGTCGTATAATTATTTTGTTATTCTGTAATGGCTATATTATATTTGAAAATAAAACATCTATAAACACAACTCCACATAACTATGTCTCGAATTGCTCGATGTATGTGAGCCAACGTGCATCCAACGATTCCCGATACATTTTGTGTCTAATAGTGTGTTTTTCGTAATTTTTTTGTCTCTAAGCTATAGACGAAAGTAAAGGTTTTAACCTTAAATTACATTTGAAATTACCTCTCAAAAAGACAGTAACCAATTCAATGACTTAGCTGTATGTAGGAAACCGTCGATGAATAGCTCCTCGGTAGAAGAAAAGAGTGACTGTTTCAAATGTAAATTGGACCGACCAACAAGTGTCTCGATGCTGTTGGTTTTGTTGAGTCCCACTCGCCATTCTAGTGTAAGAGCATCCTCATTAGGGGAGGCAAATCTCCTGATGGTTATTTTGTTGAGTTAAAGGGAGAAAAAAACACCCCAAAATCAGCCTCAACTCTCTCTCTCTCTCTCTCTCTCTCTCTCTCTCTCTCTCCACCGGTTAAGATTAGTTTAATAGTTTCTCTCTCTCTCTCTCTCTCTCTCTCTCTCTCTCTCTTTCTCTCTCTCTTTATTTTTTACAAATTAAAATATTTATAACTTTTATTTTTCATATCCAATGTTGGAAAAAAATACACATTTAAAATATACTCGACGACATCTGTCAAATAATACCAACATTGAATATGTAATTATGTATTAAAATCTACTCGGCGAGCTCATAAATATTATCGGAGTCCCATAATATGTTTTCAATATTTGTAATTATTTTAAAAGGTAGAAAAATAAAAATAGAAAAAAAATAGTTTAATACAGTAAAGTTATAATAGAAAGTATTTTGTGTGATTTTAGAAAAGTGACTAGCTAAAATATAAAAGATGTTTTTGAGATTAAATTTCGTCTAATTTTGTTGAGGGTGATGAGAATTCCCTAAGAGGCGAAGTAGCGTGGGAGATGCAGATGCTCTCATCAGAATTAGAATGGGGAAGTAGGTATAAGGACAATGCTAGGGGTACATATTTTTTTGTACATAAAATGTACAAATTAGTTGGTTCAGGGTTATTTCAGGTCCTATGCGGATGATCGGAACCGTTCATATTCTTCAAAATAATATTTTATTGTACAACATAAAAAATCAGCTCAATCGGATATCGGTAAATGCTCCATCTATTTATCTAGTTTTTTTTTTCAAAACAAAAAATGGATAAACGGATGGAATATTTACCGATATCCGATTGAGCTGATTTTTACGGGGTACAATGAAATATTATTTTAAAGAACATGAACGTCTTCGATCATCTGTAAGGGACTCGGAATTGGCCCAAATAAAAACCTTTGTACATTTTATGTACAATTTCTCTGTATCCATATCTTTTTCGTAAAAAATTACACACCCAATAACAAACCCAACCAACCCCTGTTATTTACCCAAAAAAAAAAAAAAAAAAACCCAACCTCTGTTCAAAAAAAAAATAAATAACGAACCCAACCTATTTTATATAGGCCCCATCACTATTAGTCTATTAGACGTGGCTTGTTAGGGATCAAAAAAAGACGTGGCTTGTTTCGGGATCCAAGCAATCTAGAGAGAGAGAGAGAGAGAAGAGGCTGATGACTGGCGAAGTACACCACTGAAGATATTTCCTTGAACGGCAACGGAAAATACGCCTAGTCTCCTCGAAGGTCAAATCGAAATTCGACTGCTTCCTCTTCCACCTAACCAATTTCTCTTACCTCTTTTGTCTTCTACGGGTATGCCTTTTTCTCATTCTTTCACTCCTACAATCACTTTCACTTCGTCAACTGCTCTCCATATGGGTCTTTGATTGAATAATTTTTAACATCGAACCAGCAGTAAAATCCCAATCTTAACGCTCCTGTATGTGATGTGATGCCTTTTCTACTTGCTTTCTTGAGGTTAGTCACTGTTAGAGTACATGGGGTTTGGATTTGGTATTTGAAATCAACTTTATTGTGGGGTTTGGATTTGGGTTTTACAAAGTGCACATATTTTAGGGGTTTTTGAACTATGTGTACGGGCTTTGGTTTTTCTCAGTAGGGTTTCTAGGGATTCATTGGAGTAGGGTTTTCTTTTAATTGGGGACCATGTGAGAAGGAAAAATGGGGGGTTTTCGGTTGTCTAACCAGTACCCATTGGAACATTACATTACCTTGATTTTGCTGGGAATCAATTTCCAAAGCCATTGTATGAATGGGTTTCTTCACGTAATCCATTTTCAATAGTTGGATTCAATTTTATGATGAGTTGACTTTTGGTACTTCTTCAAATAGGCGGGCCGACAGATACCCTCTGGAATTTCCGAAATTCTCACAGTTAAGTGTAGTTTCTAGATAATGGGAAAAATATAAGGTTCACACCTCTAATTACAGGAGCTTGGACCCCAAGGTCGAAATTCTAAATCTGCTCTAATGGGCAGATTTTATGTCTCTGTTGATTTGTGGTACGCACTTGTTATTGTGGCACACAATGAACTTTTATAACTGATTATTAGGCTTAGAACACAAGTTGATGCATTCCCTCATCGACTCGCGAACACGACCTCTCATTGCCAAGGGCCAAGAGTAAGTCCCATACCGATCAATCTAATATGCAACCGCACACAAGATCCTCATATGAGTTTGCATGCATATATGCCCAAAAAGTACCCGCTATAGAAATATGGAAGGGGGAACATTTTGTACGGACCTAATCTTTCCCTAACAAGCACTGATCATTGTGTTGTACAGTATATCTTTAGTTAGTTTCGATGTGAGTTTTTGTGCCCTTGAGTCGTGTATATTGGATTCCTATCAATGTAGAATCAGATATTAGAGCCAATTCTTGAAATTGTGAAGAATATTGGTTTGGATTGATAATTTGTTTTGTTTCAACCTTTTGTTGACAGTTAGTTTTTGGCACGCTTCCGCATTTCTAGGTAGGTCAACGGAGTTGCTATAACATTGGGAGAACTACTGGGTACAATCATGTTCAAACAGTCTCCTAGTAGAAACCACAGGTCCAAAGGTTTCAAGGTGAAGCGTTTTCTTCATATTTCCGTGCTGTTTGCTATTTGCTTTTGGTTGGTTTACCAAGTTAAGCATTCTCATGATAAGAAGAAAACATTTGATGAAAGCAATGGAAAGATCTTAACCACAACACATATAAATGATGAAATTGTGAACTTCGGAAGAAAAGGTCTTCACCCTCGATTTGAGGAAATGACTATGGACAATGATAAGCATGATGAAGAAGAAGCAGAAGAGGAGGAAACTGGAGGAGGAGAACAAGAAGATAACAAGCATGAAGAGGAAGAGCAAGATCCAGAGCAAGAAGAAGACAAAGAAGATGAAGGGAGAGGAGGAGGAGATGATGAGATAGATGAACGTGATCAAGAGAAATCCGACGTGGAGGTTGAGCATGAGGAGGATTTGATAGATGAACGAAAAGAAAGAGAAGAAGGCGATGAAAAGGAAATTGAGGAAAAGGATGTCGAAGATAAAGATAGTCAAGATGAGACCGAAAATCATGATGGAGGTAGTAGGAATGCTCATGAGGCACGAGAGGAACAATATAGGGCTGATGATGCTTCTAGTGCTGTAACTCATGAGACTGAAAGTGCTAACACAGAAAATGAAAGGGGAAAAACAGAAAACTCAAGCGAGAATACTGAAATGAACATTCAAGAAGTGGATAATGAAGTGAATAATGGTGAGGAAATGACTATAGGTCAGAACACTGTGGACAATTCTGTTTTTAGTTCTACAATGACAATGGAGTCCAACAGCAATATCTCCATGGAACAGGATACAGAAAGTGGTAATTCATCTGTGGAAATAGGAACGGAAGCTAAAAATGCCGTTGGTGACCATTCTTCTTCAGCTTCAAATAACAGCAATTTCGATTCTAATGTAGTGACTTCTAATGATAATGAAAATGCAGCAGTTGCCACGGTAGACTCAAATTTTTCTACTACTTCAGGGGAAGATACCGATGCAACTCAAAACGAGAAGTCAGCAGTGGGTAATGAAACAAATGTAAAAGATGAAAGCTCGGACTCCTTCAAAACTGAGAATTTGGATGAATTTCACCAAGATCTTGTTGATTTTTCTGATTCTAACATTCAATTAGAGGAGAAGGATGTTCGTACCGATCTTGATACATTGCCCGAAATTAGAACGGAAGGAAGCGACAACGAAGATGCTGCAGCCGAATGAAAGCTTGGTCAAATGGTATTTTGTTTTGGTCTTGTAGTAGAATTTTGCTTGTTTTTCCTTTGGAATCATGCTGGGGTTTTGGTGGTTGATTGTGTTAAGTATTTCGGTTAATGTCTCTACACGTCTGGTTTCAACTTTGCTTGCGAAATTGCAGGCAAGTTATATTGGTGAAAGTTTGAAGTTTGTATAAATTATTCGTATTTTGGTTAATTGTCTACATGTTTGGTTTCAACTTTGCTAGCGAAAATGCAGGCAAGTTATACAGGTGAAGGTTTGAAGTTTGTATAAATTATTTATATTTCCTTAATGTCAGTTCTCTATATCTCCTTAATGTCAGTTCTCTCTATATTTTTTTTTTCTTAATAACTCAAGTATCCGTGTCAGCTTTTGTGCACCTTGATTGATTAATCGTGAGAATAAATCCTGTTGGGCAGCAGCCCCCCAAAGAAACCCAACCACAACCCAAGGATCGTGATGGTCATGATGGATGAGGGAAATTAACAAACCAAACATAGGCAAAAACCAATACAGAGGTATACCAAACCAAACCAAACCGAACCGAGTCTTATGTCCCAATTACTTGGGATCGGCTACATGAATCTTTTTCTCCAATTAGCTCTGTCAAGGGCTACTTGTTCACTCAAACCATTGTACTCATATCTTTGCGTACAATAGCAGCTAATGTGAATTTAGGTCTTCCTCACCCCATAGCGTTACTACCCAAAGCTATCATATCCACTCTCTTAACTACTGCATCTACAGGTCTATGGTAAACATGTTCAAACCACCTTAGCTTATTTTCCCTTAACTTCTCCTCTATAGGTGCTACATCTACTATCTCACGAACCATTTCATTTCTAATCCTGTCTTAGCTTATTTTCCCTTAACTTCTCCTCTATAGGTGCTACACCTACCATCTCACGAACCATTTCATTTCTAATCCTGTCTCGTCTAGTCTAAGCACGCATCCGCCTCAACATTCTCATTTCAGCTACACTCATCTTGCTCACCTAATAGGCCAACATTCTATTCCGTAAAACATCGCTAGTCTTATGGCAGTTCTATAGAATTTTTCCTTCAATTTTGTGGGTATCCTCTTGTCACACAGTACACTAGTAGCGCTTCCCCACTTGACCACCCCACTTGGGTCCTATGGGTCACATCATCTGCAATCTCTTCATCTTTACTCATAATTGAGCCTAAATACCTAAAGTGGTCACGCCTTGGTATCTCCTGCTCTTGGATCATCACTTTTTCTTCACGCACACTGCTGGTACTAGTAAACTTGCACACCATATACTCGGTTTTACTGCTACTTATCGGAAAGCCCTTTGACTCTAATGCTTCCCTCCAAATTTCTAATTCATCTACGAGAACAATATCATCTACAAATAGCATACATGTGATATCCTCCTGAAGCTATCTAGTCAACTCATCCATAACTAAGGCAAAGAGGTACAGGCTCAAGGTTGACCTTTGGTGCAATCCTACTGTGATTGTAAGTTCACTCGTTTCTCCTACTACTGATCTGATGGTTGTAATGGCACCTTCGTACATGTCTCTAATCACGTTGATATACTTTGGTCTCCCCCTTTCTCTCTAGAATCTACCATATGATGTCTCTAGGCACCCTTTCATAAGCCTTTTCTAAGTCTATGAAAACCATATTGAGATCCTTCTTCTTTGCCCTGTGCTTTTCAACCGATCTCTTTAACAGATAGATAGTTTCCATGGTCGATCTCCCAGACATGAACCCAAATTGGTTCTCTGACACTGTTGTCACCATCCTTAGTCAATGCTCAACGACTATTTCCCACAACTTCACCGTATGACTCATTAGCTTAATACCTCTATAGTTGTTGTGCAACTTTGAATATCTCCTTTGTTCTTATAGATAGGTACTAAGGTGCTCCTTCTCCCTTCATCGGGCATCTTCCTAGTCATAATAATCTTTTTTTTTTTGGATCAAAAGTCATAATAATCTTGTTAAACAACTTTGTCAACCAAGTCGCCTGGACTTTTCCACACTTCAATGGGAATACCATCTGGTCCTAAGGCCCTACCAGGTTTCATCGTCCTCGAAGCCTTGATTAGTTCAAATTTTTGTAATCTCCGATAGAACTCATATTCTACATTCTCGCTAAAAACACCAACTTCCTCCTCATCGAAGCCTCCTTCATGTTTCTTGTTTAACAACTTCTCAAAATACGTCTTCCATCTATCCCTGATCTCCTCATCTTTCACCAATACCACCAAATCAATATTTTTTATACACTTAATTTGAGAGACGTCTCTAGCTTTCCTTTCTCGCAGCTTGGCGAGTTTATAAATATTCTTTTCTCCATCTTTAGTACCGAGTCTTGCGTAGAAATCCTCGTAGGCTCTCAACTTGGCATCCCTAATGGCTTTCTTAGCTTCTTTGCTAGCCTGTTTGTAGCCTTGGAAATTTTCGTCATTCCAATCCTTCTGCTACTTTTTAAAGCACTCCTTGTTGTCTATTACCATTATTTGAACCTCGTCATTCCACCACCAATTTTCCTTAGAAATTGGGCCTTTCCCTTCGACTCCCCAATAATTTATTTTTCTTATAATACCGTCCGCTACTATATTCCACATACTATTACTATCGTCTTCCAATCCCCGCCTCACTTTCTGGGACATTCTTTCATTGAACACCTCTAAATTCTCCCCTCTTGAGGACCACCATTTAGTCTGTGGGCATCTAGTTTCCTTTCTCATTCGATTATTCCCCTTGAGACAAATGTCTAACACCAAAAGTCTATGTTATGCCACTAGACACTCTCCGGGAATAACCTTACAATCCTTACATAAACGTAATCACAAACAAAACAAAAATGGTTCACCTTACGGTTGTCAACCTATTTTGTAGAGCAAGCAAACAAGAGCAATTCCACTATGTGAAAAGAATAATGCTCAAAAAAGCTACAATGGTGACAAAAACCAAACTCTCTAAGAGACCGAACATTCCTAAAATACAAGTTCTCTTCACCAAGACCAATTGGAATCTCTCATCAAGCTCTCTTATCAAGTCTCACAAAACCGAGGGATTACCCAAGAGACAGAGTCACGCATAAACAGATAATGAAACCCCATGGTTTCAATCAGCAAAAATTGCTAAAATAGATTATCTTCTAGATGGCACAATAAAAGGGGCAACCAAAAAACTAATGAGATCGAATAAAGAACCATTTAGGGTTCTATAGATGAGACCCCAATGGCGCCTCTCAGAGGAACTATCAAGTTAAACCCTAATGGAAGAGCACAACTATATTTATTGCAACAGATTTCTTCTTAAAGTCAAAATTTTTGGCTGATTATGTTTACTTTGTATTTAGAATCCAAAACCAATAAGGGAACTCCAAAACTGATCTTTAGGAAGTCCAAAATCAATACTAGATCGGCCAACCATGTTTTTTTTGTCTGGACGGACTTGACCTTGCCCAAACGAGAATTACTAAAAGCAAAACCGGAGTTGCAAGATCAACCGTCCTATGGTCGTCTGGATGGCTGTCTAGACTGACGTGAAACTCTATCCAGACGAAACATGCTGAATCGAGCCAAATCCGACAATCCACAAGGGAACTATCCCAACTAAAGCCAAAGTATGGACTAGCCCAAAAGGAGGTGATAGCACTTTAGAGTTTTCGAACTTGGGCTTGAGCACCATGCCAACCCCTTCAGATTATCTTTACCCTTCTTTTTCTTGTTAGTATTACCTCCTTTCGGGCTAGTCCATACTTTGGCGGCGCGGGCGCCCTAACTTGGTTTCAATTTTGTGTTTAAGGATTTGACTTGTGATGAACCATGGGCAAGAATATGCCTATATGTCTCTTTATGATTAGATGATGGGATGTGTCAATAACAATAATGGTGTTTTGAATTTGTTTTCCTCATCAAGACAATACCAATAACATTTAAAGTTACTGCAAATATTGGATTTCTTTTTGGTGACGAGGAACCCTCCATGACAAGAGAAGAATTTAGGTGCGTGTAGGGTAGAGATTACGTGGTCCTCAGTGCGCATCTCGACAGTCCAAAAAGTGTTTTGGATGGCCCATATTTTAAAGAGATAGAGAGGTGAAAGAAATAGGGGAGAAAGACAGAGAAGGGAAGGGTTGGAACAAAACTGAGCCGTCTAAAACACTTTTTTACAGCCGAGATGCGCGCTCGGCAGCACGTCATCCCTACCCTACACACACCCAAATTCTTCTCCCAGCGTAGGGTCATTTTGGAACCGAGAATTTATCTTGACGGTGGCAAACATATATAGTTATAAGTAGGAAGTTACATCGTGTACTTCTTTTAGACCTAGAGGTTTTTGAGCTTATGTAGTTTGATGATATTTAATGAAAATACCTACTTGGCCCTGTTTGATTTGTGAGTTAGGCACATTGTGGGTGGTGGATGCGATTAGCTTTCTCGGTTTATATCTGAATCTCCTCTTCACTTTGAGCATCGAAAGGCACTCTGACGCTTTAGTTAGTACTTGAAGGAGATAGGAAAGCACAATGTACTCTTCAAATATAGAACTGCGTACCTTCTTTCAATTTTTCCCTCGGGAATTTATGGATTACATTGTACTTGCTCTCCAAGTCGTGCGTGCTCACGACGAGCGTGTGGCATCATCAATAACAACATCGGCAAATGATGTCACCAATAACCGTTTGCCACGTAGTCCTTCTAGAAGTTTCTGGAAGATTCTACTCGGCTACCACGTAGAAATGGTCACATGCTTTTCACAACCTTTCTAACGACCTTCCAGGTCTGCTTGTGGGTTGGATCCCCTTCGGCCTGAATCGACACACCGAGTCTGAAAGCCTATCTTATGAGCATCTAGGCCACAAGGAACGGTATGGGTGTACACACCCTAAATTGGCTCAGTTTATATTTTAAGTACTGCTGCAAGCGAGCTCCCGACGATAAAAATGACACCCAAATGCTTTGGGTAGACTCACGTGAAACCTAGAACCTTTGTGAAGATTTGTAGCCAAACCAGAACCATTCAAAACCTAGCCAAAATATCGGCCGTTACATCCATCAACCGACTGTTACATCTTTTTTGTTAGCCGCCAGAACCAAGTTTCCTATCACAAAATAAAAACCTCTTTGCCAAATGCATCAACCGGCCAGTACATCCTTCAACCGACCGACAAATCCATTGCTTCCAGAAGCTTTGCAACCAGAGCCCGATCAGGACTCCACCTCTTCCCCGTCGATCGGATTATACCGATTTGCTTTGCAAACAAGTTCAGGACACTTGTAGATAGAGTTTGGCCGGTTCAAAACCTCTCCTAATTCGAGTTTTAATCGGATCGGGACACCCCTTTTGCTAGCCATAAATAAGAGCCTTTGCTTCTCAAAATCAACACACAATCTGTCACCCCCACTGCAATACTTTTTGCAGAAACCCTCTTATAAATCCGAGCTTCAAAAGTCGTAACCTCCCAGAGAGTAAAAACACTCGAGTGCAAAACCCCCCAAAATCCAAGCTTAGATTTTTAGGGTTTCGTGAGTTCAATCCACAAGGCAATCAATCCAAGCAAATCAACCTCGAAGGGAGTAAGTTACAAATGTTACAGGACCTTCAGTTTATTTCAATTTCAAGTTTTTGTTCGTTTTTAACATCTATTCGTTAGTATTTCATGTTCTGTTTCTGGCGTTGGGAAGAACACCGGCCAACGCACCTATGTGTTGGTCGGTATATTAGACAGTATGATTTGTCGGCCGCCAAATCCATTGGTTGTCCAACAGATCAAATTGTTGGCACATTATTTTTGTTTCTGCTGTATTTTTTTGCTTTACTGTGTGGTGTCCCAACCCCTATCCTTGTGTCTTTTATTTATTGTTTATATCACTCATATCATATCTGTTAAAAGGCTTAATCAACTAGTTTATTTGAGAGGTCTTTTAAAATACTCAAACAGTTTTATGTCAAACGAGTACGGGCTAGCTTTTGTGGTTAGGCCAAGAGGGGTGCCAAACACCTTCCCCTCACCATACCCTTGTTGCTGAATCTAAAATTTCTGTCTGGTTTCTTGGTTTCCCAAAAATCAAGTGGCGACTCTCATCAAGTTTAGATGTGCTGCAACGGGCACCTTATGCTATCGAAGCAAACGCCATTGGTCATCCTGTGTAGTGAAACCCTCTTTGAGATCAAACTCGATTGGGAAGTCTACACTGAGCCGTAGGTTTCAGCCCAATGTATCCACTAGCATTGGGGACCACACCGAACGAGTTCGCTCTCAAGGTTCGGCCCACCAACCGCTCGGCCCAATCACTCATCTAGTGTTGGGCCCTACGGAGTTGGACTTATACTTCGACCCAATTACGTACGTTAATATGCCACAAAGAAGATTTGGGCTACCCTATTCTATTCAGCCCATAAGGATCGGGTCTTTCGCCCCATCGCATTCAGATTCGGCCCACTACACTTATGAGATAGTGAATTGCATTTGATCCTATGTTATGTTATCCCATATTGTTTGTTTTCAAAATGTCTTGTTAGGATTAATAATCCTAAAATTAATTTTCTCACTATATATATCTAGAGTACTATAGAATTTCGGGGGAGGTGGAATTGAGCGGGATTAAAGAGAACGTGAAAAAAAAAACTCATTTATTAATAAGGTATGAAAATTAAAATAATACCCTCAAATATTCTCTAGGCAGTTAAAGTCTATAAAAATGACTTTACTCTTCTAGAGGTAATCCCGCCTCAGTCAAACATCGGGGCTATGTTTGGTTTAGAGTTTAGTTTAGTTTTGATGATGTAAACGGGTGTAATAAGTGGAGAGAGATAGAGAGAGAAATGAGGAAAATGATGATGTAAGTAGTAGCAAAACCGGACCAAAACCGAACCAAAACTGTGTACCGAACACAGCCAGGATGATTGAAAAGAACTAGTGGTTTATATTGGACTTATTGCTTCAATGTGTGAAAATAGCTGGAAAGTTTCCTCAACAAAAGGATGTTTCATAATTTGTTGCTTAATTAACAATTTCTAACAATTTCAGCCGTAGAACAGCCAAACCTATATTACTAAAACTTCTACAAAACCCAAATCAGCCATGACAAAATCTTTGCTGTCCCACTAAACACTAACTTTCAGAACGGTCCCTGACAAAAATCAAAGCCATGAGGGACAATAGAAGTTCCACATTCATTTATCTGATTGATGAAACAATCAGCTAAATCATCAGGATTCGCACTCGGATTCATACCGAAAATTGTTGAAGGCATAGAAGAAGCTTCTTTTGCCAACATAAGCTCATCAGCTCTCATCCTCACATTCTTCTTCAGCTCCTCCAGCGCCGCCACATACTGCTCTAGCTCCGCCAATCCTAAGTCGTCGACAGACTCATCCCACCAAAAACCACCACCGTCTGCCACCTTCTGTTAGGAATTCCAAGCAATGGTTACAATTTCGAAGCAATGAAGTTAATAAGTACAAGAATATGTAGGCAACTTGAAAACAGACAATGAAGAAATTCAGGCTACTTTTTACATAGCATGCCATGACAAATAGTTAAACCTTGAAAAGACCTGTGCAATGAGATTGAAGTTTACTTATCGATTTTTTTGTTTCTCCAATATATTCTGTTACACACCCGGAAGTTTGAAAATTGCGTCGGCCGACATCCGATACGTATAGATTCTTGTTAACTATTATAGACACCAATTGCGCGATTTTAAAACCATATTCACTCTCGTAAACGTAATTTAATTTTACAACAATACGACGGACAATTAGGATATATGAAGCATTCCACAAATCGAAAAATAAAGATTATGGATCCCAAAGAATACAAATGTTATACGGGACTCATGCATGTCTCGTTTATCTTGTAGTTGATGAAGTGTATTTATCTTTCTTGTTAATAAAACTCAATAAATTTTTATTATAAAAAATATGAAAAATTAAGAAAACAAAGGCAAATATTTTGTAAAATATGCAAACACCTTTGACTCCTCAATGACGGCGCTCCGCCTCTTTTCCGCTTCCAGCTCCTTCGTAACCATATCAAAATGTTGATTAAACTCATCCACAGACGGCCGGCCACCGGCCGAAGCAGGTGGCAATACAATGGCGCCAGCGCCAGGGGCAGACTTGGTTTCAGCAAGATAACGACTAATAACGGCGTCAACACTGGGGTGCCCAAACGCAAACGTGCGTTTCCCGGGGGACTTGACAATAATAGCCACTTCGGCGCCGCTCAAAATACACAGCTCGCTGGCTTTCTTGAACAAGCCGGTGCGCCGCTTGGAAAACGTGACCTGCCGGTTGCTGATGCTTTCTATTTTCTTGATTTCGATTTTCTGGCGGCCTTGGGTGGTTTTGGTCTTCTTAATGGTGGTGGTGTTCATTGTGATGTTGTGTTTGGAAGGAGAGAAAATCAATGGGAAAATTGGGTATTGAAGAAGATTGGATTGTAATGAGTTGCGGGGATTTATAATGTAAGAGATCGATAAGTCGTTTATGGATGTTCCTTAATTGTTGCTCATTGTGGATCTTTAATTTAACTGAATAAGTGTAATAAGGAAGGTTGTTTTTTAAGTTTTGGGAAGTAGTATATTGTGTGTGATATTCAGAGATTGTGTTTCCTTAACGGTTCACATACTCTTGTTAGTCTACAAAGTAGTAGGGTCCAGAAAAACTTCATCCGAAAACGTTCAGGAAAGACAAATTGACTGTTTAGAATTTGATACATATAGGCTTACAATTGCAGAATTTTACTTCAATTAGTGCGTATTAACGAAAAAATCTCTGAACAAATTTTAAAATTTTAGCTAAAATCTGTTTCTACAACTGCAAGCAAATCGAAAATGTTTGGCAGTTCAAAAATTTTATCATCTTAATGCATGTAGATATGGAATGGATTTTCTTGTGAATTAAAAAAGCTACAGTTGGTCAACTGTTTAATCCTTAATTTTTTTTTGTAGAAGTATACTCTTGACTCTAGAGTATACTAGGATCAGTCTATATAGAGTTTCGTTTTGTCTTTAAATGGCCTCCGTAAGTGGGAGGAAGAATTGGATTCCCAGAATTAGTCGAGGTGCACATAAAATTTTATAAAAAAAAAAAAAATCTCTTTGAGCGTGGATCTTCTGCCCCATTTTTTTTTCCATCTCTGTTCCTGTGTTCTTTTGTAGACACATGTTCTAAGCTAATCTTAACCTTTCGTTTGGACTTAGGATCTCTCTCTCTCTCTCTCTCTCTCTCTCTCTCTCTCTCTCTCTCTCTCTCTCTCTCTCTCTCTCTCTCTCCTGCCTGTTGACACTGGAAATCCCCCACCATCAACCACGAAATCTTAATAAAAATAGCTCTCTTTCCTCTTCTTTTATTATGTTATTTTTTTTAACTAGCTCATGGAAAATAATTTATTCCGAAACTAGGGTTGTTACATTTAGTTTGTAATAAATAATTCCACTTTGGGTATTATTTCTTTTTGCAGTTCATTGTGTTGAAGGAGGGGCTTAGGGCATCCACAGTGGACTCCCTAAAAATAGCTCCTAGGTTGACTCCTAAGGTGTACACATAAGCCTAGAACTTGCTAAATTTAGAGAGCATGTGTGTACTCAATGTGCTAACAACAATATTCTCTATTTTGTGAAAAAACATAATAAAAAGTGTGGGCTCCAAAAATTGATAAGTCTAAAAAGATTAAGTGTTTGGGTCCCACTTGGAGCTAGCTATAAGGCTAGTTAGATTTAGCTAATGGGTTAGGAGCCATGCTTAGGAGCTACCATTGGGAGCTTGTATTGGGAGCCCATTGAAGACCATTATTGATCAAATGGCTTGCCAAATTTTAGGAGCCTCACATATGAGCCATTTTAAGAGCGCATTGTGGATGCCCATAGGTTCTAACAAAAGTTCTCGATGCCTTTCTAAGGAGGTTAAGGATAAGGGTATTGCTAGTCCCTTTAACATGGATGCTCCTATGGGTAATCTGGGGTTCTCTTCCTCTATGGATATGGAATGCAACCTTGGAATGTGTGTGAACACCCCGCGGAGTGGGTCCACGAAAACGGTTTCGATTTGGAAAATGATTTGATTGATTGACAGGAGTCGCCACCCGGGTTTGAGGACTGTACCCGAGAAACCAATTGAAAAATGACTCTTTTGCCTTGGTATGGAAAATATTTTCACCGGTCTTTCAAAATGAGATTTCTCGGGTTCGGGAGCTAGGTTACGAGAGGGGAAGTAATTTAAAGCTCCCCTCCCGCCCGGTGCGACCACCGGTCTTTACTAAATACTTAAGGAATTTTGGAAATGTTGTTTGAATGGACTTTAAACACGTATTTTTGTGAAAGCACGAAAATGTATCAAAAGAACAATGAAATATCTGTGGATGCTTCTGCAAAATGTCATGAGTGAATGCTCTAAATGCACAAAAACACTTAAGCTTCGTTAAACCATACTTGGACTGCCTCAAACAGCTAGCCCCCGAAAACCATCCACTAACATCGCATCATCACTCCTGGACTGCATGCTATGCACCTGAATTAGGCATATCCAGGCGCCTGGATTGAATGCAGGCGCTTGGAATGGGACAATCCAGGTGCCTGGATGGCCCACCAGACAGTAACTTCAAAACCTCATTTTTCACAGTAAGGAGCAAGTGTACTGCTTTTGACTAATTCATATACACTCTGAATGATGTTGGCAACACAATAGCAGACATGAACCTTAAGTTCAACTCAAATGCATGATATGAACTTAAAGGTAGCTTGATTTTGGATGATTCAATGATGAGATACAATGCATAAGACACATTTCAAACCTAATATACTGTATTCATGCATGTAGAATATTGTTTAATCTGATTATACTTGTAACCAAATGAAATGGAAATGAGCCTATGCTAAAAAAAAAATGTAAAGTAAATGCTTGTATTGGACATTAACAATGATGGATGTACTTGTAACATGAAAAATTAACTAAGTACTTTCATTTTTGAATAATCAGACCCTATAAATGACATATAGACACATATGAACACCCCTCTCCCATGTAACCTCTTTACAAAGTGTGATTATCACCTCAAAATACATTAAATGTTCATTGTGATAAGGATCAGAACATGAGATATGATTTTCTAAGATTAATGCAGATAAATAATGTACCATAAACTGACTAAATGCAGAAGGAAGTGGTGAACATGACCAAGAGGAGAGAATCCAGGCGCCTACATTGAGAGAATCCAGGCGCCTGGACTCAATGCAGGCGCCTGGAAAGAGCTAATCTAGGCGCATGGATTGTATATTGATGCACAAAACAAATTTCTTTTTTGATTTATTTCAAACCTCTCCCAAGTCCTCTACTAGTATAGATGACCAGTGAGAACTTGGTTGAGTCCCCCTCAGGGCCTACTTGAGCATATTGGTAGAAAAATCTACCTTTTGGCTTGATCAAAGGGCTTGAAGTAGATTTTTGAATGGATTTTGTGAGTATATAGCTACTGGACTTGTATGTATGGAGCAAGTAAGGACAATGTATGTGGATTTTGAGAGGGCTTGAATGGAGAAAAGGATGATATAAGAAGTGTAGATGGTGTGGGGGTGGGTTTCTAAGATTGTAAGTGAAGGGCTTAGAGAGAGATAGATTTCTGGAGGAGTTTTGGCAGCATAACAGTGAGGATGAGAGTGAGTTTTCAGTCCCTCAAAATGGAGGAGAGGGGTGGTTTAAATAAGCAACAAAGGGTTCAAAGTGGGCCACTTTGAACCTTTAGAAAGGTTGAGGGATCACCTAGGGGTTAAAATGTAGAGGTAATCATCTCTCTCACACCCTTCTCCAACTGACTCTGCAACAAATCCTCTCAAGATATCGTTCTCACCCACTAACAACTTAAATCACACTCAACCTGGGTTGAACTCCAGGCGCCTAGATTACGAAATCCAGACGCCTAGACTTCTTCTAGGCGCCTGGATTTAACTGATCCAGGTGTCTATGAGGGGAATCCAGGTGCTTATGCTTTAAGGTTTTGGAGTGGTCTGGGATTCCAAGGGGGTGTTTGGGAAGATTTATGGAAGATTATTGGTGGGGTCCTCAAGTCTTTGATCAAACCTTGCGTGCTCCCATCAGGCATTTTCATCCTTGGGGAAGTCTCGGAATTCCGACGGTCCAGATTGGTGTGTTTACAATGTGCATGTTGTGCATGTTTTCTAATGATTTAGACATTGATTGGGGTTTGGATTCACATGCTGCAAAAGCCAAGGTTGCTACCACAGCTCGATTACATGAAATCTTCGACCTAATTACGAACTGTGGGAAGAAGTACATGCAGGACCGGCCCTGAGCTAAAGCCGGAGGTGCGGCCGCTTTAGGCCTCCGATATTTAAGCAAAATTAGGAGCCCATTTGTATAACACTGTAACGCCCCGATTTTCGGACACGTTAATTAAAACAAGAGATCTAAAAAGATTCTTTTAATAAAAGGTTTTTCTTAATAAGCAGCGAAATAACATAAATAGAAAAGTACTTTAGTCTGATACAATAAGAAACAATACTTATCGGAAAGTTAAATTACATTTGTCCAACACAAAAGTAAGGCGATTACAGAGCCTTCTACAGTTCTAGGTTGAGGTCCCACTCCCCATAAGTTCCCTGATTAGCTGCAGGGTCTTGATACTCGTTGCAATGTCCTGGCCTCCTCTTCCCTCTTAGGTACCTGGCATGAAACGCCAGGGCACATAGCACCATGAGTTTTGACACTCAATAGCTAACTCCTACCCACTAACCCTTACATTACAATTAATCAACAATTCATATCAAGGAGTGCATAAATAAGTAACAAGCGTCTGATTTCCTTATCTTATTTTTAACTTAAGTGTTCTCATAGATTATAAACCTTAGGAACGTCCTTCCAATTCAAAACTGATATACACAATTCCTAGTGGACTTTTCAGCTGGCGAGGCTCTGGTTCCGCTGACCCTATAATTGGGACATTTCAGTTGATCAGGCTTTGGCTCCTTTGACCACAACTTAATTCCTGGTGGACTTTTCGACTGGCGAAGCTCTGGTTCCGCTGACTCGATAATTGGGTCTGGGTCAGACTTGTCTTTCCTCTGCTGTGTATAGTCTTTTCTTCCTATTGTGTACTCTTTCTTGTACACCTTTGGCTAGGCAGCCTTTCTTTCTGGAAGCTGAGGTTGTCCAGCCACAATCCTTCCTCCAGCCTGTAGGATGTCATCCTCCACTCGTGTGTGTTCCTGGATTCTTTCCATAAGCTTGGTCACCGTTTTTACTGGGTGCATGGTAAGCGATTCTCGTAGCTTACTATGCATAGGCAAACTTGTCTTGAACGTTGCCAAAGCATATTCTTCACTGCAGTTCTCAATCTCGTTGAAAGTCTCCCAATATCGCTTGGAATACTACCGCAGAGTCTCATCGTCCCTCTGTCTCATAGAGGTCAATGCATCGAACGTTTTTGGAGCTGCTCGGCTTGTTAGGAACCGAGCAGTAAATTCTTCAGCCAATTGAGCCCAGCACAGGATAGATCCCTCTTGGAGCTTGTGGTACCAACTCAGAGCTACGTTTCCCAAGCTAGACGGAAACATCTTGCATAGGCATCATCCTGTTCATGCATGAACATGGCCTGTTGGTAATGTTGAATGTGAGCCACGAGATCCATGCTGGTTTCATAAGGGATAAATGCTGAATGCTTCACCCTGCTCGGTGTCTTCTCTATTCGGATCCAATGGGCCAGTGGTGACTTTGAGATCTGACCTAGGGCTTCCTTAGCTACTTCCCGTGCAGTGTTAGGACCTCCCTGTGCTCGGCCAGTCTCTCTTCTTTTCTCTTCTTTTCCCATATTGCTCGGGAATATGTTCATTTGAACCAGATCTCTCGTATCTGTCCCTAACATGTTTCCTTCTCTCTTTCTTTTCAATAGAAGCACTCCTTTCTCTCCTTTTTCGTGGAGAGGCTATTCGGTCCGTGGAGATATCGTCACGATGATGACTCTGTTCTTTCAGATGTTGTACGGATCTCGTCCGTGAGCGTAGGTCTTTTTCCTTTTCTTGAAGTTGCTTCTTTAGGTCCTGAATCTCTCGCTCTCGTCGAGTGACTTCGTGGGTCAATTCTTCTGCTTCTTGTTCTCTTCTGTCGAGGCTGTCCTCCCTCTCACGATCCCTCGTTCGTCTATGATCCTCCCCCCTTGGAGGGCTCCTCCTCCGCTCTCGTCGGTTGGAGGCCTCCCCACCTCTTCGTGGTGTCTCTGAGCGCCTTCGCCTCTCGCCCGTCCCTGGGGAATCATAGTTTACAAGGCGTGTATCCCTGAATTTTGGAATCTCATAGATATGCCCTATATTGAACCTCCTAGCAGTGGGCTTCTTTTGTTGTGCTCTTAGAACCGCAGGAGTTCTGTCCGCCTTTGCACTCTTTCTCGTAGTGTACACAAGAGTGGTTCCAGCATCGTCTTCCACGTCTTTTCTTTGTGGAGTACAAAGAACAGGCTCGGAAATCACCATTATTGACCTTGTTGAGAGGATGAGAACTTTTTGTAAGCGTTTCCCACAGACGGCGCCAATTGTACGGGGAATAAATCCACGTAACCTGGATCACGTGCTTCCTTAACTCAGCCCTAAATCTGCATGACAGAAAAAAGGGTTAGAGCACCTTTGCCTCTCGTTGGCAAAGGCCCTCCGATGCCTAAGTTAGTATCTCGTACTATAAACTCTCAAATCACAGTGCGTATGAAAGGGTTTCACAGCATACCTTTCTCCATGGGTATGTTGTTGTATTTATAGATGTAGATTGCTTTGTTGAGTGAGGCATCTCGTGCCCTAGTTTCCTTTTGCCTTTAGGAATCCTTTTCCTAATAGGACTTTCCTATTAGGCAGTATATTTCCCTATAATGCTAGATCTCATCTAGCAGTAGTTCTTCTTTGGGGTAATTGTTCTAGGGTCCAGAAGTAGGGACTTATTGGGTCATTTAGTCCATGTTAAAGTTTTACAAGGCCTAAGGTCCACAATTTTTTTTTTATTTTAAATTTAGGTACTTTCAAAGGGTACCCTAGGGTTTAGGTTTTAGGATGCACTTTCCTATTATAGGGTTTTAGTGGTTTAGACACTTTCATAGGGTACCCTAGGGTTTTAGGCACTTTCATAGGGTACCCTAGAATTTTAGGCATTTTCATAGGGTACAAACTTTTTTGGCACTTTCATAGGGTACCCTAGGGTTTAGGTTTTAGGGTGCACTTTCCTATTATAGGATTTTAGTGGTTTAGATACTTTCATAGGGTACCCTAGGGTTTTATGCACTTTCTTAGGGTACCCTAGAATTTTAGGCACTTTCATAGGGTACAAACTTTTTTGGCACTTTCCTAGAGGTACAAACTTTTTTTTTGGTAAAAAAAGAAAAAATAAAAAAAAAGAAAAAAAAGATGCCAGCATTAGGATTGGATAGGTTATAAACTTGTTTGATAGATTAATGAGGTTACAAATTATTTGCCTAGGACTTTTGAACAAGTCTCTCTTCTTCTTTTCATATAGGACTCTTTCCTATATGGGGTGCACTCCCAATCACGTTAGGACTTCCTATATTGATCCCTTATTCTACGGGATTGCTCCTTATCTCATAAGGAACCGCCATAGATTATTCCGGAATGTCTCACTGCCTTACCTGTGGCGGTGACGTGTTTCCACATAGCTCGGCATGACACGTACATAGCTCAGCTCATTATGCCGATCTGAATTATGTATTCCAAAATGCTATTTGAGTTTTATTCGTAGCCTCCCCAGCTCGGCCATATCAGGAGCATCCCCTTGTGACTTATACCGAGCTGGTACACCCTGGAGTATCAATTTATTTAATTATTCTGACCTTGTTCATGGTCAGTACAGCTCGGCACAGGGCTAGGGCTTCCCTATGTGAGGCCGAGCTATTCACCCTCTCGTGGTGTCTGCTTAAGGCACGTGCTATGCCTAGTAGTAGGGTAGTCAGATTTTACCCACTCCAGATGGCTTGCAGTGCTGTCCCACTGATTGGGCTCGATGATCTGGTCAACCCATTTGTAAAGCTTTTCACCTTCAGGGGTCTTTACTTTAGGCTTGGGGGATTCGCAATCTTCGATGATCCAGATAGGGGCGTTGTGGTAAGTGGAGAAGGTAGACTTGAGTCTCTTGTTGTTTGGTTGGTCAGCCATTGTTTTCTGAGAAGAGGAGTACTGGTTTTATTTGGAGAAAAACGGAGCCTATTTGCAATGAGTTTTGAAAAATGGGATTTTTTTCTTTGTTTTTTTTTTTTTTTTTTTTTTGTATTCAACCTAGCCAGAGATTATTGGGGTAATCTTCGGTGAGTGAAGTGATAACCTAGGGTCAATCTAATTGGTGTACGCATGCAAAATGAGAGCGGTATATACAAAAGCAGTAGACAAGTAGCATGATATGTGCGGAAAGCGATAAACAAGCAACTGTTCCAAGGTTGGTTTCACGCGTTCCAAGGTTGGTTTCACGCGTTCTTTTCATCATTGGGGATGCACAAGTTATCACAAATTGGGGTGTCTACAATTGGCCTAACAAAGTGCAAGTTACAGACGTTAAATGGTTGCTTTTCAACACCTATCAATGACTATATTACGTAATTAGTCAATGTTTTTATTAAGTTTTCATCACTAAATTTAGTTCCTATTCCAATACATTTACAGTTAATACATATGATCGTAATTATACTAAATTAATTATCTTTTTATCTACTGATACAATTAAGATCTAATATAATCTTAAACATCATCCAATCATCAAAAAGGAACCCATTACTTGGAATAAAAGTTTATGCAGTACAGATTCACCAAAGCATAAATAAAATGGGATTTGTTCACAAACCCAGGTTATGGCCGTGAGATCCAACATTTCGGCCACGAGGTTTCGTTTCCTTCGGGCTCAGTGCAAGCTCTATATCCATACTACGCGTACTAAATAAGAGGTTTCTACCTTTGATCCGGAAGAAAAGCACGGTGTTGGAAAAATTTGACAGCGAGAGTTACCGTTCCGAACAGAAACTTCGAGTACTGCTATCCCACCCGAAACTCATTTGTTTCGGACGATTCTTGTGTCTAAAAGAAAGTAATCGGAATTCTCTACAACTTCGATGAAGAGGTATATGCTTAAAACCCACTCTAACTACGAGAAAAATGGTGATTTATATCGGGTCGCTGAACTGCCTGGAAAAGGGAATCCGAGAATTTTGCTGAACTTTGGATGGCTATAACTCACTCAAAACTCTACCAATTTGGATGAATCTTGTATCAAAATCGAAGCACTCAACGTCCCCTACAACTTTCATTTAGAAGTCGAATGCTAAAAACGATTGTAACTCCAAGAAAATTGGTTGTAAAGAGGGGTACATGGTATGGACGAGAATAGGAAAGATGATAGGGATTTCTCTCTCTCTTCTTTTCCCAGCATCCCTTTCTCTCTCTGTTGTAAAACTTAAGAAGGGAAAAGTTAATAAAAAGGTGTGAGAGTGAGGCCTATAACCATGGGTTAAGGAGATGTGTTATAAGGGTGTGTTAAGCTCTAATTGGATAGGAAAAGTGGTTGCCAAAAATGACTGAACAAGAATGATGAATATGCATGTGTGACGGCAATTTGAATTGATGTGTATGGGTTTTGGGTTTAGTTGGGATGTAATATAGTTTAGGATTTTTGGTTAGGGTAACTGAATAGTGCAATGAGATTAGGATCATCTAGTTTAAATTAGGACAACTAAATCACAAAAATAAATTCAATCATTACTAAATTTTATTAATAAAACTATTTCAATAAAATAAAATAAAATAAATAAATAGGGCTAAAATCTACGTCATTACAAACACATTTTTATATTTTATATATAAGTTATTCTGAGATGTAGCAAAAGTCGGCTCTTGCCACAGTGGCTTCCGTGTTGGTATAATACGAATAGGTCCCTGGAATGAAACTCATTAGCATTTACGACCGAGCTATCTTTTTTCTTCCTGTTTTTCCCAATTTTTGCTTTCGTTTATTTTCATTTTGCTTTTAACTTTTTAGGAGTATATCAAATTCACAACTAAACGCATACATATATAATTTATTTTCCCTCCCTAAACTAAAACCATTTTGACTATAACTAAACCCATATATATACACTTATTTTACCTCCATAAACTTTGATAAAAATATTTAACATAAAGAATTCTCTTATTGTTAAAATATATTATTCTTACAATTAAAGTAAATAACATGATTAGTTTGAGAATGATAGGGACTTCTTTATGCATGTTTGATTCATTTTTTCGTAATGTTATAAATAATTTAAATGTTTGTTTTAGTTAAATTACAAAGCTAAAATACCATGTCTAATATTTTTATATTACATCAGCCACCGATATTGAATTTCTATTAAACAAAAATCGAGGGGCCTATTTTTTAAACTCGCTTTAAGCCTCCATAATCTTAGGGCCGGCCCTGAGTACTTGACAATTTGGATCATTCAGATTCAAAGGATACATAGAGATCATTAATTCGTCCTATGGGATTCTTCTTGGGTTGCTTTAGAATATCGTAAGTTTCAGGTTGGTGAATCGTCGAAGTCTACCACTAAAATGGAGGCATGTGACTATGTGATAGGTGCTGAAAAGCACCCATTAATCCTTCCAATTTATGCTTTGTTAGTTAGGTTATGTAGTTAACTAATTAGCATTAGGTTGTTTGTGGTGTTTCAGGCCTTAGAAGCTCGAGAACTTGGAAAACGTGTAAAAAGGAGCGAAAACTCAAGTTGCAGCATCTCTGGACCGGACCAACACTTTCCGGGACCGGACCAACACTTAACATGACGAATCCTACCTTGTAGCACCCTTCATCTGGACGAGGGAAATTCTTAGTCCGGACGAAGCATACCGGCGGGTTCGTACAGCTCCCAGCTTCTTTGGTCCAGACCACCATGTCTTGGTCCGGTCAAACGAACACGGAAATCAGCTTTTCAGACGCGTTTTATGTAACTTTTAGGTCTCCTAGTATAAATAGAACATGAGAACATAATGCTAGGGTTCTGAACTATTTTGAGAGACAGCTTTAGAGAGAGAAACTCATTATTCTTCATGTTCTTCGCGAATTCCTCGATTGCAAGCGTTTCAACTCTCTCCATGGCCGGCTAAACCCCCTATTTAGGGGGAGGATGAAACTCTACACCAAGTAACCATTCTATTTTGCGTAAGTTAAGGTTTTGATCGAATCGAATTATATGTTCAGAATTTGGTTTCATATGAATCATTTTTAATTCTTTCAATCAGTTGAGTATTTGTATACATGTTTCCAAATACCTGTTCATATAATTGTTTTCAACGTTGTGCTTGGAGTTTTGAGATAAACTATGCTCGTGAGACGGATCGTGCCGTTGGACGGCGTGACACCGTACCAGTGAGACGGTCCGTGCCGTGGGATAGTTTATGCCTTTTAACAATCACAAATATTTTCTTGATGATTATCGATGGGGATTGCAAGCCCTAGCGATAATCCCTTGTGATTCGATTATTAACCTAACCTATGCGGAAGCCGTGGTTACGAGGGTGGAGTGGATTCTAAACCCTAGATCCCCTCTCCATCAATTTAAATCACTTTTAAGTATTGCGCTCTTCAGTTCAACAATTTCACAACCAATCAAACATTTTTTTACTGAATTAAATTAGAAGTTAATTGGAATTAACGCAACTCAGCCAGTTTGTCTCCGTGGATCGACACTCGGACTTAACCACTATTCTCCGGAATAAAAGTTAATTCTTCGTTATTAAGTATTTATTTTTGACTCGGCACGACACGGTCAAATTTTGGCGTCGTTGCCTGGGACAATTTGCACGGTTGCTTAGTTTCGATTAATTTTTATTTTATTTTTATTTTGGTTCTAAGTTTAGGACTTTTTAATTTTGTTTGTTAGTGTGATTTTCAGAGTACATGTTGCAAGGAGTGTGCAGAGTGTAACGGATCAATAGCAATATTCCAAGGAGGGCACCATCACTGTGAGTATTAAATGGTTTGCATTAGGTTAGATTTGTTATGAAAAATATGGACTGCACCTATGCTCCCCAGTATCCTGAATATGTCCAAGAGCAATTTAGTCATGCCCAATGGTTTCCTGAACCAAATTATGATTGTTACTCCAATAGTTATAATTCGGAATGAGAAAATCATTCTAATTTTTCATGGACACAACACCCTTCGACCCATATTATGCTACATCCCCAAGGCCTAACTTTTCTAATATTTCCGATCCATGGGCCTACTACCCTACTTCTCCACAACAGTCATATGAGCAACCAGCTCCCCCGCCACCTCAAAAATATTCTTTAGATTTTCAGGAGAAGATGTTGCAAGCTCTTGAGGAGTTTGAGACTAATAATCAATGTTTCACCCAAGCGCTTCACTCCCAAGCCCAATCTCTCGTAAATATTGAAGCTTATGCAAACCAGATAGAAATTGCGATTAGTCGATGGGATGAGGAAATATTTTTAAACAATGAGCAGGAAGTAGGCATAGGGCATGATGAGGATGCGTGGAAGGTAGTGGATATTGAGCAGGTAGAGGATATAGATTATGGGGAGAATATACGGGATGTGGGACAATTAATCACCAACTTTGAGAACTCTAGGGTTGAAGAGGTGGTGTTACCAAAAGGGAGTGTCGATTCCCCTCCTCATGTGGGCTTTCCTTTTGAGACCATGCCAAGTGACCAAAGCACAGAACCTGTGTTGACTTCACAACATGCATCTATGTCAGTAGATATTGGACCAATAGAAATTCTCACAGTCCCACATTTGCATGACAATCACTCCACAGGGGAGAGAGGAGAGCGAATATTGTCTAGTCAGACCATTTCTAATCCGATGGGTTCATGTGTAGTCGAGAGCTTGCAAGTGAATGAGGTTTATTGTGAGCGAGAAAATGAAATAATGGTCCAAATGAACAAACATGCAGTGGAAATTGAGTCTAGGGAAGATATGAGTAAGGTGGATGTGTCAATTTTCTAACTCTACAGGTGCTAGGGTTGATTTCATTATTGAGGAGCTTGATATTTCCATGGAGAAAAAGGTTTTATTAGAACATGAGCCTCTATCATGTGTGGGTGTTTTGGATATGTCTGGTCCTATTGATTCTCCACAATTGCTAAGTTTTAACAAGTTAGAACAGATTGATTTTCTGGGTGTCAATAATTTTGATTTGGTATACCACCCATGTTTAATGAACATTGCCAACAGTCTGAAAATCAATTTGGTTCGAATTGCATATTTGGTTGAACTCAAATTTCAAACGTGGCTAAAGAAATTGAGATACTCTAAGTATTTAATTTTATGGCATGGTCGCGTACAATTTTTAACGGAGACCTGTGGACGGCCCGCGGAAATGGTTCGGTTTTGGATTTGAAAAGATTGTGATTGTTAGAGTCGCCACCCGGATATGAGGTCCGAACCCGAGAAACCGATAAAAATATGACTCGTTTGCCCATTTGAAAAAGATTTCACTGATCATGGCGGAACCAAAGATTTCTCGGATTCGGGGGTTTGGTTACGAGAGGGGAAGGGTTTTATGGCACCCCTCTCGCCTTGTCCGTGAACCGGTCTCTACTCGACATTTTGTGGGATTTTGAAAATATTCGAAATTCGATTCTATTCACGAAAATGGGGAATCGAGGATGGGAATCACTTAACAACAATATATACAAGAAATGTGATTCTATGGTGGATGCTTGTGCATGTGATCTACATGGGAAAGGATGATGACAATAATAAAGGAAATCACTACAAATATTTACAGAAAATAAGAAATAACAGAAACTGTACAATAACTCAAGAAATTATGAACATGAGACTTAATAAACTGACTTGCAATCTGGATCCCAGAACAGGGATTGAGCGCTCAAAGGCGATGACTTGAGCGCTCAACCTTCCAAACCAGTTTGAGCGCTCAAGGCTCATGGATTGAGCGCTCAAACCAGTTTCTGACTTCTATGAGTTTGATCCTTTTTTACAGTTTCTCTTCTCATTCTTTGCCAGATTAAACGTTTGTAAACACTTTTCACAGATAAACATATTAAAACAAAGGGGTTTGATTTCTCAAAGAATGATGAAAAGAAAAGGATCATCACAAAATTAGCAAAGGAAACTCTTGAAAATGGAAGAGAGAGAGGGATTCAGATCATAAGCACAGGAACAACAACCCATTCACACCAAAAATAAACTAAACCATGATCCATCATCGAAACAACTATCAACATGCAAATGAACCAAGAACAGCTTGAGCGCTCAAAGGAATGACCTTGAGCGCTCAAGCCATCATATGGCTTTCTGATTTTTGACCTTCAAATTGATTTTTGATGATTCTCAGGACCCTCAATGTATTGAACAAAGTGATTAAATCATCGATCAGCCACTGTTTGACCTTTGAAGGTAAGATTTACAAAGCTTTTCACTTTTAATAATCATGAAATGGTAGATTAACACTCATGCATACACTTTAGAAATGGAAATAAACTGTTTTGAGAATGATATGAGCATATTCAACCATTTAATGATGATCAAAACCAGTGAAGAATGCAAAAAAAAAAATAGCAAAACAGTGACTGATCCAGAACAGGGTTTGAGCGCTCAAGGCCTAAGGCTTGAGCGCTCAACCCCTATTGCCACTGTAAATTTAAAAGGTGTCTTGTTCAGTTATTTCAGACCCTGTAAGCCCAATGCAAGTACAGAAAGCTTGCTTGGACCTACTGGTCTTCCTCAAAAGGACCAAAATAGTGAGATTTTCACATATTTAACTACCTTTTTGAAAATGATTGTAACTTGAGCTTGATTTTGGGCTTGATGGTAGATGATTAGGGATTTTTGGTTGGTATTCTGGGTAGATGAGACAATGTATATGATTGATTGATGAACAAAGGTCGAATTTGAAGCTTGAAAGATGGTTTTTGGCCAGTGGTTTTGGTTATGAATGGGTGATTTTGTAGAGAGAGAGTGATGAACGATTTCAGGGCTGTAGGAGGACTGTTCTGTGTGAGAAAAATGGTAACCCCAAAACCAGGGGTGGTGAGTGGTTTTTATAGAGTGAGTGGGAGGGAAGAGAAGAGAGAGAGAGAGTGGGTTTTGTATTTGAAAGTGGGTTAGGGGTAGATTTAGGAGTAGATTATAGCAATGTAGGACGTATTATACATATACAAGACGTATACAGGTGGTTAAACGCTCCTCCCTGCATGAAATCTCATGATGAGATACTCTGCAGATTCCTGACTGGATCAGAGTTGAGCGCTCAAAGCCGTAAGCTTGAGCGCTCAAGGTGTTTCCCAGGGTTGAGCGCTCAAAGCCTCAAGCTTGAGCGCTCAAAGTTCTTGGTGGCAGATTGATGGTTTGGCTTGGTTCAACAATGCTTGGGTTGGTTTGGGCTGTGGTGTTTGGTTGATTTTAATCAAGTTCAAGCCATTTTCACCAATTTCGGGTAATCGTGATTGGTCCGTTTCATCATCGGGAATGCTCGAACGCATCCCGGGTTCAAAATCGGGGTGTCTACAAGACCTTGAAGTGGGGTGAGATGTATGTGTTGGTAGTTCTTCATGGTGTGACTGGACTTGAAAATCCACGTGAGCGTAGTCTATTTAGTTTTTTTTTTTCTTTTCCTTTTCCTAATTTTTTTTTAAAGTTTTTTTAAATTATAATAGTTTTATTTATTTATTTTTTCTTCTTCTTCTTCTTATTATTATTATTATTATTATTATTATTATTATTATTATTATTATTATTATTATTATTATTATTATTATTATTATTATTATTGCAGACTAACACTTGCAGGTTTGCCTTGTGCAAGTTGGGGGGTCATGCCCCATGATCTTTAGCTGTTTAGTTCTCCTTCCCGAGGTGATCTATTTCCTTATCTCTCCGTCATTTGTCCTAATCTTTTAGTGTTTCTGCATTCAATGAGGACATTGCATGATTTAAGTTGGGGGGAGGGAACACTTTGTAGTTGTGCATAGTTAGAGTCTTGAAAAAACCAAAAAAATAAAAAATTTGAAAAAAAATCCATAAAAAGTTGGCTCCTTTGGCATGGAATTTGAGATTTGATGTGCTTACTTGTTGATTGACTGAGCTGCGGCGTGCTGCTATTGCATTGGCATGCCTTGTGCTACCCTAGTTCTGTTTGCTAGTTTGTTTCAAGGGCGGCATCATGGCACTTAAGCATGGCACCATTGCACATCACGTTTGTTGGGTTTTGATCACTTGTGAACTTTGATTTGCTTGTTCTCAAATGCTATGATTAGTGGAGACTTATACCCTAGTGAGTTTTCGTGCCTTAGCTTTCTTTTGGAGAGGTGTCGAAATAACTCTTTGTTTGTCTCGAAAAGAACTAAACTTGTTGTCAATCTCATTATCTTTTGCAAAGTATTGGAATTGCATCGTATATCTCTCGGGTTTGGTTTGTTACTTGGATGTTACACCCCTAGGAGATGATCATGGGAATTTTCTTGAATTTGAACCGGTTCGTCTCTCTTGTTTACATTATCCCTTGCGAGCCATTTTGAGCTTTAAACACTTAGATTTTTCTTTGTTAAACCCCACCTTCCATATTGTGTTTTGAGAAAGGCAAGAGTGTAAAGGTATAATTCTGGGAGAAAGGTGGTGTTGTTCTTGATGTGTGGTGTCCCACGAATTGAAGGAAAAGGAGTAAAAAAAAAAAAGAAACAAAAAAGAAGAAAAAAAATGCAAAGAATACAGTATGTTAAAAAGAGGGGACACCAATGTGTAGAAAGAGGATTGGTTAAATGGTGGTGGAATGTTAGCAATAAGGAGATGTTGAAATAATGTTGAAGGGGCACACGTTGTATATTTGCCTTAAAATGAGTGCCTTGTTATACTTGCTTATTCTCGGACACATGGTTGTTTCACCCTAGCCTTGCGAATTTATCCATTGTCTAATGTTATACCCCTGACTACGACCTATTTGATCCTAGGGGTGTTGGGGTGTGGATTGGTGGATTGAGATGATTCCAATACTTGATGTTTGTTCATGAGATTGTGTGTCCACCATATAAAGCGTTTCTTTTGTGTCATAGTGTGCGGAGTATCTTGTTTCATATTTACACAACCTCCAAACCGCACACTTGAGAGTTTATAATGCACCTTGTTTCGAGCGATTTTACTTGTTGAGTGCATGACACGGTGAGAATTGAAGTCGAGGCTCGGTCCGGAGAGAATGATCGTTCTTTGTTAACTTGTGATCAAGGCCCATATTCACTCACGCTACACTTAGGTGCCATGATTTCTCTCTTTTGACTTAATAGCATTCGGAACTATATTGGCCTGTTATGTCTTTGTGGTAGTGGTGCATTCTTAGCTTGAGACATTGACGAGTTGCATGACAGGTTTCGGGTTCCATGTTGAGAGACTTTTTGTGTTTTGTAGGTGATCACTGTTGAAAACCCTCACGAGACTTCACTCGTCCTACCGGGGCCGCCCGGGGGTTTAAAAGAACTATCTCTGCATTAATTTAGTAGTTTAATCTTTCTTTTGCTAGGGACTATCAAAGGGTAAGTTGGGGGGCGTGATAGGTGCTGAAAAGCACCCATTAATCCTTCCAATTTATGCTTTGTTAGTTAGGTTATGTAGTTAACTAATTAGCATTAGTTGATTTGTGGTGTTTCAGGCCTTAGAAGCTCGAGAACTTGGAAAACGTGTAAAAAGGAGCGGAAACTCAAGTTGCAGCATCTCTGGACCGGACCAACACTTTCCGAGACCGGACCAACACTTAACACGACAAATCCTACCTTGCAGCACCCTTCGTCTGGACGAGGGAAATTCTTGGTCCGGACAAAGCATACCGGCGGGTTCATACAGCTCCCAGCTTCTCTGGTCCAGACCACCATGTCTTGGTCCGGTCAAACGAACACGGAAATCAGCTTTTTAGACGCGTTTTATGTAACTTTTAGGTCTCCTAGTATAAATAGAACATCAGAACATAATGCTAGGGTTCTGAACTATTTTGAGAGACAGCTTTAGAGAGAGAAACTCATTGTTCTTCATGTTCTTCGCGAATTCTTCGATTGCAAGCGTTTCAACTCTCTCCATGGCCGGCTAAACCCCCTATTTAGGGGGAGGATGAAACTCTACACCAAGTAACCATTCTATTTTGCGTAAGTTAAGGTTTTGATCGAATCGAATTATATGTTCAGAATTTGGTTTCATATGAATCGTTTTTAATTCTTTCAATTAGTTGAGTATTTGTATACATGTTTCCAAATACCTGTTCATATAATTGTTTTCAACGTTGTGCTTGGAGTTCTGAGATAAACTATGCTCGTGAGACGGATCGTGACGTTGGACGGCGTGACACCGTACCAGTGAGACGGTCCGTGCCGTGGGATAGTTTATGCCTTTTAACAATCACAAATATTTTCTTGATGATTATCGATGGGGATTGGAAGCCCTAGCGATAATCCCTTGTGATTCGATTATTAACCTAACCTATGCGGAAGCCGTGGTTACGAGGGTGGAGTGGATTCTAAACCCTAGATCCCCTCTCCATCAATTTAAATCACTTTTAAGTATTGCGCTCTTCAGTTCAACAATTTCACAACCAATCAAACATCTTTTTACTGAATTAAATTAGAAGTTAATTGGAATTAACGCAACTCAGCCAGTTTGTCTCCGTGGATCGACACTCGGACTTAACCACTATTCTCCGGAATAAAAGTTGATTCTTCGTTATTAAGTATTTATTTTTTACTCGGCACGACACGGTCACTATGCAAGCCTATAGTGGCCACTAATTTGAGAGCTATGCCCAAAGATCATTGTGAGGTAGATTCTTCTGGTTGTGCTGCTATGGACTCCAAGGTACCTTGTCACTCTATTCTTGGTGGCTATGGATCATTGATTAAGCCTGAAAATCTTGAAGAGGCTGGTAAGATTTTACTCTAACCTGGTGGAATGAAGCATCCTAGTCCTACAAAGTATTGATAACCGCAAGAAAAAGATCATTATGGGTCGAGAATTTCTTCTTGTTAACTGCCATTGCCTTCGGGAATCAAATAAGAAGTTTCAATTCTTCCATATTCCGAACCTCTCAGCTGTTGAAGTTAAAGTTACGGAGCCCTCTCGGGAGGTTTACCGTAGTGTCAGGATGGTGTTGTTCCTTTGGTGGGTGTGCCAGAACATATTAGCTCCTCCCCAATGGAAGAAGTTCCTCTTTCCCCATCTAGCTACGTAATAGCATCTCCAATGCATCATCAACTGAGCTTTGAGAATTCCTCGTCCAGTGGGGTAGGAGATCATATTCTCCAGGATATCGATTCTGGGCCTCAAAATTTTTAGACAAAGAGGATCGTGGCTTTGTGGCGGAACCGATTAAAGGATTGGGGCGCCCCTGCTTCTACTAAGCATCTCGGTAATCGGAAACGGAAGAAGATCGACAACGTCAAAGCTAGTACCTAGTAATGACAATACTACTCAATTATCCCAGGCAAAGAAAGCGAAAAATTTACCCAAAAAAAAGAAAAGCAAAAATGGGAAAGGGTTATTGAATATGACCCCTGTACTTATCGCCTCCTTCAATGTCGTGCATTTTATTGATTTATCTATTCCTCTTGCTCCTATTCCATGTTTTGCAGGTTTTATTGGTTGTGTGTTTGGCGTTGATGGTCATAGTTGCATTATTCTTTTGAGCTTTGTTGGGGTGTGTCTTTGGTTTTGTTTTGTTTTGTTTAGGTAAGGGCTTCGTTTTGTTTTGAGTTACGTTTCCTATTTCCAAAAAAAAATTGCCAATTCGAATTAAAATGCATCCTACAGTATCAGATTATTCAAGAACTCTTGTTATGAGTACATTAAGATTCGGAGTTATCTCCCGGCGGTGGGATTAATCCCTCAAAATTAATTGAGATGCGCGTAAGTTGACCCGAACATTTGATTACAAAAATATATATATATACATATAGCTAAGTGCGGAGACCCACTTAAAAAGATTTAGTACCAACTTAAGAGACTCTTGTTGATTATCTCAATAAGAGTAGCAGTTCAAAGTTCTAAAACATGCATAAATCACACACACTCTTTTCCCACTCGATATTGCGAGAATTCAACACAGAATTCAAGATAATGCATGTCCATCTAATTAGAAATACCCACATCCATAACCCAGAGCATATCCACGAGGAGTCATGGACAACCCAGGCCCATCAGAAACCTTAACATCGCCGCCAGGCCCACCTCCACCACTCCCAGAGCCCACAAAACTCGGCCCACCTGCATAAAACGACGTCGTAGGGACCTTCAAACCCTCCTCAACTGCTCTAACCTTCTCAGCTTGCTTCCCCACGTTCTTTTTCAAATCCTCCATTGCAACCTTCAACTGCTCCAGCTGGCCCAACCCAAGCCCATCAATGGGCCCATCCCACCAACATCTCTCCTTGCTCTCTCTCCTCATCTTGTTAATCTCTTCCCCTCTCTTCTTCTCTGCTTCCAGCTGATTCAATGCCTCCGTCAGCTGATTGGTCAGCTCGCGCACGGCAGCGTTGCGGTGGGCCTCCAGTAGCTGTGCGGCGGCGTTGGGATTTGGCAGCGGTAGCGGTAGAGGCTGATCACGTTTGTTGGAGGCCTAAGGAAGGAAAATAAATAAAGTTTTCTTGCTTTATGACATGCAAAATAGATTAATAGTAATTAAATCTTATGTTTTGGTTTATGAATAGTCATGACAGTTTTGTAAATAAAAAAATAAAATAATTTCGCATATAATTTTTTGACTTGTTTACATAAAATTACATAATTAATCGAGATCTTTAAATTAGAAGAAGGATTTTTTTATTTTTTTATTTTAAAAAGTTGTACACAACAGAGTCTTATCTTTTTATTAAAAACAGAATAAGACTGTTCATTATAATGGACTAAAATTTATGGAATGGAGGGAAGTATGATTTTTGTGCCAGTAGAAAGTAAGAAGTCATATAAGGCCTTGATTTTCCAATTGAGGGAAAATGTACCACGTGTAAGAAAGAATAAAATCGGTGCGGTTTGTTTTTTCAATATAAACCGATTGAATCGAACTGAACCGTTTACATCCCTAGATAAAAGTGATTAAGAATTCAAGCATCAATAAATCATCGCCCTCGCTGTGAGATCACACATCACCTAAATATCGAAAGACTATTCAATATATTAGGAAATGCGAACAGCTACTGTATAATTCAAGGATAACCTTTTTAGTCACGTGATTAGGCTAAGGGTTAGCAGGTCAACTGGTGCGGGTCGTTACGCTTGCAAATTGTTATTGTTATGCACACCAAAATTGGATCGTTCTTGACTGGTAGATTCCTCAAATTTGTTCATCAGGATACTTTTTTCATGCATAAATGTCAATATACACTTCTATGAAAAAAGATTAAGATCTCTTACCCTTGAGCCACTTCTGGGTGGCAGAGGTGTTCGAGAGAGGACGCGATCTACAATTGTTCCCACAGAGGGGTGACCGAAGGAAAAGGCCTTTTTGCCGGGAGAGAAGACAATAATGGCGATTTCGGCACCACAAAGGGTGCAGAGCTCGCTCGCTTTCTTGAAGAGGCCAGATCGGCGCTTCGAGAAGGTGACGAGTAGGTTACTCTCTTTTGACATTCTTGTCATCTCGATCCTCTGGCGACCCTTGTTCTTTCTCGCCATGGTCGCGATCACGAGAGACACAGAGAGATGAAATGGAACGTTATATTGTGTGAGAAAGGGAATACCTTTATATAGATGTTTTTACTTTATACATTGAATTTAATTTCTCTTACAAATCTGGAAATTTAGTTCCTTTTATGGTTTAAATTCTTTATTTGCATGGAATCGCTTCACATAGCTTAATAATCAGCTAGCTAGGCAGGTAATTAATCAGCCTTTCACATGGAAAAGGTGAATTTGTTTCAAAGATTTGTGCGTTTCGAGATACATATCATATAGTGTAGGATGTTTTGATGTATTGAGACATATAATGTATTAATGTGGGACGCGAGGAGGCTGTTGTGCACAGGCTGCACAGTAGCTACTGCGCAGAATCATGCCTCCCGTTGCTTGGATAGGCGGCCAAGATTTCAAACAAACTATTTGCGCGAATAGTTAACTATTCGCGAGAATAGTTTGTTTTTTAATCCGAACCGTTGAAAACACTTGTGGACGACTGTGATTCTGCACAGTAGCGTCCCTGCGGCTTATAATGTGTAACCATCTACATGACCAATTTAGTGCATTTCATATTCATAACTCCCTCTATGATTACTTTCTTATCATGGCAAAACGCATCAATAACGTAACAGCCTGTCTGTTTGAGGTATATGGAAGTGGGATATAAATTAAACAGACCGTAATTGTCTATCTTCTGGGTGGATAGGATATGGGAGTCTAGAAAGTAAACTCCAATTACAGTGCATGCATGGTTTGTCCCTTGTTTTCATCTCTACTCTTCCATCCCATGATTTGGCTTAAAACTCTACATTTCATCGTTGAATTATCTAGGTGATTATTAGGGTTAATTTACATTCATCTCGGTTAATCTCCGGTTTTTAAAGTTTTTTTTTTTTTTATTTATCATAAGTAGCGTTTGGGGTTATTTGGTTAGATTAAAACGTAGGCTGAACGTAGCTCCATCTACTGACACTTGACTCTCCCCTGAGCATTGAGGCCAAACGCACGTTGGTTTGGGATTCTGAAGTTAAATACCAAATGAACCGTTAATAACCATAAGGTTTTTTATGGTGTTTTTACTGACGATAGAAGTCAAACTAAGAGTTCAAAAGGATAAGCTCCAGGGACGGAGTTAGGAATTTCATTACGAATGAGCGAATTTTTTTTCCAAAATATTTTGTAGGGCGAGCCTATATAATTCATAAAAAAAAAAAATTTCCCTATATAATACTTGAGAATTTTTTTTTTCTTGCAGGAACGACCACTCCTACTAGCCCCCTTCACTCCATCCCTGACAAGCTCTATACTTGTTGTCCGAACCCAAATCTTGGTTGGGAAAGGGTTTCGAGCTCATATTTCACGCAAACACATATAACACCGTGGAGCCTCTTTTCCATTTGCAAATTCCACGATTTACAAAGGGGAGGGGAGGAGAGTTGAAAAGTGTTCAATCAGCCTTTTGCATTTTGTTTGGTTTCTGGGGAAAGTGAAATGAGAGGAAAATAATTAAGAAAAGAAATCATTAAAAAATTGTGCTGTGATCAACATATCTTTCGTCTCACTTTCGGGGTTGCTGCGTCCCAAAATATTGGTCTTCAACGGATTTTAATGCAATTCTTAAAATGTTAATATATTTCAATTTATAATATTTTTAGAAATTTTAAAAACTTTGTGTAATAGAACATTAGAACTAATTGAAATCTATCAAATAAAATTCATAAAATACGTTATAGTAGATTGAAAGATATGAATAATTAAAAAATTGAATCGAAATCCGAACATAACCAACAATTTGGGACGGAGATAGTATTAATCACATCTAATGTACTAGTTGTGTAATAACCCGAAATTTCATAAATAAAAATTTTGATTTATTAATTCGAATATTTAAATTTTAATATCGCTAATTAAAATAATTTATCATTTAGTTTAATTAATTCGAATAAAAATTCGTTTATTTTGTTTTTCTTTATTTTCCACGCCGTAAATCAACGCATAATGCTATATAAAGTTGACCCATAGGTTTACTTTTACTAAAAAGTGTGCATATATATGTGTGTATATTTATAACACCCTGTGACTAGTTTCGTGTATACAACTAGAGCCCAAAACTACCCAAAACTAGTTGTTTACGCCCCAACCCAACAAACCTAGACACTATACGTCGTTTCTTACAAACCTACGAACCCATTACTTTGGACGAAAGACTTTAGCCTAGTGAAAGTTCACCCTATCCTATTATTTAGCCTAAAAAGCCTACAAAACACTATTTGATAAAGTTCTTTTGGACTATTCCGTGGGGAATGGACGAAACAACTTGGGAACGAGAAGAAGCCATGAGCGCCAACTATTCGCAACTAATTCAATCTTTTGAGTAATTCGAATTTCGAGGACAAAATTTGTTAAGGAGGATAGGTTGTAATAACCCGAAATTTCATAAATAAAAACATCGATTTATTAATACGAATATTTGAATTTTAATATCGTGAATTAAAATAATTTATTATTTAGTTTAATTAATTCAAATAAAAAGTCATTTATTTTGTTTTTATTTATTTTTCGTGTCGTAAATCAATGCGTGCACACCTGGTATAACACCGTTTCGCGTCCGGATACCCCTACAAATCCCCCAACTCTTATTTTGCCCCCTTATAGCTAGCACCACCTCATTAATTGCCTAATTTGGACCTATTTCTATTTTTGAAAGCCTAATTAACCACGTGCCAAAGTTTGACGTTTCTTCCAACTTTGATCACACTTTTACTACTCCCTCCGTCCCTTTTTAAATGTGTTACTTCGTAAATCCAACTTGTTAAAGAAACATCATCATTACACTTTTCACATCAACTTTTTCCTTCACTTCACACTTTTCACATCAACTTTTACCTCTACTTTCCAAAATTATCCTCAACTTTCACCCATTAACTCTTTACCCACTAACTTTTTAAAAGGGCAAAATGATAATTGTACAAACTTTTACCCATTAACTTTTCAAACCACACACTTATTTAGGGACAGCCCAAAATGGAAAGTTAAACACTTAAAAAGGGACGGAGGGAGTATATCTTATTTTTGGATTTTAGTGAGTTAATGAGAGAGGGAGAGCGGGGTCGGTTGGGACTAGTGTAGGAGAGAAACATTACTCCCCTCGCCGTATAATTTTACGGGCGTGTTTTCGTACGCGTGTTCGCGCGTATTTCAGCGCTATTTTTCTTCTAAATTCCTAAGCGTTATACTTTCGTATTTTCCTAATTACTAGGAAAACTATCTAGGGATTTCCGTACACCATTTATTTCCTTCAAGTTAGTAACTCTTTATTTATTTTTGTAGTACACTAATTTGTACTTTTAGCGCACAAAACTAACTTTACGGGGAATTTTTCGTCCCGACGGAGGGGAACTTATCCCCCAATAAATGGGAGACACTTTTTATCCTAAAAGTATTAGCCACATAAGGCTATATAAAGTTGACCCATAGGTTTACTTTTACTAAAAAGTGTGTATATATATGTGTGTGTATATTTATAACACCCTGTGACTAGTTTCGTGTGTATAACTAGTACCGAAAACTACCCGTAACTAGTTGTTTACGCCCCAACCCATCGAAGCTAGACACTATACGTCGTTTCCAACGAACCTACAAACCCATTACTTTGGACGGAAGACTTTAGCCTTGTGAAAGTTGACCCTATCATATTATTTTGCCCAAAAAGCCTACAAAACACTGTTAGATAAAGTTTTTTTGGACTATTCCATGGGGAATGGAGGAGACAACTTCGGAACGAGAAGAAGCCATGAGATCCAACCAAACGCAACTGTTTCCATCTTTTAAGTAATTCAAATTTCGATGGCGAAATTTGTTAAGGAGGATAGGTTGTAATAACCAAATATTTCATAAATACAAATATCGATTTATTAATTCGAATATTTAAATTTTAATATCGCGAATTAAAATAATTTATTATTTAGTTTAATTAATTCGAATAAAAATTCGTTTATTTTGATTATATTTATTTTTCGCGCCGTAAATCAACGCGTGCACACCGGGTATCACACTGTTTAGCGTCCGGAAAACCCTACAAATACCCCAACTCTTATTTTTTCCTTTATAGCTAGCACCACCTCATTAATTGCCTAATTTGAACCTATTTCTATTTTTTGAAGCCTAATTAACCATGTGCCAAAGTTTGACTTTTCTTCCAACTTTGACCGCACTTTTACTACTCCCTCCGTCCCAATTTAATAGTCCTTTTTGGGAGTTCGTGCCACTTTTCAATTGATTATATCTCGTAATTTACATTGTTTTACGTGATTTTGAAAATATTGTCTTGTAGAATTAATTGTGATCTATCAAACAAGATCCATATTGAATATGGAATCCAGTACCGATTTCAAGTTATAAGTAGTTTTTATCCGGTTAGAATAGAACGAGGGACTATTAAATTGGGACGGAGGGAGTACATGCTATTTTGGATTTTAGTGAGTTAATGAGTGTAAGGACCCGTAATTTTGCATAAATTTTCCGGAATAATGTTGGGTAAATGTGAGGAATTAAATTTTGACTTGAGGGGTCAAAGAGAGAGCATTTGAATGCATTTGGCTATGTTTAAAGTGCATTAGAAAGTTTAGGGGTGAAAGTGTCAAGGGGTGAGGGTATATAAGACTTCTTTGTCTTGCATTTGGAACAAAAATCAGCCCTCTCTCTTCCCCAACAGCTGACCCTCTCTCTCTCACTCCTCTCCTCCATTTTTCTTGCTCAAGAGCTCCAAAATTCACCAAACCTTCAAGTCCCCTTCAAAAACCCCACCTAAAATCACCTCCTCTACGCGTTTTGAAGCTTGTATTGCACTCATTTCGCACCAAGAAACCCCATTTCGGGTTGGAGCAAATTGGAAGCTAGGGTTTTCATTTACCCATTCATTTCAAGCTCAAATCTTGAGGTAGGAAGACAAATTCTACTCCCTCTAGTTGTATTTAGATGATATATAGCATATAACTTGCTCTTGTTTCTCAAATCCTTTGAATTCATGCTTTGCTCCCATGGTTGGTTTGTTTAAGCTAAATTTTGTGATCTATGATTTGAGTACTTGTTTGTTGCAATTGATGGTTGTTTGGCACTCCCTTGAGGCCCATTAGTCACTCTACATATCCAAATTTTGGCCCTAAGCTTCACATTTATGTTTGGGTTGAAATTCCACACCTACAATGGTGAAAATCTGTCAGTTTTCTGGGCAGTGAGCTGCTGCCCCTGTTTTCCAGAAATTGTCCCCTGTTTTGGGGTGGTTTTAGGCCACCCTTTGATGCCCGTTTGGTCCCCGATCGTCCATATCTTCGCATTTTTGACCCATACTACTAATTTGAACACCGAATCTACTATGAATTCATAAAATTTACCCTTGGACACGTGAATCAACGAATTACATGGTTTTATGGATTGAAAACGCGTCGGTTGACACATTTTGGCGAAAATGGTGAACTTTTGGAACAAATGGGATTTATGAAAACTTTTGAAAGACAAGTTATTTTGAGATGATATTTTTGGATAAAATGAACTCTAGGGATCACCCGTTTGGTGTCCCTGGCCATGGGTGCACGGAGCCCGCGAAATCCGGCAGGGGTGCACGGAGCCCATGAAATCCGGCAGGGGTGTACGGAGCCCATGAAATCCGGCATGGGTGCACGGAGCCCATGAAATCCGGCAGAGGGATACTTCTCTAATAAAATTGATGAGTATTTCCTTATGAAATGTCGGTTTTGATGTAATTGGGTTAACTTGGCGTATTTGGCGAAAATTGATTTTCGGTATGCGAAAATGAGAATTTTGGTAACTACTTGGACTTTGATTGGATACTTAAGATTGTTTTGGAACACTTAGACATATTTTTGGACACTTGGATACATTGTGGTTACTTCGTGGTCGAGTGATAGCCTTTCTCTCATCCTAACCTTATACATTGGTCGTGTCCATCATCATACCCACTCATTATGCATGTATCATGTTTATACACCTAGCGGTGGTAGAGTAGTTTTCCTACTGGGCTAGTGAGCTCAACCTATCAATTTTCATGTACATGGCATGGAGCATGAAGTTGGGTGCTTGTCGAGTGATACATACATGGAGCTTTAACGTGCATGAAGTTATTTTCTCATCTTTGTGTTATATTTTTGGAAAGATGATTTTGTAGCTTCTATAGTTTATCCTTTTGACAATTTGGCAATGTAATAACTCTTAAACTCCATATTTATGCTTTGGGATTTGGCTCTAGTTGGTTAGAACTTATTGACTATTTTGGTGAGAATGTAATATTTGACTTTGACTATTTGAAAGGGAAATTGTGAGACTTTGAACATGTTCCACGTGGATTTTATTTATATTTGGATTGTTAAATTTTAGGGCGTGACAATGAGAGTGAGAGAGAGGGGTCGGTTGGGACTAGTGTAGGGGAGATAAATTACTCCCCTCACCGTATAATTTTACGGGCATTTTTCCATACGCGTGTTCGCGCGCATTTCGGCGCCATTTTTATTCTAAATTCCTAAACGTTATACTTTCGTATTTTCCTAATTATTAGAAAAACTATCTAGGGATTTTTGAACTCCATTATTCATTTCCTTTAAGTTAGTAACTCTTTATTAATTTTTGTAGTACACTAGTTTGTACTTTCAGCGCACAAAACCAACTTTACGGGGTATTTTTCGTCCCGACGGAGGGGAACTTATCCCCCAATAAATGGGAGACACTTTTTATCCTAATAGTATTAGCCACATAAGGCTATATAAAGTTGACTCACAGGTTTACTTTTACTAAAAAGTGTGCATATGTATATGTGTGTATATTTATAACACCCCGTGACTAGTTTCGTGTGTATAACTAGTACCCATAACTATTTGTTTACGCAACCCAACGAACCTAGACTCTATACGTCATTTCCTACAAACCTACGAACCCATTACTTTGAACGAAAAACTTTTTTTCGTAGTGAAAGTTGACTCTATCCTATTATTTAGCCTAAAAGGCCTACAAAACACTATTTGATAAAGTTTTTTTGGACTATTCCATGGGAAATAGAGGAGACAACTTGGGAATAAGAAGAAGCCATGAGAGCCAACTATCCGCAACTGTTTCCATCTTTTGAGTAATTCTAATTTCGAGGACGAAATTTGTTAAGGAGGATAGGTTGTAATAACCCGAAATTTCATAAATAAAAATTTCGATTTATTAATTCTGATATTTAAATTTTAATATCGCGAATCCAAATAATTTATTATTTTGTTTAATTATTTCAAATAAAAATTCGTTTATTTTGTTTTTATTTATTTTTCGCGCCGTAAATCAACGTGTGCACAGCGGGTATTACACCATTTTGCGTCCGGAAAGCCCTGCTAATCTCCCAAATCTTATTTTGTCCCCTTATAGCTAGCACCACCTCATTAATTGCCTAATTTGGACCTATTTCTATTTTTTGAAGCCTAATTAACCATGTGCCAAAGTTTGACTTTTCTTCCAACTTTGACCACACTTTTACTACATGCTATTTTGGATTTTAGTGAGTTAATGAGAGTGAGAGAGAGGGGTCCGTTGGGACTAGTGTAGGGGAGCAAAATTACTCCCCTCGCCGTATAATTTTACAGGCGTGTTTCCGTACGTGTTTTTGCACGCATTTCGTCGCCGTTTCTCTTCTAAATTCCTAAGCGTTAAACTTTCGTATTTTCCTAATTATTAGGAAAACTATCTACGGATTTCCGAACACCATTATTTATTTCCTTTAAGTTAGTAACTCTTTATTTATTTTTGTAGTACACTAGTTTGTACTTTTAGCGCACAAAACCAACTTTACAGGGTATTTTTCGTCCCGACGGAAGGGAACTTATCCCCCAATAAATGGGAGACACTTTTTAGCCCAATAGTATTAGCCACATAAGGCTATATAAAGTTGACCCATATGTTTACTTTTTCTAAAATGTGTGCATATATATGTGTGTATATTTGTAACACCCCGTGACTAGTTTCGTGTGTATAACTAGTACCCAAAACTACCTGTAACTAGTTGTTTACGCCCCAACCCAACGAACCTAGACACTATACGTTGTTTCGAACAAACCTACGAACCCATTACTTTGGATGAAAGACTTTAGCCTAGTGAAAGTTGACCCTATCCTATTATTTAGCCTAAAAAGCCTGCAAAACACTATTTGATAAATATAAAATTTGACTATTCAATTGTGGGGGAGGCCGGCCATTTCGTGGAGGGGAGGTGCTCTCATATTTTCCTATAAATAGCTCCCCACACTTGCTTCATTCTCACACCAAAATCCTTTCTTGCCACCTTTGTAGTAAACTAGCTTTCTAAGGAGAAAAACCATGAGTTCTTCAAGTTCTTCTTGAAACTTGACCTTCCACCACCACACTCCACCACCCTTGACCTCCCCTCGATCTTAGAAAGGTAGAATAAGTTGGCTAGAAAGCGTTCGAGCAGCCGTTACGCCGCCGAAATCTAACTAGCTTATCGGCTTCCGACTAATCCTCGGAATTAAGGTAGATACTTTATCGTAACACTAGTTTAGTATTTTCTAGTTCTTTTTTAATATGTCATTACTATGCTTAAATGTGCTTAAATATGATTAGATGAGATCATGTTGGATAATTAGCGATAATATGAAAAGTTACATTGACCCTATATTACTCTATTTCCATTTCCTCACACTTCCCCAACATTAATTTTAGAAAAAATTATATAAAATCACGAGTCCTTACAGACGTATTATGCTAGATTATCACAATGGATAGGAGGACTTCTACGGAGAAAACGGAGCCGGAGGAGCTACCGAGATGGAGGTCAACCAGGTGGAGGAATTTGCGGAGCCGTAGAGCCTACCCAGTCTGCCTTTTTGTAATCTGTGAAGGACAGATTATTTGTATTAGACTTTTTATTATTATTATTATTACGATTTAAATATTCGGTTGTAATAATAATTAATGTTTCCCAAAATGTGGGGCGTTACAAGTTGCCTTTCGACTTTTCCAATTTTATTTCATTAATGAAGTTTTAATCAATATGATTCAGTTAGGGCGGCTAAACGACCTAAGCCACTCGAGTTCGAGTCTCGTATTTGTTTATTAAAAGATCATTTAAGATCCATTCGTTACATAAACAAATCAAGTTTAAACATTTTATTAAAGCTCGTTAACGTTACAAGCCAAGCTCAAACAAGTTACTACTTGGCTCGTTCGGGATAGGATGCATAAAAAAGTCAAGCTACTCGAGATCGACTCATGTTTGGCTTGGTTAAAGTCATTTGAGATCAATTCATTTCATAAACAAGCTGAGCTCAAGCTCAAACATATTCTAGAAGCTCGTTAAATTTTGAAACCAAGTTTGAACAGCTACCTGCTCGACTCGTTTAGCTCGTTTATCATGCAATTCCCTTTGAACTCTTAAATGGGAAAATTCAAAAGTTTTGGCCACTATCACAACAAATAGAAATTCATTGCACACAGTCTTTGAAACACAGATCCGGACACAGATACATCTAAAATAAACTAATGAACGTAGACCCCACCAAAATCAATGTAGTAGCATTTGTCTGCAATAATTAACTGCCTAACGATAAAGATAAAGTCAAAGAAGATAAAAATAAAAATAAAAAAACTAGCCCGACACTTGATTATAAATTTCTTTAGGGCGCTAAAAATAGTTGAGGTGTGCGCAACCTGACCTGAATACTTGGTTTTTCAAAAACAATTTTTTAAAACCTTGGCTTGTCATTTGTTGTTTCATGTTCTCTCTGTTGGCATCTTGCCAACATCGGGGTTGCTTTGGGAGCTCTAGTGAGGCTTTGTTCCTCCTAGTCGTGTTGCCTCCCTCTCTTCCCTTTTAATCTTTGTAATGTTTTCAAAGATTAATAAAGTTTTTCGCCTTTCAAAAAAAAAATAAAACCCCGAAATTACCTCAACGGTTATCAGTACACTTCCCAAGCTTTATCCGTTTCAAATCTGGGGAAAAAAAGTGTTTAATCCAACGGCTCCATACCTTTTCTGATTACTATATAGTAGGAGTACCAGATTTTTTCTTTCGGCAACGGTAAAGAGCATAGCCATTTAAATATCTGAATCACATTCAATAAGTAGCCGTTACATGATCTGGTCATCAAATCAGTATCTCCTCCCCAAACCCACCCATTTTTCTTCTCAAGATTGATTTGCTTTCCATTCTTTCTCACTCACAAAGATTCTCAACTCTCTCTCTCTCTCTCTCTCTCTCTCTCTCTCTCTCTCTAGATTTCTCAATGGCAACATCTGGAAACAGATCTCCCTCCCCAATCTCAACAAGACCAAACCCTAATTCAAGAACTCCAGAAGCGAATTCCACTATGAGAAGAAGTTACAGTGGAAACCCATTTGCAAAACCATCAGTTCTCTCAAACGCCAGAAGCTTTCCTCCTGTTGCCCCTGCTAACAGCCCTGTATCAGGTTTCCTTTCCTTTTCTCCTCCTTTATTATTACATCAAACTCTATTTTCAAGATTCAGTCTTTTTTTCCTCGTGATTTTTTCTGATTCTGTTTCTTGTTTGAATGAATTGCAGATCTTGGGGGAAGACACTCCATAAGCAAGGATCCCGGGGTTTTTTCTCGGGTTCACGACGAAAAGGAGAACGAGAAAGATCAGAATTTGAAGCCTGTGAAAGTCCGGTCGCCGGCGGTTGTAAAGGGTACAAAAAACTTCATGTCTCCCACAATTTCTGCCGCTTCAAAGATCAACGCGTCTTCCAAAAAGAAAGTTTTGGGGGAGAGAAATGAGACAGTGAGGACTTCCATCTCATTCTCCGATTGGAATTCCCCTCTTGGTTCGATGAATAATTGCGGCTTTAAAGATGATGAACTAGATTCAAAGGAAGATTCAATAATCACAAAGAATGCTGAATCTTTCAATTCCAATGTGAAATCGGTGGAATCATCAGATATGAGTTTTAATCAGAACAACAAAGCTGAGGATTCAAATAGTTCTGCAATTAGAAAGTCAAAGAAGGTTTCATTCCTTGATTTTGAGGTACCTCTTTCTACCCCAAGTTTTTCAGAAGCATTATCAGATATGAATCCTTTGGAATCTGATTTGACTAGTGCTGTTAATGACTGCGAAATCAAACCTTTTGGTTCTTCAATATCCCCTATAATCGCGCCGCTTGACGCGGACCCATCTCGGCCTTATGATCCCAAAACCAACTATCTTTCCCCTAGGCCTCAGTTCCTTCACTACAAACCGAGCCCGCGAATTGAAGTTTACCTTCACAAGGAGAAAGGGATTGGTAGTAGTGAGCAAGGTAAAAGGCTAGAAGAGAGCTTCATTTCTGAAAGCTTTTCAGACACTGACACAACTTCAGAAGAAATTGATTCTGAAAACTCAAATAAGGAATCAGAGGATGATTCTTCTCTTGAGGTGGTAAATGAAGTAGTAGAGCCCCAGGTTTATGAACCAAAGCCAAATAGTAACTCAGAGGATGATTCTTCTCTTGAGGTGGTAAATGAAGTAGTAGAGCCCCAGGTTTATGAACCAAAGCCAAATAGTAACCTGTTTGATACCCATATTGCTAAAGAGACTGTTGTAGAGAAGGGAGTACTCAAACCAAGATGTTTTACAAGATCAAAGTCTGCTGCTTTGATTTTGGTCCTATTGATTGCTTGTTTTTCAGTCTCCGTTAAGGAGTCCCCTCAAATTGCAGAATTTTCGAAAGCAAGTGTTGGTGTTTTTTCTAGAAATTTGAAGCAGTGGTCAAGCAATTCTGTGGTTTATCTCATTGAGCTAATTAGCAGTCTAGATGATGGAGACAAATTAGGGCCCGTGCAATTTAGTAACCTGACTTCTTTGCTCGAGGATCCCTTCACTGATGGGTACCCGAAAGTAGACCACATTGAGGAGATGGATGAAGAAATTGATGAGCAAGAAGTAGAGGTAGAGGAAGAACTATTAGAAGAGGAATTGGAGAATGAGGCCCCAGATGCTAATGATAGTGAAGAGGAGCATGAAGTAATTGAATCTGATTGTTCAGAGTTAGCTCTGGATCAAGAAAAAAGTGGCATTCCTTCTTTGAGCTCAAATGATCATGAATTTAAGCCTGTAGTGGAAGAAATTCTTGAAATCAAATCTGAATCCGTTGAGATCAGGGAAGTTCAAGTGTCCGATATCGAGTCCCCTACAGTCGAGCCAAATCCTGAAAGCCACTTGGAAACGGGATTTGGGGATGTGTCCGAATCAGTTGATAATTCTCTTGATGGGTCTGAAAATATTTTCTCGCAGCAGTATATGCAGAAAATTTCTCTACTTGTTTCAGCTCTTGTGGGAGCTATTGCTGTGGCGGTTGTCTTCTATTTGAAGCACCGGAGAATCACTCCACCAAGTGCTGTAGTTCTTGATTCATGTTCGACAAAGAAGTTGACAACTTCCATCCCACCACCATCACAACAAATTTGGCCAGCAGATGTTGAGGTAGTAGAAGAATCGTGTCCATCGGAAATGAGCAGTTTTCAAAAAAGCATGTCTTACAGCAAGAGAGGAGTAACGAGGGGAGACAATGAAATTCAAAGCCAGGAGAAGAAGCAAAGGACGCTGCCTAAAAGGAGGGAGTCCTTGGCTTCATCATCAGATTATTCAGCTGGTTCACCTTCTTATGGGAGTTTCACCACATATGAGAAAATTCCTATCAAGCATGTAAGTAATTATTTTCGTGTAAATTTGCCCCAATTAAGTTTCTCAAAGTTATTATCGTATAAATCTGTCCATGGCTTCTTACACTTGTTTTATTTGTTGGTTTTGAAGGGATCCGGAGAAGAAGAAATAGTGACACCGGTTAGGCGCTCGAGTAGGTTTAAGAATCAAGTCACTTCTCCATGATGACTGCAAGGAAAGCCCCTTCTAATTGACGAAAGCTCTATTTAGCATTTAGTTTTCTGATTGTTTGGATTATTGGTTGTAGTTTGAGTACCTTGTTCTTAAGGTACCCCTACTAATGACTATCTTTGGTTAATTGCCTAACCATTCGATTTATCCGTATATGAATTTCCTGGTTTTCCAATCTATTTTTAACTTTTCATTTTCCTTGCATATTGCTCGAAAGCTATGGTATGTTGACATGCTCTGAAATATGTACCCTGTGATTTTAAATCATTTGTCATCCACAAACTCGAAGGTTAAATCAGAAAATCTTCTTTCTTGCTACCAAAATACATCTAAAACATTGTTAATATGAAAATGGGAACACCATTGGCACCCTTTGCACCTGCTGCCACTGCAGCCTTCTTTAGCATCAACAGAAATTGTAGAATCAGTCCAGATTCTGGATATGGTGAACTTATGAATCTGGACTCCAGAAGTATCAACCTGAAGCACTGGAGACTCGGTGGTAGAAAGGGCTGCAAACGAGGCGAGTCAGGTCGAGGTTTGATGTGTTCAATCTTGTTTATTGAAATTTTAACAAGTAAATAGTTAACAAGTCGGGCTAGTCAAAGCTTGACTCGAGCTGCTGTTCACGAGCCAATGACAAACATATATTCTTTCGTGCATAATGGAGAAAGTTTTAATTGCGCCATGTACATGTGGCTGAAATATATATTTAACATACAAGAGAAAGGCTCTATTTCAAAAAAATGATACAATTAACTTTAGTATTTTAGTTGTACATCGACATATTACTTTCGAATTAGTAATAAGAAGCAATGTAATCTTCTCCTGTTAAAATAAAATGAGCCTTGTCGAGCCTATCATGATAGTTTTTAGGCTTATTTTTATTAATTTTTCATGACCTCAAGCTCGAGCTTAATAGAATCTTAACGAAACAAACTTGAACGAGCCCAAAACGAGCCAAACACCGAGCCGTTTACGAACGGCTTGGTTCATTTGCAGCCCTAGACTGCAGTACTGGCACCTACATCAGATCTTCTTACACTGTACCAAACCATATCTATAGCGGCAGCGGCATCCAAAACAAACTCAATCTACTCCAAAATGACACAGCAGCAGCATGAGTTATTCACAGTAGAAAATAGAAAGACCAGTTGGAAACAATTAGCGAAGGCATTTCATCAGATATGACATTCGCAACAACATTTGGATCATATACTCCAAATGATTCGGAGATGGAACGAAAAAACTGAGATGAGTTCTAGATCTTCCTAATTTCAATATTGACACAGACTGTAAATAGAACAACAGAAACCAGTAACTGAAACTTGAAGCAGCTGCTGCCTGTAGATGATTATCCTTCAATTTACAAGAGAAGCTGTTTGAGATGTCATTTCGTCTTCCAAAAGTGCATATAGGTCGATATATTGGGGTAGTGTTATTGCGCTTCCATCATGAACAAAAGCTGATCCGAAATACTGCCAAAGTACAAGTGAATAAAGCAATCAATCTCCATTTTCCTGTTATTTTAGTTGAAGAAGGCTGACTGTCACGTACAATAAACAAAACTTGGCAAATTGCAGGAAACACCATTCACAGACGATCCTCATACCTCACCAAGGAAAGAAAATATTCAGAGGGAACTAAAAAGGAGAGAGGATAAAGAGATGCATAAGTTATACTTCACTGCTTAGAAGATTACATTCAAGTGCATAATGTTCTCCCGGCAACTAACTAATACTACGAAAAGATGGATAGTTGCCAACATGACAATACATCCTCTTGTTCCCTAGTTGGGGTACTTTCAGGGGAATAACATGTACCTTCAAATTTTAATACTAGCAATATGATGCCAGGTGAGCACAACGAGGTTTTGCAAGTAGACGTTGTCAAACTTTTGTAACAGCATTATTTGATGCGTATCTACAAAGATCACACACACTTCAATTGCTTCAAGTTTGAAGAACAACATATGTAACTAATGCTTTACTTGAAGGTTTTTGCATATTACTTCTAGTTCGCAGATACAAACCTAAGTTTCAAGTCAGAAAACCCAACTGACCTCAACTATCAAATGTACAATATGAGCCACCAAACACCAAACAGATCAGACACAGTTTGGCAGTTGTCTGCTTTTGACTATATGTCAAATGGAGTGAGAAATTAGCTCCAAATCCAAGTGCTTGGGTCTTTGGATTTCTGGATGGATTTATGAAGGGAAAGAAACCGCAAGAGATTCTACTCCACTAAGTTGGAAATGAAAATGAAGTAGAATCACTTGCCTTCTTTTTCAGTTCCCAAACCCTTTCACAAATCCCAGTTCCGAATACAGCTTCAGTGAACCATCATAAGGACATCCTTATGACTTCTGTTTGACCAAAAGCCTGGTTCTAATACGCCTAAATCAACTGGAGCTACTCCGGCCAGTAACAGCAGATTTCTTTGTCGGATCTCTCTTTGAATTCACATGACGTCCAAAGATGGGGTCATTTGGTTTGCCTGTAACGAAGCAAGTAACCTACATCCAGACTCCCGAAATTTGCCGACAATTTATCATATGCTGCACCTTCCTTCATGCTTGGTGACATAAATGTTTCAACTTTCAAGTCGCAATGAATAATGACAATAACTCAAGATGTGCCAAATTACAAACTTTGTATGAACACCGATCATGAGCAATTACAATTCAATCGCATGCTAAAAAGTTACAACAGATTCACAATACTTCGGAGTCTAATGATATAGTGTTTAGCACATAAGGAAAATGAAATATGGAACAATAACAAGACATAAAACAAACCAAAGGTCAATGAGAAGCTTACAAGGTATACAGCAAAGAAGGATGCTACCGTTAGGAAGATTAATCGCCAAAATGTCGAGAAGAATGTTCCTCCTAGGGATAGCAAAAGTTCAGCTCCTGGAATCGAACCCTGAAAGTAAAGAATCAGGGGAAAATTATTTCACTTCCTTAGATAAATGCATGCACACACAAGAAAAAGGTCTTTTCCAACAAATTTACTGATGCAGAAAGCACACGCATGATAAAAAGAACCAGCCGTTACCATAAACATTAAAACCCAATTGCAGCACCTTCAGTATCATATGGAGCACATACGAAACAAGCAAGTTCCTTGTATCCAAGATAAATAACAATGCTTGTTTTAGAGGAATTATGTGATGCATATTAAGATGCTGCAACTCCATCCTATTAGTAATAGAGCACAATAACCTTATTACCAAGCTAACTGCTATACTTAACATCTCCAAATGGACCATAAGATCAAGTTCAAAAACCATAAATAAATGGACCACAAGATCAACAAAATAAGTTTTATTTACATCAAACTGAACAATCACCATTCACAGTACTTTCGTTCAATCATGCCCTTGTAAGTTGCTATTCCTTTAAATCCCATATCGTATGCTGTGGCCTGTGTGCATGCCTTTCGCAAATTAGGTATTTAAGCTAAGGAATCCTAATGCGCTCATGCTTTTCTCACATAAAAGCTTCAACTAACCCCACTTGGGCAACATTTCAAGGCTTTGCGACTCATATTTTAGAAGTTTGGCGAATTCCCATTAATTCCTTTTTAGTTTGGTATACTGTTTCGTATAACATTTAAAAACCCAAAGATGTCGTACTAAAAAACAGTAAAATCATGTATTACCAATGCATCTAGCAGGTTTATATGTATATGTTACCTTATAGCAAATCAAGGAATTGAAAATACACAGGATACAGCTATAACACAAAAAAAAAAAAAAAAAAAAAAACTCGAAAACTAGAAGGAAAATATAGCTTCTACTGTTTTTTACCCAGGATCAACCAAGACCATGGTAGAAAACTAATATCTGGAAATGGGGGTTGTTTATATGGAGCAGCAGAAGAGTTTTTATCGAAAAGAAACAAGAGAATCAGAAATGGTTTCACAAAGCAATGAAATTTAATTGCTAATGAGGGCTGTGGACTATTTAGAAGATTTTGCACTAATGATGCTCCAAGAAGAAACATTAACTTGAGATGCATATATACTGCGACATGGTATCAGATTCTACGGGTATGGCACCTTCGATAAAGGAGGTCCTTCACTGTTGAGTGCCATGGAACGTTCACTTTGATTATACAAGCTTTCCTCATAATCTGCTGTCACTGCATTTCTTTTTGAGTACCCTCCCTCTTCTTCCTTAAACGTCATCTCCTCATCCCCAAAGATGCTCCTACTGCTTTCCTCAACCAATGAAATGGGAGTCATACCCCGTTTCTTTAGTTCTTTCATAAACAATGACTCAGGAGGTTCTTCACCTGAAAAGCAAAGGAAAGAGAGAATTCCCACTTTTTCTAAAAAAGGAAAGAAAGATGGCCTCATGCAGTTGGTAACCCATTAAAGGAACACTACGTAGATGATCAGTGAGCAAATACAAATAGGAATTGATGCTTCAATTTACCTAATGATGGATCCTATGACCACCGGGGAAGTTACAGATTAGAAAGTTTGTCTGCCGTTCAAAGTCAAACACATAAACAACCTCCAATATTTTCAGTTTTAAGAGGTAGGACATATCACATATGTTATGGTTCTCATCAAATGAACTTAACTGTGAAACCAATTAATGCGTCCAATTTTAAGTGCATAATTGTATTACAAAAATGGCATCAGTCTACTCAACCAACAATGATTTTTCTAGTTACATTCACCTGCACACAGGAGACCCGCAAGTGTTTATTTTCCTTCAAGTCATTATTGTAACTGTCTGGCGGAGACCATTAAACCATGATAACTTAGAACCTCCGACGCCATGGATATGAGTCTGAGAAATACCAAACAATTATTGTTCGCACTTCTTTCGTAATTACCTGTGCACTACCCAACTTTAATTACCTGTTTAATTTTAAATCTTTCCTATTGGAGCTACGGCTAGTCTAGTAAGGTCAAACATGTCAAATTGTCAATCATGTGCTCCTAATTTATATATTCAACTTTAATTACTCCATTTTCACCTTGTATGACATCATGCCAAGAAAATTCATACCTTAATACCATGGGAAAAGTGACAAAGCATACACCTTGAAAAGATGAACATTATACGTCTTTTCATAATTATGCCACATTTTTGCAATAGATAGTTGCAACTCCGGAAAGGAAATCTGAATTTGGTTCAATGATCCTTACATAGAAACATTCGCATATCTATGAATGTGTATATATGCGGGATGTACATACCATATAGGCGCGGTACACTAGGTTTTGTATCGCTCCCCTTGTAACAAAGAGCCAAAGATCAAAACAAAAAGACCCAAAAGCCTCATAACCTTTCTCACCACGAAACAAACACACCACAATGTTCCCAACATAACCACAAACCATCGTAAGATTTTTCTTAAACAACACCTCTCCGAAACTAATCAACAGTGCAAAACCTCATAAACTTGGCTAATTGTAGAAGGAGTGCAATGTAGATTTATCCTATTTAACATCATATCAAGAAGAAGAAAAAATGATCGAGCCAAGCCGGAAATGAGCATAAAATGAAAGAAAAGAAAAAAGGACAAATGAAAAAAACAAAATAGATAATCCACTATTTGGAGAAGTTTATGATACAAGAACTTTGACCAATATTTGCATAACCTAATCAAAATGTTACGTAACTAACATCAAAGTTTCGTAACTAACATCAAGAACTTTGAGCAATATTTGTAAATAGTAAATAATATACAGGACTTCACTTTTATAGCATAAATACGTCCATAAACCCAAAAATATGTGATAAAGAGGGAAAACATAAAATCTACGTATTAACAACTTCACCGTTTTTCCCATCTAAGGATAAAATACCAAAACAAACAATTAGGCTAACAACAATTTTGCCAAAACAAATCATGTAAGTATAACTAATCCCTTATACATATCCCGCCGGCACATGACCCGTTAAAGCGATAAAATAAAAAATTAAAAAAAAGGGGGTTTACCGATGCTTGGGTTGTCATCTCCTTGAACCTTACAAGAAATCCTAAGGCTTCTTCTGTAACAGATGATTTTAGGATTCCAGTGGTTTTGAAAGTTGGAAACCTTTGTACTGCACAATTTCCGGCGGGACTTGGAAACCATGAAGAATGGAGACAAGCTCCTGCTGCTGCATTTCAGAATATGAATCTGGAGAGACGAAGCCATGCTCGTTTCGTTTGGGTTCAGTTAATTTTGGAATTGGAACTCGAATCAAATACCGAGTAGAATTACTATAACCGTGGGAAATTGAGTGTGTGACTGTGAACCAATTTCTAAAGAGAGAAGCAAAGTGTTTAGTGGCGAAGAAGCGTTGGAATTTCGGGTAACATACTATTAGGGCGTACAATAACAGAACCTTGTAGAATTGTTGTTAAGTTGCGCGGGGGATTCTGTGCCGTTGCTCTTTATGTGGCTAAAAATGGAAGTTCATTTACAGAATCAAGCAGCTAGGAATGCATTGTATTGAACCGACACAATTTTAAAACATACTAATTTTTTGATCAAAAATACTATGCGGTAAGAAACTTACACCGAACCATACACACAGAAGTGAGTAATGTGAGAACATAAAGTCGGGCTTTGCAGATTACGTTTTTAAAAAAACACTCACATTCAATGTGAGAATATAAAGTCGTGCTTTACAAACACGTTTTCAAAAAAGAACTCATATTTTGTGTATGATTCGGTGTAAACTTCCTTGCGTATAACGTTTCTTTTTTTTATTTCTGTTTTTTGATACTATATGAATCCGAATGTATCAAATGGTTTTTAAAGTGTGCTCTTAGATTTTCTGTTTGGGTTCACCACTTCATCCTTCATTTGGCATTATTGAAGTGTAGTTGTTTGGGAGTAAATCTCAAAATTCATTTTAAATATCTTTAACAGAAAAAAAGAAAAAAAAAAGATTCAAAATCTAAAATGTGAACAATGGAGTCACAAATATAAGAATCGGATTAGAAAGAGTAATTTTAACTCCGACATTCTCATGAAATTACTTATTACTACTAACCAAGAGCAACTTAGTCAAAAAATAACTTATAATATATCTCAGATTTTACTTCAAACACCATTCTAATGCAAAATACATTCGGCATCTAATATTTAAATACTTACACAAATTCATATTTTATATCCTAATTATAATATCAAATAATTGTATTTTTTCCTTTAATAACCTAATATATGAATCAGTTTGCGCACACCTCGAGTAATTCCATTTTGTTTGTTCTTTTTCTAAATCTCCCCTTAGCAAGTGTGTGAGATCTTTTTTTTTTTTTGATCAGATGTGTGAGATCTTTTTTCATCCACGAAAAATAATGATCAATCAATCAATACTTTATTTGAGAATGGAAATCTTCCAAACCCTTCGGCCTCGTTTGTTTGGCCGGAGATAAATGGATAGGATATGAAATCCTTTGGGATATGGGTGGGATATGAAATCCTTGAGATATTGCTCAATATATCAATGGATGGAGAAAATCCATGTCCAGTGTTTGTGTTCAACGGAATATAGCCATTGGAGAACACTTTTTTGGTTGAAAAATCCCATTTTATATCCCGTATGGATTGGGATAAAACTTGATGAGGAATGGGAGACATGAGATTTTTAATCCTTGAGATTTTTCTCCCATTTTAATCCTTGAGATTTTTCTCCCTTGATGGTTTTCTTCATGATCTCTCTCATCATATATGATCCTCTACATGTTTTTGAGTTCGGCCGTTTATTGCGATAATTTGTTCATTGAATTTCGATTACCAAATTAGGATCGGTTTGCTACGAGAATTTTGCTTAGCAATTGCTTCATGTAATACGTAGTTCTTTGAAATCTCTAATTTTGCTCACCCTCTTCATTTTTTATTTTTTTTTTAATCAATAGCTGGCTCTGTTCGGTTGTTTCTAATTTTTCCTCATTTATGTCGATATTTGTTTCCCGTGCATTGAATAGGTTCAATGCTAGTTTTATCCCAAGAAAGAGGAGAGTGGAGGATGGGGCATGAAACTCTCACCAAATGAAGTGCCTAAGGATTATGGGTGAGATTCCTCCGTTCCATTTTGCACGTTCTTTTTCAAAAAAAAAAAAAAAAAAAGGGGGAGCGGGCAACCCAGGCCATAGCACAACTCCAAATATTCGTACTATACTAATTTTTTCAGGTTAATTTGGAAAAGTTTATGGGATTGGCAATGTAAGCTCCTCCAGTGCATAAAAATTCTTAATATTTCAATACATGTGTGAACTCCGTAAGATTACGAGTTATCAACCATTTTTTGGTCACGCATGTACAATTAAACGACTACTCCACTGAGTATATACACGTAATTTCGTCCCTTCATCAGACTTTCCAAGACAATAGTATATACTCATACAACGTACTTTTCATACTTCCAATCCAGGCAAGCTAAGACTCACCTACACTGCCTAATAAACTCCCACGGTGATAACTATGAATAGACCAAAACCTTTGTCAAGGCTCCTTTCTCGACAAAATAGGACTCCGGTCACTAGACTCTATTGGTGCAACGAGGATAAGTAGGCATGAGAGGAGTGTTGGCCGGCACCATTGAAGATAAAATGTAAAATATACTAACTTAAGCATAAGAGAGTGTTGGCCGGCACGACAATGGTGGAAGACAAGAAATTGAATCTGCTGATTATAATCGTGGCCAAGAATCAAACAATACGTACTAGCATTCACAATCATGGAGGATAAGAGAAATCAATTTCCAACATTCAAGTTCCAAAGAGTCTTTGGATACCAAAAGAAACAGGAGCAAACTCATAAAACCACACCTAAGCAATCACTGATACCATGAAAAATCAACAGCCAGATGTAAAACACCTCACTCAGTACTCATCTCCTTCATCGCCATCTTCTCCCTCCGCCAGCTCAGCACCAACCTCCTCATAATCCTTCTCGAGTGCCGCAAGATCCTCACGAGCCTCAGAGAACTCCCCTTCCTCCATACCCTCACCCACATACCAATGCACAAAAGCCCTCTTCGCATACATAAGGTCGAACTTATGGTCAATGCGGGAGAACACCTCCGCCACACTAGTAGAGTTGGAGATCATACAGACAGCCCTCTGCACCTTGGCAAGATCTCCTCCCGGAACAACAGTGGGCGGCTGGTAATTGATACCACACTTGAATCCAGTCGGGCACCAGTCAACAAACTGGATGGTGCGCTTGGTTTTAATGGTGGCAACAGCAGCATTCACATCCTTGGGCACCACATCACCACGGTACATGAGGCAGCAAGCCATGTACTTGCCATGGCGTGGGTCGCACTTGGCCATCATAGATGAGGGCTCAAATGCACTGTTGGTGATTTCTGCAACTGAGAGTTGCTCATGATATGCCTTCTCTGCTGAGATGACCGGAGCATAAGAGGAAAGCATGAAGTGGATTCTAGGATAGGGGACCAGGTTGGTTTGGAATTCGGTCACGTCAACGTTCAAGGCACCGTCGAACCTCAGAGACGCAGTCAGGGAAGAAATTACCTGAAACCAAACGGGTAAGGAATCACTCAATGGGGCTGTTTCTTTACAGAGGAAAAGATTAATGGAAGGTGAAAATGGTAGAAAGTGAAGCAAAAGAACAGAAAAGGAAAAGAAGATTTGTTTTCTCGCCTGCATTGAATATGACGAAACATTTGAAACAATTTCTTAAAAGAAAAAATTTAGTAAACATATCATGAAACTGTGAAAGACGTGAAAAGATAAACATATTTGCCTAAAATAACATTACCAAGGGGGAAAAAAAAAAAACTTGCATAGAGTAAGCAAGTAAATTTGGATTCACATTGTAGATAACGGTTTTCATGTTGATTCAAATTTTCTCATGCTTCATCCAGGAAATGGAAAGACAATGTAACATGCATACGTAGTTTGAATAAGGAGTGTTAAATACTTGCAGTTTCTATCATTATCTATCTAATTAAACATGAAAAGCCCAACACTCAAAAGTAAATCTTTTTCTATTATTCAAAATTAGATGGAGCCCTAGAGCAATCAATCATAAATAACTCTGACACAATCCTCCAAATCAGATACCAGATGAGAATATTTACCTGAGAAACAAGGCGGTTCAAGTTGGTGTAAGTGGGTCGTTCAATGTCAAGAGAGCGCCTGCAGATATCATAAATGGCCTCATTGTCAAGAAGCACAGCGACATCAGTGTGCTCAAGGAGGGAGTGGGTTGAGAGGACACTGTTGTAGGGCTCAACAACAGATGTGGAGACCTGTGGAGAGGGATAGACAGTGAAACCAAGCTTTGATTTCTTGCCATAGTCAACTGAGAGACGCTCCAAAAGAAGGGAGCCAAGACCAGATCCAGTGCCCCCTCCAACAGCATTGAAGACAAGGAAGCCCTGGAGGCCAGTGCAATTGTCAGCTAGTTTTCGGATGCGGTCCAAGCAGAGGTCCACAATCTCCTTGCCAACTGATAGGTAAAGTAAAGGCTTTAGCAAATATAGGATTCATACGAGTAAAGCTAAACTATCCCCGGGAACATAGTATCTTGATGCAACCACATACTTGTGTAGTGACCACGGGCAAAGTTGTTGGCAGCATCTTCCTTGCCGCTGATCAGTTGCTCTGGGTGGAAGAGCTGGCGGTAGGTTCCAGTCCTCACTTCGTCTATGACAGTGGGTTCAAGATCTACAAAGACAGCACGTGGTACGTGCTTTCCTGCACCAGTTTCACTGAAAAAGGTGTTGAAGGCATCATCACCTCCACCAATGGTCTTGTCACTAGGCATCTGGCCATCAGGCTGAAAACAAGATGGTAAAACATTAGCAATCTTGCTAATCAAGCCAAAACAATGAAGACTTAAAGGAGGACAACATAAAACAAAAAATAAGCACCAACAATATCGAGATACCTATAGACCCTCAAAATCAGCATTGCTCAATAATCCTCCAGAAACAGTAATTTGTTCAGTATCTCATGCTAACTAAGAATTCAACAGTTTTCTACCGGCCAAAGCCAGTAATTTAAGCAAATCTTAAGGATCCGTTAGAATAGGTATTGTTCTTGTTATCCAATGACAATAGTTCAAATCTACATTAAATAACTTGAATATGGATTTGAATAGAGTATGAAGTCAACATGTTAGATTTGAAATAACTATCTAATAGAAATAATTTAAAATCCTGCATGGTAAGGATTTAAGTTATACAGACTACAATGATTTCGATAACCTATTTCTCCCCCTCCTATGTCTGTCTCCCACGTAGTTTCACAAGTCACCTACTATCAAACCTCTTACAATGCTTTTTTCCATTGTGAAATTAAACACCAAATTAACTCAATTTGAAATTCACATCTTTTCAAAGAGACCCTAAAAATTAAATCTTACGGAATCAGGTGTATAACTCAACTGCGTGTAGAAAAATTGCATTGGGCATTACAGAATTAGAGACACTGCAAACAAAATTCTCTGAACCTCGTATCTAAAGTATGATATTAGAAATCCATGTAACGTGATTTAAGCAACAGATCGAGAAACAATCTAGCAGTTAAGCAAAAGCCACACTACGCTAAAACAACTCAGACATATCCATGCAAGAAAAACATTGAATCGTTAAAACAACCAAAATTCGTTCCAAAGATTTCCATTTGGCGTGCATTGAGTTAATCAGAAATTATAGATCCGACAATAATAGACACCAAACTCCAGATCTACCTACGTCATTATTAGAAGATAGAAAAAGGATTAACAATCATAAGAGATCTGTGCAGTTTCTCACTCAATACCAACAGATCAGACAAATTAACAAGCATTTTCAGCAATGTAAACACATTTTCTCAATACCAAAATACATGATAAATTGACATCCATTTTCAGCAATGTAAAACACAATATAATATCACAATATCTACAGATCCGAAAAATCAACACTAATTTTCAGCATTGCAACGATTAAAATTATCAATTTCAACAAAACTGACAGATTGATAAATCCGACAACTTAACATCAATGTAACATACAATTACTCAAAACCAACAGATCTAACAAATAAATATCTTTCATGAGAAAAATGTTTATGCATAGTTTGATAGAGAGAGAGAGAGAGAGAGAGAGAGAGAGAGAGAGAACGCACCTCGATGCCATGCTCGAGGCAGTAAAGTTCCCAACAGGCATTGCCGACCTGAATACCAGCCTGACCAATGTGAATCGAAATGCACTCTCTCATCTTGCGCCTTGTTTGGATGCTGAGAAAATTACACACACACACACACAGAGGGGCACAATACAAACAACGACGTTTATGAAGACGCCTTGGAAATGGATTGAAGCTCTCAGATCTCCCGAGTATTCCACCATTGCTCTCCGCATTTATAGCGGAAATATAATGGGTTAGGTTGGAAGGTGGAATTGGACGGCGGAGATTGGTGTTTGTTGCCTGATCTGTGATCCTACCCGCTCCTTTTTTGTAGGGTTTTGTATTCTAACCATGGTTAGTTTGATCACGGTTAGACTATCTTTTGAAAACGATAGCTTGCCGCTCGGTGCAGTATTCATCTCGCTCATATGGTGATGTTTGATAAAACTGAAAGTTGAAAACTGAAAACTGAAAATTAAAGTTAGATAAAGCTGAAAGTTGAAAACTGAAAATTAAGTGCTGGAAATTGAATGCTGAATTTGTTAAGTTGATAAGCTGTTTGATATGAACTGAATTTTAAGCACTGAAAAATAAGTTGTTTGATGTGTACAAGAAGCAGAAGTATTAAATTCACGAATTTTTCTACTTTGCCTTTTACACATCCATAATGGAATGCAAAAATCAAATCAATAAATGAAAAAAATGTATAATTATCCAACTAAAAAAATAAACGTAATATTGAGAAGATGGCTCGAGGATGAAGTTGTTATTAATGGTCACCATGTATTTACAATAATAGTGATTATGGTGGCTCGAGGATAGAGTGGTGGTTGGTGGGGAGGTGGTGGTGGTGGAATACTGATGGGAGTTGTGGCCATTACGGTGGCGGTAGAGTGATAGTATGAATATTGGTGGTGGTGGTGGTAGTGGTTGTGGAGTAATGGCATCTGGTGGTTGAAGTGGTGGAATAATGGTGGCGGTGGACGAGAGAGATGATGGTGGAGTAATTGTAGTGGAGAAGTGATGGTGATGGTGATGTAGTGGCAGGAGTGGTGGTGAGAGTTGTGTGTGTGGGGGGGGGGGGGTATTGGTGGTGTAGTGGTGGTGGGGGTAGTTGTTGCGGGAGTGACGAAGTGGTGGTGGTAATGGTAGCGGGATGGTGGTGGGAGTAGTGGTGGTGTGGTGGTAATGCAGGCGGCGAAAGAGTGTTTGTGGTAGAGGTGGAGTGGTGATGGAAGTTGCAAAGTGTGATGGTCTCTATAGTATTTGTGGTAATGGCGGTGGTGGTGGTGGTGGTGGTGGAGATGGTGATTGTGGTGGTGGTAGTGGTGGAGTGGTAGCATTGTGGCGACGTTAGTGGTAGAGTGATCGTTAGAATAGTGGTGGTGGTGGTGGTGTAGTGGTGGCAATAGTGGTGGCAATGGGTGGTGGTGGGAGTTGGTGGTGGTGGTAGTGGCGGAGTGGTGATGGTGGCGGGAGTGGCGGCGGCGGTCGTAGTTGTGGTGGGAGTGGCGGAGTGGTGGTGGTAACAGTGATATAGTGGTTTGGTGGTAATGAAAACATAAACCAATTCAGCCAAAATTAAGTAGCTTAAAACTACTTAATTTTTTTTCAACTTTTAAGCTTACATTTTAAGAGGCACTTAATCTTTTAAGTAATGTAAAATGTAGTTATCAAACCTACTTGATCACTTATTACTTAATTCATTCAGTTTTAAGTGCTGAATCTGTGTTATCAAACAAGGCCACATTCGCTGGAAATTCATATTCTTTTTTTTTCGGTGACGTAAAATTCATATTCTTGGTAAATTTTATTGGCCTAAAATATGGTATGTATAATGTAATTTTTATTGTTTGAAATTTTGTTAATCTTGTGTCAATTTTCCATTAAGTATTTTGTGAAAACAATTATGATAAAAAATTTATTAAAGAGGAAATAATTTAGCACACTCAATTTTTAAAATTTTTCTTTCTTTCTCTGGAATTTTTTTACGACAATATGAGTCCATATTTTTTATTTATTTTACTGATCCTCTCGTCGAGATCATTTCAAAAACTCAACTAATTTGAGAAAAAAATTTAAAATGAATTCTTGTATCAATACGATATGAAGATGCATATGTATTTATCTGTGAAACTAATGCTTAAATAAAAATTTGCATCATTTCAAAAAAATAAATAAATAAATAAAAATTTGCATATGAAGAAGACATACTAAACACGTGACACGAATTTAACTCTCATTGAGATCATTAGTTTACATTGAATCAATTTGACCAAATGACCAAAAAATTGTTTCAGAAATGTACGTGCGTGTTTCACTTATTTACTTTTCAAAACTAAACACTATATGTTCAAGATGAGATCCTTTCTGATCCCTCCTGTTTGTTGGGAGGATTATTTCAGAAAGGTACGTGCGTGTTTCACTTATTTATTTTTTGAAACTAATCGCAATACATTCGGGATGAGATCCTCTTTGGTCCATCCTGTTTGTTGAGAGGAGAAGGGAGTGGGATAAGAGTGGGGCTGAGATAAGCTAAGAATGGAGGATCCTTATCCGGTTTGTTGGGAGGAGAAGGGATTGGGATAAGGGTGGGGCCGGGATAAGCTTAGAAGGGAGGATCCTCATTCGGTGTTTGATTGGCTCTATGCACCCGGATTGATTCTCCTTCAGATAAACTAAGACCCCTGCATAGGATGAGTTTCCACTACTGTATTTTCAGTATTTGTAGTGTTTTTAGACTACAAGTTATCAATTCAGTTGATGTATGTGAGGAGAACAACTTGTTGACTTGACAACTTGTAGTTCAAAAATACTAAAAATACCTTAGTTGAAACTCAGCGTGAGTCTTAACTTATCAACCCCCCACCCTAATCATAAGTTGATCTTGCTAAGGTAATTACCAGTGTTCCCCCAAAATACTCTCCAAATCCTTTTTCTACAAGTATTATGTAAGGCAATTAAGTAATTCCCCTCATTATTTCTTTATCCACCCATTCTTTATATCAACTACCAAACAAACTTTTTCTTAGCTAATTCTTATTTCTTAACTAATCCCTCATTATAATATATCCTTCTCTTATCTACCATCATTTATTATTCCACAAAACTTTATACATCCGAAAAACGGGCCTTAAGGTACTGGACGGTCCTAATTGAGCAGTTTTTGGGCCCTTCTCTCTCCGGCCACCAATTTTAATCATTGAGTGTTGCGATGCAAATATGGATTATAGAATCATTCTTTTTCAAAATAAATATTATATCATCAATGGGTGATTGTTGTCACGCCCTCAAATTTAATAAACAAAATATACAAAATATCCATGTGGAACAAGTCAAAAGTCTTACAATTTCTCTTTGAATAGTCAAAGTCAACAAATACATTCTCACCAATACGAATACACGGGTTCTTACTACTAGCGACCATAGCCCGAATGCATAAATACCAAGTTTAAAAGTTATTACATTGGCCCAAATAGTCAAAGGGGTTAACATATGGAAGTTACAAATCATCTTTCAAAAATATTAGACAAAGATGGGAAAATAACTTCGTGCATGTACAAACTCCACGTATGCATCACTTCACAAGCAACCCGTCTCATGCTCCATGCCGAGTACCTGAAAATTGATAGGTTGATCTCACTAGCCCAGTAGGAAAACTATTCTACTAACGCTAGGTGTATAAACATGATACATGCACAATGAATGAGTATAGTGGTGGACACGACCAATGTGTAAGGTTAGGATGAAAGGAAGGCTATTACTTGATCAAGAAGTAACCAAAATATATCCAAGTGTCCAAAATACGTCTAAGTGTTCCAAAACAATTTTAAGTATCCAACCAAAGTCCAAGTAGTTACCAAAATCCTCATTTTAGCATACCGAAAGCCAATTTTCGCCAAATATGCCAAGTTAACCCAATTACATCAAAACCGACATTTCATAAGAAAATATTCATCAATTTTATTAGGGAAGTATCCCTCTGCCGGATTTCATGGGCTCCATGCACCCCTGCCGGATTTCGTGGGCTCCGTGCACCCATGGCTAGGGACACCAAACGGGTGATCCCTAGAGTTCATTTTGTCCAATAATATCAATCCAAAACCATTTGTCTTTCAAAAGTTCCCAAAAGTCCCATTTATTCCAAAACTTCACCGTTTTCGCCAAAAAACGTCAACCGACGCGTGTTCAATTCATAAAACTAAGAAATTTGTTAAATCATGTGTCCAAGGGGCAAATTTGTGAATTTAAAGTGAATTTGGTGTTCAAAATGATGGTACGGGTCAAATACACGAAGAAACGGACGATTGGGGACCAAACGGGCATCAAAGGGTGGCCGAAAACCACCCCAAAAACAGGGGACAGCCACTGGAAAACAGGGGCAGCAGCTACACTGTCCAGAAAATGACAGATTTTCGCCACAAAAGGTGTGAAATTTCAACCCAAATGCAAGTGTGATGTTTTTGGCTAAAAATTGGATATATAGAGCAACAAATGGACATCATGGGAGGGTAATTCAACCAACAATTGCATCAAACAAGTACTCAAATCATATATCACAAAATCAAGCTCAAACAACCCATTTATGAGAGCAAATGATGAATTAAATGGATTTGAGCAACAAGAACAAGATATATGCTATACATCACATAAATACAACTAGAGGGAGTAGAATTTGTCTTCCTACCTCATGGGTTAAGCCCCAAATGTGAAAAGAAATGAAAACCCTAGGTTTAGAAGCTCCCAACCCGAAATGCTCCCTTCCCACGCGAAACCAACGAACCCCGGACTCCATATCACGCGTAGAAGAAGTTTCTTGGGTTGAATCTTGAATAGATTGAGTGAGGGGAGTGAAGTTTTAGGGAGAGAGTGGAGAAAATTTGAGAGGGAGAAGAGAGAGAGGGGTGGTCGGGTGGAAGAGAGAGAGGAGGGGAGTGAATTTTTGGTCCACAAAGAAAGACTAACATACACTTATATACTCACACCCCTTTACACTAGTACCCCTCAACTTTCAAATGTATAATAAAGAGATCCAAATGCAATCCTCTTCCACCACATAGACCCTTTTGAATCAAAATTCAATTCCTCACATTTACCCACATTATAAAGCATGTTCCAAAACAATACTTATTTTCATAAACCAAACTTAAGTAAGGATTATAATTTTCTTTACTTTAATTTATTTATGAAAATAAGGAAGTACCCCCCATTTGAAAACAATGGCATTTCCAAAATTTTGAAATTTTAATCACATCGAAATCTCATCCCCCCACTTTTAGTACAAAACTGAAAAACGGTAGATTTTTCTCCGAATAAAATAGGCCAAAGATGACTTTGCCTCACTCAAAAATAACTTCCAATTATACCATTGTGATTAGAAAAATCCAAGGAACAATTACCGGGACTTTTTATCGGCCAAATCGAAACTTCTCCAAAAAGTTTTTTTTTTTACACGGGTCCTTACAGATTTTATAGCAAATATTTCGCAAAAAACATGGATAAGGATGAAACTCTTCAAACTTGGGGTTCCACAAGCGAGTTTGGCCAAGTTTTGGTGGACTTTTTGATTTGGTTTTTTTGGTCATTTTCTCTTAATTTTTAGTAATTTGGATATCTTTTTACATCACATTATTCAGCTCATCAAGAAGAATCGGATGAAAGTATAAAATACAGACCAGATTTCAGAAAAATCATATAAAACGACAAAAAGACCCAAAAAGTTGGTTACCTCCAAAGTTATGGATCTTTTTGTCATCTTATGTGAACTTGTTTCAACTTTTGTCTATATTTTTTTTGTTTTTGGATTGTTCTCGTCGAGACGAAAAAACAATTATGTAAAGATTTGACTCGAATCTAGTAAAAATTAAGAAAAAACAAGTAAAAGCGGAAAATATAATGTAAAGATTTGACCCCCCCAAAGAGAATGTAGTGATATTTAATTTGGGTAGGTCCCCAGCTTCAAAAGCCAACTTGTCACGCCCTCGAAATTTTAAAGGATAATTCATTGGGAAAATCCACGTGGACGGTCAACAAGTCCACGGGCCACGTCAAAGTCCAAATGAAATATAGAAAAGTCAAAGTCAACAAGTTACAATAGTCTAAGGGTACCCGATAACCCAAATAGACAAGTACATAAGTTTTAAGAATGTTTACAACCCATTATCAAAAGAGAAGACTTAATCAAGTTACAAAATCATCTTGGCAAAAATACTACTTCTAAGATGATAATGTAACTCCTCCTTCAGCTTTCAAAACAATGCATGCATGCACTCCAAGCACTCCATAATCATGCTCCTTGATGGGTACCTGAAATTGTAAGGATGAGCTCACTAGCCTAGTAGAGAAATGTCTAACAATCCTAAGTGAAATGAAATGTTTATGGATGATAGACAAGAGTACACAAGTCATGTAACAAGAGTTAGAGAGAATTTGAATGGTTAAAGGGCTTAAAGATAACACATAATCAACTAGTTTCCACTTACTCTTTTCTCTCGTACCCAACTTGTACCCGACACATACTCGACACGCCACATGTGTCCGACATGTTAACCATATACGTTCCATTCCTTTTTAAACATTTGATTATTTTCCGGGCATGCCATGTAGGTCCCGTGTCACTCCGGGCATGCCATTAAGGCCCCTCACTCCGAGCATACCCTTTCGGGCCCCGTGTCATCATTACCACATTCATACTTTATTTCAAGCTCATTAATATCATTACGGTGTTTATATGTCTCATCACCTTACTTTCATGTGTTAATTTCACGCAAAACTCATGTTTCGTGTTACCCGAACGTGTCCATAAAAGAGATTTTGACCCGAGTGTCAAGGATGTCAAAGTGACCCCCGAACCCTAACATGTGATGAACAACTTACACAAATGAGCAACAAACAATGGATCATGATTCATGAAATTTTTCAAAAAATATAGGTGTCCTATTGATAGGAGGTTAGGTCCTATTGATAGGAGAGAGATCTGATTGGCCACTATTGAAGCATCAAAGAGTCATATTGATGGAAGGTAAAGTCCTATTTGTAAAGACCCGTAAATTTTTTATCTAAATTTAAAGAGATTACTCCAAAATTTTGAACTTGGGGTTTGGGGTGTAATTGCAAACGGTTTTTAAGTGAAGAGTTAAGCGTAATATAACTTGGATTTTGGACTTGATGATAACATATGAGGAATTAGAGGGTGGTGTGAGTGAAATTATCCATATATATATTTGTGTGTGGCTGGGAAGAGAGAGAGAGAACACAAAAATCAGTGAGAGGGAGAAGAAAAGAAGAGAATAGAAGAAGAAGAGAGAAGAAGAAGAAAAGAGGAGAAAAGGAGGAGGAGGTCTCGGCTGCCACCACCTCCGGCGACCTCCACCGCCACGTCCGACCACCATCTCCACCTCCCAACCTTACCTCTGCAAGTATAGCTCTCATCTCCCTCGTTTTTATCATTTTTAATCGAAAATATTCGTGTATATGTACTGGTATGAACAGTAGTTTCATTACAGCAAACTGGGTCTCGGTTTTTGGTCGATTTCTCCTTCGTAAACTGTAAATTAGGTTTTAGTTCCTTCATATGATTTAAAGTTAACTTAGAGACCTTTCTTTTGCCGCTGGAATCACTCAAATCCATCTAGTATTCGATTTGTTATGAATTTTTGAAAATCGGGTCTGCAATCTGGAAATCTGCTCTCTGGCAGATTCGTGTAATCTTGGTATTCGGTTGTTTTCTCATCTTTGAAGTACAAATTAGACTTTGTTCCCTTCTGGGATTTTGAAGTACATTTCTATACGAAACGTTTGGCACAAGAATCACTCAAAAACATTAAGATTTCGATTTATGGTGATTTTTCAAAGATAGGCTGTCTGTTTCATCCGTTTTTCTACAGATCTCTGTTTTGGTCGAATTTTTTTATATTCCAAACGTTTCGTATAGAAATGTACTTCAAAATCCCAGAAGGGAACAAAGTCTAATTTGTACTTCAAAGATGAGAAAACAACCGAATACCAAGATTACACGAATCTGCCAGAGAGCAGATTTCCAGATTGCAGACCCGATTTTCAAAAATTCATAACAAATCGAATACTAGATGGATTTGAGTGATTCCAGCGGCAAAAGAAAGGTCTCTAAGTTAACTTTAAATCATATGAAGGAACTAAAACCTAATTTACAGTTTACGAAGGAGAAATCGACCAAAAACCGAGACCCAGTTTGCTGTAATGAAACTACTGTTCATACCAGTACATATACACGAATATTTTCGATTAAAAATGATAAAAACGAGGGAGATGAGAGCTATACTTGCAGAGGTAAGGTTGGGAGGTGGAGATGGTGGTCGGACGTGGTGGTGGAGGTCGCCGGAGGTGGTGGCAGCCGAGACCTCCTCCTCCTTTTCTCCTCTTTCTTCTTCTTCTCTCTTCTTCTTCTATTCTCTTCTTTTCTTCTCCCTCTCTCTGATTTTTGTGTTCTCTCTCTCTCTTCCCAACCACACACAAATATATATATGGATAATTTCACTCACACCACCCTCTAATTCCTCATATGTTATCATCAAGTCCAAAATCCAAGTTATATTACGCTTAACTCTTCACTTAAAAACCGTTTGCAATTACACCCCAAACCCCAAGTTCAAAATTTTGGAGTATTCTCTTTAAATTTAGATAAAAAATTTACGGGTCTTTACATTCTACCCTCCTTACAAAAATTTCGTCCTCGAAATTTCTAATGCCATAAACCATAAACTCATGCACGAATAGACATAGACACGGGGCACCAACATGACATTAATTACAACCCAACCACTACGAAATTTCGATCCAAGAAACCTACATACATCACATGGTAATAACTCCAATAATCACAAATCCATAAGAAGGTAATTCAAATTAAGCAATCTATATCGAGCATACAAAACACATTTATTTTCTGTAATGACCAGCGAATATTTCAACACGTTGGTGACGAGTTCTAAAATACGCCCACCCGAGTATCTAGCTTTGTCCTATTTCACCCTCATCGGTGTTTCCCCCAAATCCTGTACAGAACTGTAAAATTTACGAAATTTTTACTATAGATACCCATACGTGTCTACTATGTTGTGGTAAAGTTTCAGAGTTTAAGTTGAAGTATAGAAAATATGGAAAATGTTTGATCGGGCTGTGGTACTGAAATTCGCTGTATTGACAGCATTGCCGCATGTTACAAGAACGGCTATATTTTTGTCTAGGAAGCTTGAAATTTCGATCCGCCTTTTGATTATGAAACTAGACTCATATACCTTCGAAAGTATGTAAAGATTGTTTCTTAAATTTTTCTAGAAAATAGCAGCTTTTGATTTGAAGTTGGTGTATCGGCTGAAATCACGCGTATGATGCGTCACGGATACATGAAAGCTTGGAGCTTGAGTTTCGGAAATTGGGGTTTTTCTCAAAACCCATCCACGTAGGGATTTCTCTCCTCTCTCCATATATCTATGTGTTTAGAATATAAATCCTTGATTTCTATACATGATTTTCGTATACGTGTATTGTGAAGTTTCTAGTTTATGGCTTATGATAAGAATTGGGGCTTTGTGATATTCATGTGTATATGTCAAATTGCTTTCATAGTAATGAAATTGAGATATTTATGAGTATATTTGAGGTATGAATTGATGGGGATACTTATGGGTTTGACCCGTGATGAAATTACGAAAATGCCCTTGATCGAATGAATTTGGGAAGGCTTGACATGTTGAGTTCTTGATAAGTGAGACTGTTTGCGGGATGTTTTGAGTGTCTAATCCTTTAGTCTTTTGCATTCCTTAATAGAGTTATTGGTTCGTGGAGTCGGACATTTTGTGTTGTTTGTTGTGGTGTGTTGTTAGTTGTGTGTCATTGTGGTGTGTTGCTTTTTGTGTGTGGTTGTTTATGTGTTGTTTGTTGTGTATTATTCCTTACGTTCCTTCGTTGATTTGATTGTGTTCGTTGAGTTGGGAGTTGTGTGGTATTCGTTCTACATTTTATGAGAGATATCTCAATGTTGAGGAAATGTTTAACAAAGAAATTAAAATGCGTAGTTATGTGAAAGAATAGTGTACTTGGGGGCATTGAAATGGGGCGTTGAGATGTACTGTATTTGATTTTGTATAAAGAGGAAAGAGTGGATTGTTTGAGAATGACTGTGTTGTGATGGAAATCAGATAACAAGAATGACACTTTTGATGAACTTGAAACCTTACAGAAGTGTATTTGTGTGCATACGAGGTGTCGGGGTGTGTGTGTGTGTATATGCGTGTGTGTATTGAGACGTGGATGTGAAAGAATGATTTTAAAAATTGGGCTTATGCACTGTAGGTTCACTCACAAGCATGGTGCACCGCATACATATATTGAGTTTGTGTTAGAGATTTTCCTACTGGGCTAGTGTAGCTCAACCTATCAATTTTCAGGTATTCAATGAGGAGCATGGCGTGAAGTGCATTGGGAGTGCATGAAATATTTTGAAGGCATCATTAATCATTGTTTCTTATTGAAACTTAGTAGGTACTCATTTGGGAGATGATCATGTATTTTTATTAAAACCAAGATGGGTTTGTAACTTTATTTTTTATAAATTGTTTGGAAGAATGTATCAATTTATCTTTTAAATTCATGTATTTCCAAAGGGAGACGGGTACCCTTTTTAGAAGAAGCGTTGTGGTGAGATAAAAGAAGAAAATGTATGAAGCATGCACTTTTTATTTCTAAAAATGTTTACTTTTTATTGTTATGAAATCGAGGGCGTGACACTATTGATAGAGCGTCAGAGGCTCCTATCGATAGGAGATCAAGTCCTATCGATAGGGCAGCCATCAGATTGGCCAGAACGAAAAGTGAAAGGCTCCTATCGATAGGGGATGAAGTCATATCGATAGGACGACACCATATCCAAAATTTTACAACTCAAGGGGTGATCAATGGGGCTTCTCTTTGAGCATTTCTTGGTTCTAAATGGACATGTTAAGATGTAAAAGAGGTTCAAACAACATAGTAACACAACATACCATCAATTTACAAGATTTCCTAGTTTTCCCCAAATTCAAGCAATGGACAAACAATGGGTTTCATATAAATTACAAGCATCACCATGCAATTAAGAAACAATGGAATGAGTTATCTACCAAATTAAGAGAAGAATAACATAGAAGCTAGGAGATAAGGAGTTTCATCACAAATTTGACTAGGAGATGGATTTTTCTCAAAGAAATCGGCAAGACAAGGAAAACTTAGCAATCCAATGACTATACATACATACACACTACATTTACACTTCAAAGGGTTAGAAATTTCCATACCTCAAGTGAAGGAAGGCTTGAAACCCACCAATGAGCAAAACCCTAACCCTTCCTCTAAGCTCCAAGCAAATGCTCACCTCCCGGAGTGAAACGAACGCAAGCCAAGCTTCCTAACGCGTAGAAGGAGTGATTTTGGTAAAGGGTTGTGAAGGAATTAATGGGAGAGGGTGTGATTTTGTGGGAGAAGAGAAGAAAATGGAGGAGTAAAGATGGGAGAGAGAGAGAGAGAGAGAGAGAGAGATGGCTGGATATTTTGGGAGAGGGGGAGTGTTCTCTCTTCTTTCAATTAATTACACCCCAAGCCCAATAGTGGCTTGTGTAAACCAAACAAGCCCCAATCAACACTTAACACAAAATCTACCAACATTTAATCATTTTTCTCATTTCCTCACATTTTCCCCAACTTTATTTTTAGAAAAAAATAATTAAAAACACGGGTTCTTACACAGCTCCATTATCCATAATGGGGAATGGCGATGGCCTAGAAATAGGAATGACATCATTAGAGAAATAATTGTCTGCTGATCCTGCTCTAGCCCCCTGTGAAGATAGAGAGGATTGTGTTTTCTGGAACCTAACTGCTACTGGGGTTTACTCAGCGAAGTCTGCTTGGCAGGCCTTAAGAACTACAGCTCCTGTTGTGGGATGGTTTCCTGTGGTGTGGTTTCACAGGCATGTCCCTAGATGGGCTTTCATTCAGTGGCTGGCACTTCTAGGTAGGCTCTCTACCAAGGATCGGCTGATGGCATGGGGCATTGTTAGTGATAGTTATTGTGTTTTGTGTCATGGAGGGATGGAGTCTCATACTCATCTATTTTTTAAATGTTCGTTTGCTCTGAGGTTTGGTAGATTTTTAGAAGGAAATGGGATTGCCATTCTTCTGTGAAGGATTTACCGGATGCCATTCACTGGGGAGTTCAGCATTGTAAGGGTAAATCTGGGAAGTCTAGCCTTTTTAGGTTGGGATTGGCGACTTCTATCTACTATGTGTGGAAGGAATGAAATGTTAAGACTTTTCAACATATTCAAAATGCAGCTTCTACTATTGGCAACAAAGTGATAGAGGAAGTGACGGCTTGTGCTTGTTCGTGGAGTGGGATTGGTGTCTCTACTGTTGTTGTCATTACTTGTAACGAATGGAGGCTCTTTGGTCAATCTTGATGGAGTGTGGACTTGGTGATCTGATTGTTGTAGTATAGGTGCTTTGTAGTGCTTTTGTGTTTTTGCTTTAGAGTTTTGTTTCCCAGTTGTTTTACTTTTTCTCTTTGTATTCTTTGTCTCGAGGCCATCTCCTTGAGTTTCTTGGGCTCGGTCCCTTTATAAAATCGCCTTGATTTGGCCCCCATATAGTAAAAACTAAGAAAAAAATGAGTAAAAAAATCATGTCAAAAGCACATTTTGACAAAACCATGCCATATGAAGTCGCTATAAGGCACGACAGGATCCTTAGGGCATCTCTAGTGCACTACCTAAAAGAGTTCCCTAAAGTGCCCTAACTAGTTAGCAAAGAAAAACTCAAAAAATGATCTCTAGTGCACATAAATTGACTCCCTAAAATCCTAGGTGACACCCCTCACTACCTAAAGTGCCCTAAGTGACTACCTAAATTTGAGGAGAGACTTAAGGAGAGAGAAAGAGGAGAGAGATAGAGAGAAGGGAAGGAGGAGAGAGAGAGAATAACTTTAAGGAGAGAGAGATAAGAGAGAAAGGAAAGACTTAAAGTTAATGAACATTTTTAGGGAGCCTCATTAAAGTGCATTTCTCCTTAACTAGTTAACTAAGTTCTTAGCACACAAAATAGGGTCTCACATGTGCTTAGGTGTACACTTTAGCAAACATATTTTAGATAGTGCACTAGAGATGCTTTAGGGAAAAATTCAAAATGCCCCCCAACCTTTACACCAAATGTCTCATCGCCTCCCAAACTTTCAAAAAACTCAATTTTACTCCCAAACTTCCATTCCGTTATCAAACTAACTCCTTCCGTCTCATTCCGTGATCTCACTAACGGAATTCGATGACATGGACGATAACGGTGAAAAAAACGTTAAACTCATCTCTCTCACCCCATGATCAGAACCATCTCTCTCTCTCTCTCTCTCTCTCTCTCTTTCTTCCCTCTCCCACACCCACATGTACACCAACCCCAATCGGCATAAATTGATCTCTGTTGATCAGAAGTTTATCAAAAACTCGATTGAATCAATGGGTTTTGCTCACCTCATTGATACGGTTGCTTACCACATGTGCGCGATCGTTTCTCATCGCCGGAGCAAACCGCACGGGCAGATCGCCGATGTTGAAGCTTTTCCGACAATTTTCTGGTCAAATATGGAAGTGCTCAACCAGCCCCTCTCTCTCTCTCTCTCTCTCTCACACACACACACACACACACACACATACAAACACACACACAGATCTATGAACCAGTCGAACTCCCCCACGGTGAGAACGGACAGAACATCGACCATCGATCGAATTGATTTTGCACGGCTCCGTCGCGGCGTTGTTTTCTACAAAAGTGCTTCTTGATTCCTGTCAAACCACGAAGAGCTCTTCATGGGTGATGATGCACACAACTTGATTCTGGGCAAACGTACACTTTCCTAATCTCTTTGTTTGTTCTTTGGTTGCCATGAGAATCTTGGGGAATAAGATATGACTTTTGAATTTGGGTCTGATTCAAAATCCAACAAAAATTCAAAACCCAAGTTAGGAAGATTGGAATTTGGTCAAATAACTCTCATGGATTAAATAGAGTAGTGGGTGATGAAGCTATTACTTTTGCATCTGGGTATGATTCACTCGGTAGTGGTGGTGGGAGTCGTAGGGGCATGGTCGGCAATGGTCTTCTCTCTCCCTTATTTTCTCTGTAGACCGTGAGGGGAAGTGGAGAGGATAACCGATTTCAATTTTTTATTTTATTTAAAAAAAGGCCCCCAAAACGATGTTGTTTTGGGGTGTTATGTTTTACCCCTAGCATTTTCCATGGACTTGACGTTTTTTTTCACCGTTATCGTCCATGTCATCGAATTCTGTTAGTGAGATCACGGAATGAGACGGAAGGAGTTAGTTTGATAACGGAATGGAAGTTTGGGAGTAAAATTGAGTTTTTTAAAAGTTAGGCGATGAGACATTTGGTGTAAAGTTTGGGGGGCATTTTGAATTTTTCCCGATGCTTTATATCCATGGACTTTGAGATTAGGGATGCCCATGGAGGCAGATCGGATATCCCCGTCCCCCGCTCCCCGAACCCATTCCTCATTTTCGTCCCTACCCGGATTTCAAACAGAGCTTTGTTTTTTTCCTCCATCCCCGCCCAAAATGCGGATCTCCACGGGTATTCGGGGATCCAGACTTAAAAAAAAAAAAAAAGAAGATTTTTCAATGTAATTTTTTTCTGTCCTTTTTCCATAAAACATAAAGTGGGAGCAAAAAATAAAAATAAAAAAGATACTAGTATTTCCTTTATTCATTTATTTACTCACGCATTGACAAGGGCTTGCCAAACAGGGATTTAGGGTGAAGGGGTTGGGAAGATTTTTGCAATACTATGCAGCACCGCGAACCATGCCTTTGCTCATATCCATACGCTAACACAGTGCACTCAAAATTGTTGGGAAAAAACATGTTGGTTTGTCCGATAATATATATATATATATATATTTTTTGGGTCCGTATGTTCAAATAACTTGAAACATGGAAAAAGCTACTTTTTGAGAATTCTTACTTCAATTTTTATCTTTAATGTAGTTGCAACAAACATCCACCAGTGCTATTGTGGTCAGAACCCCATACACAAGCCAAAACAGAGAGAGACTACGGGCTCCTTTCGCAAATAATTCATAATCCGGATTATCGGATTATTTATTGTCTTTATTCAAAAAAAATTTGCATTTATTATTTTTGCTTCAAGATTTTGTGGTTTCTGGATTTTTCTCGATGAGACGAATCTAACAAGTATAAAATTATGGTCAAAACTCAATTTTTTTTTAATAAAGCCAAAATTAATCCAAACATCCACCAGTGCTAATGTGGTCAGAACCCCATAAACAAGACAAAACAGAGAGAGAAAGAGACTACGGAAGAGCTTCTAGCCATACCAAATAGAATTGTAGAGAAAAATACACATATTAGGTAGCTTTAAAATTCGAAGTGAAGTTCTTAGTTCATAAAGTGTAGTAAGAAGGGCAGCCAATTTCCAGAAACAATTTCACTACAAATCTCATCTAAACAACGGTGAAACACACAAACCTGCAAAGTCGGTCTAAATAATGAATTAATGACCAAGTAATAATCGTCCATTTGTTCAATTCATAACAGCAACACAAAAATGTTAGATTGGCACATCTGCTATATCAAGAGGCAAGAAAAGTGAAGCCTTAGACAAAACTTCTTTTTTTTGTTGGGAAAAATTCAAAAAAAAAGCCCAACTTTGACCTTAATGTCTCATAGACACCCCAACTTAACAAAACTTCTATTAAGCTCCTGAACTTTAACTCCGTTGATCAATTAACCACCTGCCGTCTGATTCTGTTACATGACTAACGGAACCCGCTGATGTGGAGTTTCACAGAGGTATGGAAAAGTTAGAAGGGTTACACAGTGGAAGTGGAGGGAAACAACAGTACATTTGGAAAATGCAGATACTTTTACCCCAAATTTGGAGGGAAACACTAGTACTTTTACCCCAAATTTGGAGGGAAAATGCAAAGCCCTAATTTATTCCCTCATTTTCCCCTGTACTCTTATCCCTATTAGAACGGGGATCCTCCCCTACCTCTTCCATTTTCAATTCCTCCAAAACTCAGTCTCCACAATCCGTCCCAACTCTACCATCCGTCTGAAATCATCTTCTCCAACGATGAGCTGTGGCAGCAACATTCACAACAGATCAAATGCTGAGGATAACCTCTGCGTCATCTGTGGAAATCTGAAGGTGATTCAAACTTCCTAGACAGATACCAACCAAGGCCGGAGGTTCTTGAGCTGCACGAACTCAGATTGCAAGGACTTTTCTTGGGTGGACCCCCCCATGTGTCGAAGGTCCATTCAAATCATACCTGGGCTGCTTAGGAGGGTGAATAGGTTGGAGATTGAGCTTCAAAGTACCAAGGCTAGACAGATGAAGATGAAGGTTTACCTTGCTGCAACTTGGTTCATTGTTGCCGTGCAAAAAAAAACTTGGTTCATTGTTGCAGTTTGGATGTTTGGGAAAATACTCTTTTGATTTTTGGTCCCTGGGTTTGGGGTTCAAATTCGGCTTGGCTAGGTGTGTGTGGTAGAAGTAGGTGTTGGGATGGGTTTGGTTTGGTTTTTTAATGTTTTTTGGTCTGTGTTGAAATCCTGTTAATGAAGTGCTTGGGCTTATGTAATGTATGAATCATGAATGGAATGGAATGAGACAGATTGTGGAGACTGAGTTTTGGAGGAAGTGAAAATGGAAGAGGTAGGGGAGGATCCCCGTTCTAATAGGGATAAGAGTACAGGGGAAAATGATGGAATAAATTAGGGCTTTGCATTTTCCCTCCAAATTTGGGGTAAAAGTACCTGCCTTTTGCCTCCAAATGTACTGGTGTTTCCCTCCACTTCCACCGTGTAACCCTTCTAACTTTTCCATCCCTCCGTGAAACTCCACATCAGCGGGTTCCGTTAGTCATGTAACAGAATCAGACGACAGGTGGTTAATTGATCAACGGAGTTAAAGTTCAAGAGCTTAATTGAAGTTTTGTTAAGTTGGGGTGTCTATGAGACATTAAGGTCAAAGTTGGGGGGTTTTTTTGAATTTTTCCCTTTTTTTTTGGATAAGAAAGCCTACGTCATCACAATTCATAGATTCTGTTTAAAGCAAGATTGTGAAGCCCTAAGACTCATTTGGGGCAAATTCATACGAAACAAAGTTTTAAATGGAGACCTGATAGTGGACTGTGGGATTGATCCCAAGATTAATCGAGGTAGGCGTAAGCTGATCCTGGTAACCTGGTTATCAGGACAAAAAAAAAAAAAATTGTAAAGAATTTAGAACTGAAAATTCAATCGAGGGTTAACAGAGGGTTGATACCTCTGGTAGTGAAGAACACCATACCTATGAACTAGGGGCAGCAAAAATTACAATCTCACAAAGTACTTGAAGATTGTACGAAAAAGGCCCAAAACTAACTAAAACGTGGATCACATTTTCCAAATCTCATGTACAAACACAGTCACACTGCCTAACAAAGCACATCAGGAACGGGAACAATGTTGGCTAACCATTCGGGATATGTGTTGTATTTGAAGTAGTACCTTGTTTTTACCTAATATCGAGGCAGTTGGCTCAAACAAGTAACCAAATTTCCAACATAAATGGGGAACAAAAAAACACAACAGATGCCAATGGCGACCAAATTTTAAGGCCGAGACTTGTATTAGAACCATGTACTCGAGCATAACGTATGAGGCTAAACTAAAGGCAAATGCTATTCAGTATCAGCTAGCAGCCAACTCCCAACGAAATTATTAAATCTATTGAAATTATTCAAACCATATCCGACTTCATAAATGATAAAAACAAGCATTGCAACCACGGAAGAAGGACGAGCCAGATCATTCCATTAAATGGAAATTCAAGTAAGAATCAAGTTCTGCAGAGGCCATACATCAGTATATAAAACCAAAACTTGTCACTGGAAAAGTATATAAAACCAAAACTTGTCACTGGAAAAGAGGCCTTCAATATACATAAATTTGTTAGCAAAGGCTTCATTAAATTTAAAAAACAAAGACGCGACTTTTGATATAACAACGAAATATCAGAATACCCTTCTCATTTCCAGGAGATTTGAAATATCAGAATACCCTTCTCATTTCCATGAGATTTGACAACGCATTAACCGATACAGAAATACATACACAGGCTTTTTTTTCCCCTACTTAATCAACAAGTGGTAAATACATAAACTCGATATATCCATAATACTGCCTCCGAAGAGATCACGCTCATCAAACTAGGCACAGCGTACTGATGCATTGGAAACAAGATGGAAAGAGAAGACCCCAGGAATCCCCATGCCTAAGGACCCCTAGACATCCTCCTCCTTAATCACATCCTCCAGAGATCACATCGGGGGATGACATTCCGGCGACTAGCAGATAGAACAGAATGCCCAGGCGGAAAAACAGGTCCGATGTCATAATCTCCACCTATAATTCTTGGAGACCTAAGAGTAAGAGGGTCGTGAGGGCGTCTGATAGCTCTTGGTGCAAAAATATGAGGCCCTCCTATAAGTCGTGGCAGCCTCTCAGATGAAGCTATCTTCCTCCTCTTTCGAACCTCCCACGATATTGCAAACTTATCTTTCCAGTTGGTCCCTCCCCTCGATCCCTCAACATTGCCAAACTGCTCCACAAACTTCTGCTTCCATAGATTGCCGTCAAGAGACAAATAGTGCAATTCTGAACACACACATCCCACTTTGGCAACATCAACAGCAGGGAGACATTCTACAATTTTAAGTTTAAGGTCGGTTGGGAGACGCATAAAGCTAGGGGGAGGAGCCAACCCAGCTTTCTCACATAAATCAATTAGGAGGGGCAACGCAAGCCTATCCTTTACAGTCCTCCAAAATTCAAAAACTTCTATCTCAGGGTATAAATTGGATAAGCTAACTTTTCCGTTCGGGTCATCAACCGAATTGCAATTTGCCCACATAATATTCAAGAGGAAGACCAAGCGGTCCTCATCCAAGCACACCCGATACAACCCAGAACCATTCTTAGCTAAAGATCCATAAACAGTAACATACTTTCCCAATCTCCGAAACTTCAATAAAACAGTTTCAACTCCATTACCCTGATCAGTAACTTGAGGTAGAGTGTACCAAAGAGACAAAGTGAATGCAGAAGAAGGCCATTCACCGGGAATATGAAAACCTTCAAACTTCATCCCCAAAACAGAGTCGAACCCAACAAAACCAGACTCTAGCAAAACAGCATGGACAGCAATCACCAACAGCTTGTGATCACCACCACCACCGTCACCAACCTCCTTACTAAAAACTTTCCTGAGGAAACAAGGCACTGAAAAGGATTTTCCCCCTTCTAGTATTGACACATCATCATCAATCTCCATGTTCTCTGATACATATACACCAGGATTATCCTCTATCATCCCATCCAAACCTACAATTTCATCTTCTCGGGGTTTATTCTCACTCTTCCCCAAATCAGAATCTAGGGTTTCTTCATTCTTCATATTCAATTCTCGAGTATCAGCATTCACAGACTCAGAATCTAGGCTTTCTTCCTTATGGGTATTCAAAATTGAGGTTTCTACCTCTTGGGTATTAAAACCTAGGGTTTGATAAAGGGTTTTCTGAGAATTGGTCTGTGAATTATGGGCCTGTATTGACATGGGTTCTTGATTATTACTATTAGATTCGGGAAGAAGGGTTTGAGGGGAAAAGCCATTAGGGTCGAGAGTGAAGAAGATTAGATCACCTGAGGTAATACCGAAAGACTGGAGAGAGTCGTCAGGCGAAGGACCTTGAAGCTCGTGTTTCCGATTGAGAGAGAGGTGTACAGAAGCCGGAGCAGACGAAGAAGACGAAGAGATTCTCTGAGCGACGACTTCTTTGAGGTGCTGCAGCGAACAGGGATCGGGTACTTCGATTTTGAGGGTTTCTTTGGATGCGAGAGATCTGAGCCTGAGTTTCATGGTGTGGAGCGAAGAAAATAAGCAGACGAATAGTTTCCAAGGCAGATTTGATGAACTCGATCGAAAGAGAGAGAGTTTGATGATAGGGTTCGTTGTTTTCTTGATCAGAAAGGAAAATGGTACTATCGGTTATCAGACCGCGTTGGGTGCAAAGAGCAGGGAAAGCAGTTTTGTGAGATAAGATCACCCTTCTGCCATCCATAGGGAAAATATTACACTTTGCTCTATAATCCACTAGGGGTGAAATCGGTTCGGGGTAGGATTTCTCTAAACCGATCCTGACCGATTTAAAGAAGGGACCGACCTCGGTTCGGGGTGTCTCGGTTCGGTATGAGATTTCAGGGTAATCGGGTTTTTCGGTCTAGGCCACTTGAGCCTATTCAATCCCAGATTCAAGCGAAAGTAGAGTAAGAATTCATGGTGGAAACAGCAACTAACTATAATAATATAATTTCACCCATCAACATTAAGAGATCAGAAAGAGGAAAAAGGGTCAGATCCTACCATAAAATCAAATACTCCCTCCATCCCAATTTTATAGTCCCTCGTTCCATCCTAACTGGATAAAAAATCGATTATATCTTTTAATCGGTAATACATTTTATATGCAATATGGATCTTGTTTGATAGATCTTAATTTAATCTAATAAACAAAGTTTTCAAAATCACCTAAAACATTGTAGATTATAAGATATAATACTTTGAAAAGTGGAACGAACTCCCAAAGTGGACTATAAAATTGGGACGGAGGGAGTATGAAGAAAAGCTCATTGTTTTCCATGACAATCTCCTTCAAACTTTATGATGTTAGGATGATTCAATTTACGGAGGGACTGCCAACACAGAAGAAAGAAAACATGTTTGATTTTGGGGTGTGTTTGGAGGAGGGGAGAGATGAGATTCTTTATTCTGATTTTTGAGAGGAGAAAAGAGGGAGAAGAGAACAGAGGTCGTGGGGCGTGTAGAGTGTGGGCTGCTACTGACGGGAGAGAAGATAAAGATGTATTAGGGTTAGTTTTAGATTTTAGAGTTGGACGGTGTAGATCAAAGGAGATGGGACGGTGTAGATCACTGGTGTACGTAATTCGGTTCGGTTCGGTTATTTTGGTTTTATTTTAGCTTGTACCGAAACCGAACCGAGAATATATTTCGATTTTTTCGGTCGGTTTTTTCGGTTTTATTTTAGCTTGTACCGACCGAAATTTCGGTTTTCGGTTCGGTTTCGGGTCCCACCGGTTTTTTTTTCACCCCTATAATCCACTGTAAAAGTGGTGTTTCAGTGTTTTTTTTTCTTTTTCAATAACGGAAAGTGCGGATCAGTTTGTGCGTACCTCGACTAATTTTGAAACCCTGAAATTAACAAATGAAGCCAACAAATGGACAAACCTCTAGTGGCTCCAAGGTTTAAAATGTTTGGCCTCCGTGGAAATGAACCATATAACCTCGTGAAAACACATTTATTGCTTGTTGCTTTCTCTTAGCTACTTTACAGTAACCCGAACTGCTTTTGCTTAGTCACTTTACCAAACCCATTCGGGTTACGTTTGTATTTGTTGCAACACAATATACGTTGGAAATCTTAGCCATTGTAGCAAATACAAGAAGAGTGAAGCAAAGTAGTTAATACAAGCAAATTGTGGCCATCATAGGATTGTTGACTACACGCCAAGCTCACTATAGACTGCTTGAATGCTTCCGCATATGACATCTTCAACTAGAATTTTCGTTCATAGACTATGCGAGAATTTAAACCAACCTTTATTTTAAGGTATTCTTGAATTCCTAACTCAATCCATACAAAAATAATTGTTGACTCTAATAAATTTCCAAAGTAAATATTTTTAAATAGAGTTTTTTTTACTTTTATCCCTTAAACTATGCACATTTTTTCTAATTCGTCCCTAAACTATTAATTTGACGAACTTATCCCCTCAACTTTTTGATTGCTTCCTATTTCATCCAATTGTTAACGGTGTTAAACATTTTGGACAGAAAACCTATCATGTGCCTATCACGTGTGATCAGAAGCCAGATGAAAGGGGCAAAATTGTCATTCCAAATGACCCCTTTCAACCCCAACCAAACCCTGTTCGTTCTTCTCTAAATTCTATTTTCGGATCAAATTTGCTGAACCATATCTCTCCATTTCTTATCCGATTCCACTTTCGTCTGTTCCATTCTCTTCCTCTATCTTCCCTCTTTCTAGTCCAAATCATTTTCCCCTTATAGTCATCACCATTGCTGCCCTCGGAAACTCTGAAAACACCATGACAACCATGGTTGATGTTAGCCCCAACAAGGCACAAATTATCCCCTTCTTTCCCATATTGTTGAAGCTTTTGTTTTTTTTTTTTCCCCTGATCGGCCCCACATTATTCCTAATTCACAATCAGATTTACGAGTTGTTTTTTTCTTTTTCTTTTTTGGTGCAATGGTAATTCATCAAATATACTAACGAAGACGACGATGAAAGCGATGAAATCAGACTTCGATCACGAGGCCGAGGAAGAACTACATGCTTCAACAATTGGTTAGTGAAGTAGTATCTGATTACTGAAAACGCATGAAATCAGACTCCTATTCGGACCAGAAAGGCCTTCACCAAGAACAACAATCTTCTCGCAACTTCAGGTCGAAAAAATCACCGTCAAGGCGAAGATGATTGAAGTGGAGGGCCCTTGTGGGAAACTCACTCGCAACTTCAAGCACCTGAACCCAGATATCAAGCAGATCAAGCACGAGGAAAGTTAACAAGCTCGAAGGAGTTTTACATTCAAGAGAGGAACATCTCCCTCTTTATTTATAACCACCGGAAGTGGGTTTTCAACTTTTCATAGCAGAGGTGGGTAAGAGCGAGAGGAGAGAGGTGAAGTACCCGCTTTACCCCTTTCATTCTGGGTTGCAATTGCACGTGAGTGGCACGTGGTGCTCTTCCCGTCCAAAAAGTGGATGGAAGTTAGGAATTGGACTAAACAGGGAGCAATCCAATAGTTCGAGGACGAAATAGGAGAGTTTTATAATTTGATTCCTAATAATTATATGTTCATTACGGCCACCTAAGTTACAAAAAAAAAATATACACTCACTATTTGAGATTCCGAACATCCAAACATACGCTACCTTTTATCTTGTATTCTTACCAACAAAGGCATCAATATATTTACCTCATTTACAGTATAGCAATTAGACATTCGTTTCGGGTAATGCATACTCAGAATTTTGCAGCCCAAGTGACTCAATGTCCCATGCTTTACCGTACTAGACTTGGCCAATTGTTGGCGCCAAAATCCTCACTCTTTTCCCGCCACAAACCAACCACATCAATACAAACAACAATCCCAATCAACAGACCCATTTGCTTCTCACTCCAGCAACAAAAAATGGGGAGAGAGAAACAGCACTGGCTCCTGAAAACAGAGCCCGGAGAGTGGTCGTGGGAGGACCAATCCGCCAACGGAGGCCTATCGAAGTGGGACGGAGTGAAAAACAAACAAGCCCAGAAGAACCTCAAGTCGATGCGCATAGGGGACCTCTGCTTCTTCTACCACTCCGGCCCCAAGCTCCGCTGCATCGTGGGTGTCGTATCCGTCGTCCGAGAATGGTATTCGGACGGTGAAGGCAGAGACAGTGGGGCTGTGGATGTGAATGAGGTTGGGGAGATGAGGAGGCCGGTGGATTTGAAGGAGATGAAAGGGGATGAAGGGTTGAAGGGGTTTGTTCTGTTTAGGCAGCCAAGGCTGTCGGTCGTGCCGGTTGATGAGGGTTTGTGGGACCGGATTTGTGAGCTCGGCGGTGGGTATGGAGGAGATGGTAGCGGCGGTGGTGGTGAAGATGAGGATGAGGATGAGGATGAGGGTTTAGAGGAGGAGGTTTGCGTTTGATGTGAATGTATACCAAGTGTTTGCGTTTTTGTTGCACAGAAGAAGACTATGTAACAAATCTGTTGATAGTGAATGTACTACTAGGGCAACTTTTGAAGATGAGAGTTTAGAGCTTCAGAGGGGCAACTTTTTGTGTTTGATTTTACAGAGTATGCTTTCATCATTTTGGTTATATTTTGTGGGACAGCTTGTGGATTTCAACTCCTGATGTTTACATTGATGTTCTGTTCCTGTATGTATCATTTCATGAATCCTGTAATGTGGAAATAGCCCGTCTTGCCTTTAGTTTTGAATCTCTTCTCTAAACATTGGTTAAGTGATTAAGATCCAAGTCACATAATCTACATGTGTGCGCGAGCATAAGCGGCAGTTAGGTTGTGAAAGCCTCTCTCGAGTTACTGAAATTTGTGAGAGCAGGGATTGAAACAGAGCATGTTTCTCGTTCAAAAGAAAAAAGGGATTGAGCGTGAGAGCGTAAAGCGAGAATTGAAACCGAGAGAGTTGAGCGTCTTGCGAAAGATTACGCTACTTGGGATGAGATCTAAATGTAGTCTACTACGTATCATAATGGAGAGGATAGTAAAATAGAAGGAGCAGTTTTTTGAATGAGCACTGCTACGTACACAGAAAGGGTACCTAGAATTGACCCCGAATTTGAAAATCAATGACCCAGATTCATTCCAAATGAATCCGGGCTGTTGATTTTCCAATTCGGGGTCAATTCTGGGTATCCAGACTTACCCTTTTTGAATTCATGCTATGTCCAGAGCTTTCTACTAATTTCTGAATGTATCTACAAGTCATTTGGAGAAAAGAAAAGATGGTGGTTTCACATAACATTTCAGTAAACAGATAAAATAAGGACCAATAACTAGTAATTTGTCCGCTTAATTTCTCATGTTTTCCTGTAACATCTTTAATGGCTGTTTTGGCCTAAATAATACATTTGATTATTTTTTGTGTTTATCCAATTTTTTTCACATGTGTTAGTTTTGTGTCTATTTTTTGGGATTAATTTGTTCTTCTCAATGATAGGAATCTGAAATAAACAAAATTATAATCAAAATCTTTAAAAAGTTCACTAAAGACAAAAAGTATGTCGATTTTGGATTATTTTTGTTTTTATTGAACTTTTTAAAAATGTTGATCATAATTTTTTTTTTTTTTTTATCTTTCAGATTCTTGTCATCGACCAAAACAAACAGATTTTTTTAATTCCTTTTGTCTTTTGTCACAAAAAAATTTGGTTTAGTTCATAATTTTTACTACTAACTTTTACTTTTAGATATCTATCGTTGAGACAAACCAATAATCTATAAAAAAAAAAACCAATATATTGTTGCGCAAAATGCGTAGTTTGTTATACACAAATAAGAAAATAGATTTTTGTCCAAATTAGTAAACTAATGTTGCACACAATCAGTAAATTGTTCCACAACTATTTCTTCAGCTAAATTTGGCCACAAAATGGTTGATCCATTTTTTGTCTACTGAAATTCCTCTTCGTTGGAGGCTTGGAGTTGGCTAATTAGTGGAACCGGGGGCCCTGTAGTGAGTGCTTAGTAAGCCCAAATATAGCTTTGGCTGTTGAGTTCCACTGCTGCTGAATTTCATAGATGGTTACAACTATTTCCTCAACCAAATTTAAAGCCACAAAATGATTGATCCATTTTTTGGCCACTGAAGTTCCTCTTCGTTGGAGCTCCTACCAAAATCTATTATGCACGTTACAATCGGTATATTTCAAATTTGGATAAAAATCTATGTATCTAAAAACTATAATTCCCAATATAAAATTTTTAAAAATACCCCCTCCATCTCAAAAATAATGTTCCAGTCCAAAACGCAAAAACTAAAAAAATGCATCTTTGTCAAGAATCAAATTTTTTTTTTAATAAATAAAAAGAACCCATTGATATCTAGTAAATAGTGACAAAATGTTTGAATTTTTTTTTTAAAAGAAGTATTATTTGCACGATTTCATTTTTCCGACATGACTGTTTTTTTTTTTGGGCGGAGGCACTGGCGACTCCATCTTATAGAGAGTGGGGTCAGTCGACCCCATGGAGGAAAAAAATTACTACTATTATATTAATTTTTTAGAATATTCATAAATGAACCCCTAAATTTAATGTGACACCACTACATAACTCCTAAAAGTTCATAAAAGTTGCCTCTTAGGGTGATTTGTTTGAATCCTTGTCACTTGTTTTATTCTTTTGATAAGGAGAAGTTAATCTATTTTGCTACACTGAGCTTTAAATGTGATTTTTATTAGAACAATATTTTTAGTTGCCATTACATGCGATGTTTTTCTTTGATTTATGATTGATAAAAGTATTTGATGTTTATGAATGACCCACGCTTCCGAACTCCTGGAGTCGCTCGCCACTGTTTATCAAGGTAGCAGTAATTGGCTTCCAATCGCCTGGTCCATCATTTGCTCATTTTTAAATTTTTCTTTCGGAGGATCATCAATCTTTCTGATCATTTTTCTACCCAAACTTAAATTTGAGTAAAACCACTGAAAATTAATTTCCAATGCCATACTCATTTGTGTACCCATTTTTAAGTTTTATCATTTTTCTTACCTGAATTTGGGGAGACCCAAATCCATACCTTTTTTTTTTTCTTTCTCAAAACACCCTTTTCACTTTAAATTGGTGATGACATATCCAAATTTTCATCCACGTATACAATTATGGGTCAATACTGGATGCTCTTATAACCCTCTTTTAAAACCTAAAGTTGAGAGTCAAAATTTGTCTAAAAAACCTAATTTTGGATAGGATCATCTCCAATGGCGAAACCAATTTTCACCCCAAATTTATTTTTCAAAATAACTAATGGCATATATGTAAATAAGAGAGAAGATAGAATCAGCTTAGGCGAGACTTAGCAACTCCGGCGAAGGTCTGACAATATTCTAGTAGCTCGACAAAGGTCCAGTGACACTCCAACAGCTCTGACATCAAATCGGGAGAGCCAGCGAAGCTCCGACATCAAATTGAAAGATTTGACGAAGCTTCATCATTATGTCAAGATGCAATGGTGGTTGCAGTGGGTAGAGGCGCTCCGGGCGGGAGGAGTGAATGCGGGTAGTTGGGTGGTTGTTGATGAGAATAATGAAGGAAGTAATGCAAGTAATGCTGGGTTAATGGAGACAAGTGATGGGAGCAGTTACGATTTTTCAATTGATTTAACAATGGTTGGTGAAGGTTTTAATAGTAATTTTATGGGTGACAGTTTGGGGAGCCGGGGGCCTGTGTGACTACAGGTGTAGTGAGTGAATCTCGGCCGTTAAAATTTAAAAGTGTTTTGAACGGTCCGAATCTAAAATAGTGAATAATGTAATTGTTCGCACGAACAATTCAATTAAGATCTGGACCGCCCAAAATAAGAATGAAAGACTGAGATTCTCACTACACAGCCTGTAGTGAGTTACAGGCTCCCCGGTTCCGACAGTTTGCTGCAACAAGCTAACGGGGCGTTTGGATGGCGGATTTGTTTTGGGTGGATTTGTAATGAGGGCGGATTTGGAGGGTGGTTTTATAATGAGGGTGGATTTGTAATGATGGCGGCCCCACCTCTTAAGAAGGGTGGATTTGTATATTGGGTGTTTGGATGGTATTTTGAGAAGGGGGATTTAGAGGGTGAATATGATAGGATAGGAGGTCAAATGACATTATTGCCCCCACCTCATTAATTTAGTAAATAAAATTGATTAACTTAATTATAATTATAGTAAATACGTAATAATTATAATAAATACACAAAAAATACATAAAATAATTAAAACAACATTAAAAAATTAAAAAACTTAATTGGAAAGTTAAAAATTTACATAAAAAACAAAATAACATATATGATTTCAAAGCAAGAGCTCATTTTTTTCCCAATAGAATAATTTTTAGTAATTAGTAAAAATGACTATATTTTCAAATTACTTCACACTACAAATAAAAAAATATCACCATTGGAATTTTAGCTAAAAAAAAGATAACCATTGGATCAGAATGCTCATCAGAAAAAGAATATGGATGATGTACTGGATAAAAACAAAAGTGTTCAAATGGGGTGGGTGGGATCCATTACCAGTTTCTAGATCACATTCAGACCCACTTCCCCACCTCTCTCTGTCTCTACGGCAGTAGAAGACGACGACGACGACGAAGAGGTGCGATCGACGACGACGAACGAGATTAGGCAGACGACGATGACAATGATGGGTCGCGATTTCTCTATTTCTCAAACACTACAGCTATGTTTTTTTTTTTTTTTTTTTCTTTCCTGATTTTTGTTACTACTACAGATGAGGATGACGTTTTTTTTTCTTCTTCTTATTTTTCTGATTTTTGTTACTGTCCTCTCTTTCTCAACAATGAATCTGGGATTTTTTTTGTTAGAATTAGTAAATTTGAGGAAGTAGAGATCATCTTATCTGGTACCTGTGTGTGTGTGTTTGCGTTGTTCGTCAGTTGGAAGAAGAAGAAGAAGAAGAAGAAGAAGGTGGAGATGGAGGGGTAATATGGACCAAAAACGCCCGGATTTGCTAACGATAGGGGTGAAGGAGCGCTTCACAAATCCACCCCCAGGTGGATTTGTACTCCGAACAGTATCCACGGCTTCACAAATCCACCCAACCAAAAATCCATCCAAACACCTGATTTGGAGTGGGGCCAGGACTCCAAATCAGGGCGCTTCACATCTCCGGGGCCAAATCCTCCATCCAAACAGGCTGTAAAGGATTTTGTAATGACACGGGGGTCAGTGCGGTTTGTAATTTCATTGGGCCTTCTGAAGTTAATTTGGAAAATAGACTAGTGATACTGGGCAACACTCTAGGCCCAATAGAAGACCCAGGCCCAACGCTATTTCCAGAAATTTTGAAGACCCTTTTAACGTGGGCCGACGTCACGGACCACTTATTATATCTGAGCCCAACGCTTTGGACCATACTACTTTGGCTGGTCGTGAGCCCAGGGACTGGGATGCTAGTAAAAATCTATTCTAATATATAAGCCTTTTGGTGTGGACCAGTTATTGAGGCTGGCTCACATTTTCTCTTTCCCAAACTGCCACACAAAGTTCAAAAAAATTACACTTTACCTGACCTTGAGTAAAAAACTGTATGGGCAAAACAGTAAGAGGCCACATACACAGTAAGAGGTCACAGTATGATATTTTTTGCCATGTAGTAAAAGATAATGGCCATGTTCGGCAAGGTTTTGCAAAACCAGTTTTCTACTTTTCCGAAGTGGACCCACATGACAGACTTTCCATTTCTCTCTCATCCCAATTTCTAAAAATTATACTCTACTGCATATTTTGTGTGAGACGGGTCAGTGTGGTCCATTTCAAAGACCCATACAAATGATCCAAGCCGTCCGTTAGTTCTAAAATTAATTTTTTGAGTCACTACTAAAAAATTAGCTCATTTGAAAAATTATAAGTGGTTGATCCGTCATCTTATTGTGATTCACAAATTAGGATCTTGAATTTTGACTAAAGTTTGAAAGAAAGTTAGACAACTTGATCAAGTACTTAAAGTTATACGATTGACCTATTTTATTTTTTTTTGGATGGCTCAAAAAATTAATTTTAGAACTAATGGACGACTTGGATAATTTGTGTGGGTCTTTGAAGTGAACCCCACGGATCCATTTCGCACAAGACAAGCAATAGAGTAGAATTTCCAAAAATTGGAATGAGAGAGAAATGGAAAATCTGCCATGTGGGTCTACTTCGGAAAAGTATAAAACTGGTTTTCCAAAACTCTTGCCGAACACAACGAATGTGATGCACACATGATCAAACAAAATGTCGAAAGAAGTTGTCCATATTTTTTTTCCAAAGTTTGACGTGCACACGCATTGCGTGTGCCCCGGTCTCTAGTAAAGATGATAAAGGGAAAGGGGTGGCCTACGAATCAGAGTCGGATTCTGGTTCCGGGGAGGATTTGGATTGTAGGCCGCCGTGCAAAAAACGACAGGTCGTGGGTGATGGAGCAGCGTGATGCTCTCATTGGGTTCAAAGAGAAACTCAGGACGGTCTATTGAATCTATCTACAGTGCGAAGGCAGTGTTTAAGATGGCGATTTGGTCCGGTGGGAGGTTTCTTCAGACTTTTAGGGCGAGTGACGGGTAAGGGGAGGAAAGCGAAGGAAAAAAGTTTGAAACATAGGCCTAGACTCCCAGTGGTAATAGCCAGTCAAGCGCGGCCTATCGGAAGAAAGGTTTGGAACAAAAGCCTTAAAAGGAGGGGTTCGTTACGCAAGCAGGATGTAGGAAGACGGAAGAGACAATCAACATCCTCGGGGTCATCTTTGTCCAATGAGGATTCAGATTGTGAAGGAAGGAGGGTTAGCGGAGATAATGGGAATGAGAGAAAAACGGAGTTGAATAAGACTGGCTTTGGAGAGGAGCGTAGCAGAGGAGTAACAAAGGAAGAGTGATAGCTCGGATGGGGAAGGGAACAGATGTAGAAGGGACAGGGATGTAGAGTCTGAAAGTTTGGAGATTGCTACGCTAAGTGAGGGACTCTTGAGAATTGGTTGGAGCGAGCCGGAACAATGTTTGGCTGATTCGGGTGCGAGCTGTGGAGATGGGAATGCAACTGGGGTTGACAATGATTACATGGGTGAAGAGTGGAGTCCTGAACATCATCAGCAGGAAGTGTCGAGAGAAGAATTAGGTAGAGTGTTCTGGACTCAATCTATAAGATGGGCGGCGGAGCAACTCAATATTGATTTAAACCAAGATGGGGTTTCAGAGGAGGTTGTCCCTCAACAACCTCCTCATGAACCATGAAGATTATGTGCTGGAACTGTAGGGGAATGGGCCAAGCCCTTACGGTTCGAACAACTAGGAACTTGGCCCGACAACACGGAGCTAACTTGGTGTTTCTTACGGAGACAAGTGTTGGTGCAAAATCCGGGAGTCTCCGAGAAACTGAACTTCTTGATGATGGAACTTGCTTCGAGGCACGTTACTGAGTCGCTTTCCGAAAACAGTATTCGCCCCCACCGTTCGGTGTGCACCGGGTTGATAGCGAATCTGTCCGAGGATACAACGAAGCCCGATCAATTCAATGATCTTCTGCCTGCGTCCGCACAAACGAAGGACAGACAGAATACCGAGTCGAAAAAGAATCGAAAGAACCAAGGATTTGCTGGCACCGTTTCTGCAGTAACGATACAGCAAACTAGAAAGCAATCTGTAGTAATTTTGGCAGAGTAACAAGGCTAGAATTCGGTATATAGTGAAAGTAATTTGGGTGTTATTTATAGACCCAAATGTACCCTTTCACTTTAGGACACGCCCTTTAGTGAAGAGACTTGAGTTTGGGTTATACCCTTCCGTTTAGAGTTGCATCCGTACACGAACTAGTGTCCGAAATCCGTGTATAAACACACCGGTATCGATACACTTGTTCTGCTGAATCGATACCCAAACATTCTGTTCGCGACATAGCCAACCGGTATAGATACAGTGTTTCCCTAGTATCGATACCGGACTCCTTACCGCCAAATGGCAATAAGAAAGGGCGCCTACAAGGCGCCTTGCGCCGACGTGCTAAGTGCAAAGTGCGCCATCAAAGCGCCACACAGCCCACTGCCACGCTCACGCACGCGCGCGCGCGCGCGGGTGCGGGTGCGTATGAGTGTGTTCCATCACCGGCTACGCCGGTAATGCACGTAGCACCATAGGTGCCTTGCCACTTAACACTATGTGAACAATATAGATGTGTTCCCATATATATACCACTCAATCTTCTCCTCACTAGCCAATGTGGGACAAAACCAAAACACTACATTAAAAGCTTTCTAAAAGGCACAAGGAATATTTTGATAAAACCCCAAATAAAAACCCATTTATTTTGATAATTTCCAACAATCCCCCACCATTTTCAAAATAAAGATGAAGCCTTGGTTCCTTTGAAAAGACTTGTGCATCAATGATGGTATCTCACGATTTTAACCATCACCTAGTGAAAAACATCAAAGTTAGTCGGAAAGCATGGTAGACTTGTCTTTTAACCAGCGATCCTTAGATGACCAACCGGACACGTTTCACGCACGCATCTCACCTGACTTAGGTATTCAAAAATTGCCGACACGTGGATTGGCCGTGTGTCTATATCCTGTTTCGTGAGTGCTCTAAAGTTCTAGCCCGTGAACCTATAGAAGGCGGCACCACCCTCACACTCATATAGGTAGACTTTTAAGAATGCCCCTGTAACAACAGCATCCGCCTAACTAAACCGTTAGAAGTCTATTAAGAGCTAAGTAGCTCACCTCTTCCTTTAAATTACAGGTACCAAACACTTTACCATAGGATGGGTGTAACCGGAAAGTGTTTGCCATCACGACTTATGGTGTAGTTTGCTCATTGAACCCAAAGGCTTGAAGCTAAACAAGCGTTGGGTCGAGTTTCCACCAAGAGTGATTATATTTTAGTGGGCTTAAGTCCCATCCCCTGTGATGTTTTCCACACCAAATCTCTTGCAAAGAGACAAAGTGAATGCAGAAGAAGGCCATTCACCGGGAATATGAAAACCTTCAAACTTCATCCCCAAAACAGAGTCGAACCCAACAAAACCAGACTCTAGCAAAACAGCATGGACAGCAATCACCAACAGCTTGTGATCACCACCACCACCGTCACCAACCTCCTTACTAAAAACTTTCCTGAGGAAACAAGGCACTGAAAAGGATTTTCCCCCTTCTAGTATTGACACATCATCATCAATCTCCATGTTCTCTGATACATATACACCAGGATTATCCTCTATCATCCCATCCAAACCTACAATTTCATCTTCTCGGGGTTTACTCTTCCCCAAATCAGAATCTAGGGTTTCTTCATTCTTCATATTCAATTCTCGAGTATCAGCATTCACAGACTCAGAATCTAGGCTTTCTTCCTTATGGGTATTCAAAATTGAGGTTTCTACCTCTTGGGTATTAAAACCTAGGGTTTGATAAAGGGTTTTCTGAGAATTGGTCTGTGAATTATGGGCCTGTATTGACATGGGTTCTTGATTATTACTATTAGATTCGGGAAGAAGGGTTTGAGGGGAAAAGCCATTAGGGTCGAGAGTGAAGAAGATTAGATCACCTGAGGTAATACCGAAAGACTGGAGAGAGTCTTCAGGCGAAGGACCTTGAAGCTCGTGTTTCCGATTGAGAGAGAGGTGTACAGAAGCCGGAGCAGACAAAGAAGACGAAGAGATTCTCTGAGCGACGACTTCTTTGAGGTGCTGCAGCGAACGAGGATCGGGTACTTCGATTTTGAGGGTTTCTTTGGATGCGGGAGATCTGAGCCTGAGTTTCATGGTGTGGAGCGAAGAAAATAAGCAGACGAATAGTTTCCAAGGCAGATTTGATGAACTCGATTGAAAGAGATAGAGTTTGATGATAGGGTTCGTTGTTTTCTTGATCAGAAAGGAAAATGGTACTATCGGTTATCAGACCGTGTTGGGTGCAAAGAGCAGGGAAAGCAGTTTTGTGAGATAAGATTACACTTCTGCCATCCATAGGGAAAATATTACACTTTGCTCTATAATCCACTAGGGGTGAAATCAGTTCGGGTAGGATTTCTCTAAATCGATCCTGACCGATTTAAAGAAGGGACCGACCTCGGTTCGGGGTGTCTCGGTTCGGTCTGAGATTTCGGGGTAATCGGGTTTTTCGGTCTAGGCCACTTGGGCCTATTCAATCCCAGATTCAAGCGAAAGTAGAGTAAGAATTCATGGTGGAAACATCAACTAAATATAATAATATAATTTCACCCATCAACATTAAGAGATCAGAAAGAGGAAAAAGGGTCAGATCCTACCATAAAATTAAATACTCCCTTCGTCCCAATTTTAGAGTCCCTCGTTCCTTCCTAACTGGATAAAAAATCGATTATATCTTTCAATCGGTAATACATTTTATATGCAATATGGATCTTGTTTGATAGATCTTAATTTAATCTAATAAACAAAGTTTTCAAAATCACCTAAAACATTGTAGATTATAAGATATAATACTTTGAAAAGTGGAACGAACTCCCAAAGTGGACTATAAAATTGGGACGGAGGGAGTATGAAGAAAAGCTCATTGTTTTCCATGACAATCTCCTTCAAACTTTATGATGTTAGGATGATTCAATTTGCGGAGGGACTGCCAACACAGAAGAAAGAAAACATGTTTGTTTTTGGGGTGTGTTTGGAGGAGGGGAGAGATGAGATTCTTCATTCTGATTTCTGAGAGGAGAAAAGCGGGAGAAGAGAACAGAGGTCGTGGGGCGTGTAGAGTGTGGGCTGCTACTGATGGGAGAGAAGATAAAGATGTATTAGGGTTAGTTTTAGATTTTAGAGTTGGACGGTGTAGATCAAAGGAGATGGGACGGTGTAGATCTGGTGTACGTAATTCGGTTCGGTTCGGTTATTTTGGTTTTATTTTAGCTTGTACTGAAACTGAACCGAGAATATATTTCGATTTTTTCGGTTTTATTTTAGCTTGTACCGACCGAAAACCGGACCGAAATTTCGGTTTTCGGTTCGGTTCGGGTCCCGCCGGTTTTTTTTTCACCCCTATAATCCACTGTAAAAGTGGTGTTTCAGTGTTTTTTTTTCTTTTTCAATAACGGAAAGTGCAGATCAGTTTGTGCGTACCTCGACTAATTTTGAAACCCTGAAATTAACAACTGAAGCCAACAAATGGACAAACCTCTAGTGGCTCCAAGGTTTAAAATGTTTGGCCCTCCGTGGAAATGAACCATATAACCTCGTGAAAACACATTTATTGCTTGTTGCTTTCTCTTAGCTACTTTACAGTAACCCGAACTGCTTTTGCTTAGTCACTTTACCAAACCCATTCGGGTTACGTTTGTATTTGTTGCAACACAATATATGTTGGAAATCTTAGCCATTGTAGCAAATACAAGAAGAGTGAAGCAAAGTAGTTAATACAAGCAAATTGTGGCCATCATAGGATTGTTGACTACACGCCAAGCTCACTATAGACTGCTTGAATGCTTCCGCATATGACATCTTCAACTAGAATTTTCGTTCATAGACTATGCGAGAATTTAAACCAACCTTTATTTTAAGGTATTCTTGAATTCCTAACTCAATCCATACAAAAATAATTGTTGACTCTAATAAATTTCCAAAGTAAATATTTTTAAATAGAGTTTTTTTTTTTTAACTTTTATCCCTTAAACTATGCACATTTTTTCTAATTCGTCCCAAAACTATTAATTTGACGAACTTATCCCCTCAACTTTTTGATTGCTTCCTATTTCATCCAATTGTTAACGGTGTTAAACATTTTGGACAGAAAACCTATCATGTGCCTATCACGTGTGATCAGAAGCCAGATGAAAGGGGCAAAATTGTCATTCCAAATGACCCCTTTCAACCCCAACCAAACCCTGTTCGTTCTTCTCTAAATTCTATTTTCGGATCAAATTTGCTGAACCATATCTCTCTCATTTCTTATCCGATTCCACTTTCGTCTGTTCCATTCTCTTCCTCTATCTTCCCTCTTTCTAGTCCAAATCATTTTCCCCTTATAGTCATCACCATTGCTGCCCTCGGAAACTCTGAAAACACCATGACAACCATGGTTGATGTTAGCCCCAACAAGGCACAAATTATCCCCTTCTTTCCCATATTGTTGAAGCTTTTGTTTTTTTTTCTTCCCTGATCGGCCCCACATTATTCCCAATTCACAATCAGATTTACGAGTTGTTTTTTTCTTTTTCTTTTTTGGTGCAACGGTAATTCATCAGATATACTAACGAAGACGACGATGAAAGCGATGAAATCAGACTTCGATCACGAGGCCGAGGAAGAACTACATGCTTCAACAATTGGTTAGTGAAGTAGTATCTGATTACTGAAAACGCATGAAATCAGACTCCTATTCGGACCAGAAAGGCCTTCACCAAGAACAACAATCTTCTCGCAACATCAGGTCGAAAAAATCACCGTCAAGGCGAAGATGATTGAAGTGGAGGGCCCTTGTGGGAAACTCACTCGCAACTTCAAGCACCTGAACCCAGATATCAAGCAGATCAAGCACGAGGAAAGTTAACAAGCTCGAAGGAGTTTTACATTCAAGAGAGGAACATCTCCCTCTTTATTTATAACCACCGGAAGTGGGTTTTCAACTTTTCATAGCAGAGGTGGGTAAGAGCGAGAGGAGAGAGGTGAAGTACCCGCTTTACCCCTTTCATTCTGGGTTGCAATTGCACGTGAGTGGCACGTGGTGCTCTTCCCGTCCAAAAAGTGGATGGAAGTTAGGAATTGGACTAAACAGGGAGCAATCCAATAGTTCGAGGACGAAATAGGAGAGTTTTATAGTTCAGGGACGACATAGAAAAAATGTGAATAGTTTGAGGGATAAAAACAAAATTAACTCTTTTAAATAAGATTAGTGAATTAATGTAAACCATGGATGTAACTACTTCAAGAATTGTATTCTTATAATTTGATTCCTAATAATTATATATTCATTACGGCCACCTAAGTTACAAAAGAAAAATATACACTCACTATTTGAGATTCCGAACATCCAAACATACGCTACCTTTTATCTTGTATTCTTTGCAACAAAGGCATCAATATATTTACCTCATTTTACAGTATAGCAATTAGACATTCGTTTCGGGTAATGCATACTCAGAATTTTGCAGCCCAAGTGACTCAATGTCCCATGCTTTACCGTACTAGACTTGGCCAATTGTTGGCGCCAAAATCCGCACTCTTTTCCCGCCACAAACCAACCACATCAATACAAACAACAATCCCAATCAACAGACCCATTTGCTTCTCACTCCAGCAACAAAAAATGGGGAGAGAGAAACAGCACTGGCTCCTGAAAACAGAGCCCGGAGAGTGGTCGTGGGAGGACCAATCCGCCAACGGAGGCCTATCGAAGTGGGACGGAGTGAAAAACAAACAAGCCCAGAAGAACCTCAAGTCGATGCGCATAGGGGACCTCTGCTTCTTCTACCACTCCGGCCCCAAGCTCCGCTGCATCGTGGGTGTCGTATCCGTCGTCCGAGAATGGTATTCGGACGGTGAAGGCAAAGACAGTGGGGCTGTGGATGTGAAGGAGGTTGGGGAGATGAGGAGGCCGGTGGATTTGAAGGAGATGAAAGGGGATGAAGGGTTGAAGGGGTTTGTTCTGTTTAGGCAGCCGAGGCTGTCGGTCGTGCCGGTTGATGAGGGTTTGTGGGACCGGATTTGTGAGCTCGGCGGTGGGTATGGAGGAGATGGTAGTGGCGGTGGTGGTGAAGATGAGGATGAGGGTTTAGAGGAGGAGGTTTGCGTTTGACGTGAATGTATACCAAGTGTTTGTGTTTTTGTCGCACAGAAGAAGACTATGTAACTAATCTGTTGATAGTGTTGGGACTTGGGGCTTTCTTTTTTTGTTGGATTTTACATGTGAACGTACTACTAGGGCAACTTTTGAAGATGAGAGTTTAGACCTTCAGAGGGGCAACTTTTTGTGTTTGATTTTACAGAGTATGCTTTCATCTGTTTGGTTATATTTTGTGGGACAGCTTGTGGATTTCAACTCCTGATGTTTACATTGATGTTCTGTTCCTGTATGTATTATTTCATGAATCCTGTAATGTGGAAATAGCCCGTCTTGCCTTTAGTTTTGAATCTCTTCTCTAAACATTGGTTAAGTGATTAAGATCCAAGTCACATAATCTACATGTGTGCGCGAGAATAAGCGGCAGTTAGGTTGTGAAAGTCTCTCTCGAGTTACTGAAATTTGTGAGAGCAGGGATTGAATGTGAGCATGTTTCTCGTTCAAAAGAAAAAAAGGGATCAAGCGTGAGAGCATAAAGCGAGAATTGAAAACGAGAGAGTTGAGCGTCTTGCGAAAGATTACGCTACTTGGGATGAGATCTAAATGTAGTCTACTACGTATCATAATGGAGACGATAGTAAAATAGAAGGAGCAGTTTTTTGAATGGGAAATTATACAATCCGCCCATTGGGTGGATAACAGTGTAGAGTACGCGTGCGTTTGTTTGTCCTTTCAACGTCAGTCAATGGAAAGGCAGCCTTTTGTACTGGTGTGATGATAGCCTTGGACAAAATGGCAATGGTAGCCCTCTTCTCAATTTTACTACCTGGTAGAACCTGCTAGGCCCTATTGGATCGTACATTTTTACCCTTTGTAAATTTCTTTGGATAAAAAAGGGATAAACCTGGGGGTACAGAAAAATTTGTACAGAAAATGTACAAAGTGCTCTCGGGGACCCACGTTTGAGTCCCACACGAGTGATCCGAACCGTTCATTGTTCTTAAAACATTTTTCCTAGGGGCCCCACAAAAAATCAGCTCAATCAGACGGTTAGAGGTGCGTGAATCAAAGTCCCACCGTTCCAATCACTCGTGTGGGACCCAAACGTGGGTCCCCGAGAGAGCTCTGTACCATTTCAGTCCCTCACCTTCGGTACCCATAGCAGGGTCCATAAAAAAGTAACGTATTTTTACTCATAAATTTTTAATTTTTTTAGGTCGAAAAATTTTCGCTGTGTTTGGTTTAGAGTTTTGAGAAGAAATTTTTTGATAAATTTCTTGAGATAGTGTTTGGATGAGTTTTTGGAAAAAGTAATAATTAGAGAGATGTGTAATGATTGGAGAGAGATAGAGAGAAAAATGAAAATAATGATTGGAAGAAAGGATATGAGTAGAGAGAGAAAAGTGATTAATGATTGGAGAGATGAGAGATGGGGAAGGAATCTTTTTGGAAATTTTTTTGGAAATGTGAACCAAACACAGAAGTACTTCCACGTATAAATTTTTAATTTTTTTACACCAAATTAAACTACTAATAGAGATTCTTAATTCGATACAAAATTTTTTGGAAAATTACGTACTTTAGTATGTTACATTTTTTGCTTGTTGGCTTGTTGAGCTATTTTGCAATATCTTTCTGATAAAAAAATAAAGTACTTTCGTGCATAATTTTAAAATTTTTTTTGCACCAAATTAAACTACTACTGCAATAGAGATCTTTAATTTGATATAAAAAAAATTGAATTTTTTTTAATATTTTACATTTTTTACTGTTGGCCTTAAAAAAAAAGAAGTGATGAAGACATGAAACTCATATCGTAATAATCATGCTATATCCCCAAGTGGTAGCTTAAATGGAAATAGAGATGAGCTGTAAACTAAGACATCCTTAATTTAAAACTTAGCAACCACTTGGGCCCATACCACAAGAGAGAAATCTCTCGTGAATCACCTAATGCGCGTAAGCTTGCCCAGACAACTCTTCACCGTTGAAACAAAGAACAAATTTTATATTCAGTGTTGAGATTTATTTCACCACAGACGAAAAAAATTTGAAATAGCTGTCTTTTTCATATTCATTGTTGTCGTCGATAAATTTTCAACTTTGATCCAAATTTTATATTTTATAAATTTTTTATCAAGACAAATAATTAATTACAAAATTATGACGAAAAAAACAACTCATGAAAAGGTAAATAAATAAAGATGAGCAATACATTAGAAAGATTCGGACCTTAATGTTCTCTTTAACAAAAACTATTTATGGTTATTTTTTGAGGTCATATTTATCAAAATTCCATCGACCTAATTGATAATTTAAATGAAAATTAAATAATTAACATTATCAATTTTTTTGGTCCGAAATCGAGAGGAATTTTTTCTGTAATTCCCAGATCAAAGTGAGAAGGGCAGACATCTCAAAAAAAAGTTTTATGGGTACACCTAACTTATACCCTACATACACACTAAGGTGATGTGACAGACAAGGAGAAGCCCATCATTTCAGGTGGGCCACACATTGGGTTTCTCCTTATCTGCCACATCACCTTGGTGTACAATGTGAGGTGCAAGTTAAGTGTACCCATATCATTTTTGAAAAAAGTTCGTGACTCAAATCTGCACCAAATTGCAAGTGGAGTGGAGTGCAGTTGGTGCCTCCCTTATACTCTCATGCACATGGGCAGGTTCGATTCTCGTAAGCACCCTTCCCCCTCCCCAAGTCCCTTAGGATATAGTAGATTAGGATTAATGAATGGCAAAAAAAAAAAAAAAAATCTGCACCAAATTGTATATAGAGGATTAGATGATCTTTTTAACGAGAAGTGTTGGGACAATTACTGCCCACTTCTAAAACTGAGGCGCACTGACTTGGGCTTAGTGGAAAAGTGATTCCCCATCCTCTGCCTATTGGGCGGATTCTAGAAAGAGCCTTTTTGAATTCATGCTATGTCCAGAGCTTTCTACTAATTTCTGAATGTATCTACAAGTCATTTGGAGAAAAGAAAAGATGGTGGTTTCACATAACATTTCAGTAAACAGATAAAATAAGGACCAATAACTAGTAATTTGTCCGCTTAATTTCTCATGTTTTCCTGTAACATCTTTAATGGCTGTTTTGGCCTAAATAATACATTTGATTATTTTTTGTGTTTATCCAATTTTTTTCACATGTGTTAGTTTTGTGTCTATTTTTTGGGATTAATTTGTTCTTCTCAATGATAGGAATCTGAAATAAACAAAATTATAATCAAAATCTTTAAAAAGTTCACTAAAGACAAAAAGTATGTCGATTTTGGATTATTTTTGTTTTTATTGAACTTTTTAAAAATGTTGATCATAATTTTTTTTTTTTTTATCTTTCAGATTCTTGTCATCGACCAAAACAAACAGATTTTTTTAATTCTTTTTGTCTTTTGTCACAAAAAAATTTGGTTTAGTTCATAATTTTTACTACTAACTTTTACTTTTAGATATCTATCGTTGAGACAAACCAATAATCTATAAAAAAAAAAAACCAATATATTGTTGCGCAAAATGCGTAGTTTGTTATACACAAATAAGAAAATAGATTTTTGTCCAAATTAGTAAACTAGTGTTGCACACAATCAGTAAATTGTTCCACAACTATTTCTTCAGCTAAATTTGGCCACAAAATGGTTGATCCATTTTTTGTCTACTGAAATTCCTCTTCGTTGGAGGCTTGGAGTTGGCTAATTAGTGGAACCGGGGGCCCTGTAGTGAGTGCTTAGTAAGCCCAAATATAGCTTTGGCTGTTGAGTTCCACTGCTGCTGAATTTCATAGATGGTTACAACTATTTCCTCAACCAAATTTAAAGCCACAAAATGATTGATCCAGTTTTTGGCCACTGAAGTTCCTCTTCGTTGGAGCTCCTACCAAAATCTATTATGCACGTTACAATCGGTATATTTCAAATTTGGATAAAAATCTATGTATCTAAAAACTACTATAATTCCCAATATAAAATTTTAAAAAATACCCCCTCTGTCTCAAAAAGAATGTTCTAGTCCAAAACGCAAAAACTAAAAAAATGCATCTTTGTCAAGAATCAATTTTTTTTTTTAATAAATAAAAAGAACCCATTGATATCTAGTAACTAGTGACAAAATGTTTGAATATTTTTTTTTAAAAGAAGTATTATTTGCACGATTTCATTTTGCCGACATGACTGTTTTTTTTTTGGGCGGAGGCACTGGCGACTCCATCTTATAGAGAGTGGGGTCAGTCGACCCCATGGAGGAAAAAAATTACTACTATTATATTAATTTTTTAGAATATTCATAAATGAACCCCTAAATTTAATGTGACACCACTACATAACTCCTAAAAGTTCATAAAAGTTGCCTCTTAGTGTGATTTGTTTGAATCCTTGTCACTTGTTTTTATTCTTTTGATAAGGAGAAGTTAATCTATCTTGCTACATTGAGCTTTAAATGTGATTTTTATTGGAACAATATTTTTAGTTGCCATTACATGCGATGTTTTTTTTTTGATTTATGATTGATAAAAAAGTATTTGATGTTTATGAATGACCCCACGCTTCCGAACTCCTGGAGTCGCTCGCCACTGTTTATCAAGCTAGCAGTAATTGGCTTCCAATCGCCTGGTCCATCATTTGCTCATTTTTAAATTTTTCTTTCGGAGGATCATCAATCCTTCTGATCATTTTTCTACCCAAACTTAAATTTGAGTAAAACCACTGAAAATTAATTTCCAATGCCATACTCATTTGTGTACCCATTTTTAAGTTTTATCATTTTTCTTACCTGAATTTGGGGAGACCCAAATCCATACCTTTTTTTTTTTTTTCTTTTCTCAAAACACCCTTTTCACTTTAAATTGGTGATGACATATCCAAATTTTCATCCACGTATAGAATTATGGGTCAATACTGGAGATGCTCTTATAACCCTCACCCCTTTTAAAACCTAAAGTTGAGAGTCAAAATTTGTCTAAAAAACGTAATTTTGGATAGGATCATCTCCAATGGCGAAACCAATTTTCACCCCAAATTTATTTTTCAAAATAACTAAAGGCATATATGTAAATAAGAGAGAAGATAGAATCAGCTCAGGCGAGACTTAGCAACTCCGACGAAGGTCTGACAATATTCTAGTAGCTCGACATAGGTCCAGTGACACTCCAACAGCTCTGACATCAAATCGGCAGAGCCAGCGAAGCTCCGACATCAAATTGAAAGATCTGACGAAGCTTCATCATTATGTCAAGATGCAACGGTGGTTGCAGTGGGAAGAGGCTCTCCGGGCGGGAGGAGTGAATGCGGGTAGTTGGGTGGTTGTTGATGAGAATAATGAAGGAAGTAATGCAAGTAATGCTGGTTAATGGAGACAAGTGATGGGAGCAGTTACGATTTTTCAATTGATTTCACAATGGTTGGTGAAGGTTTTAGTAGTAATTTTATGGGTGACAGTTTGGGGAGCCGGGAGCCTGTAGTGACTACAGGTGTAGTGAGTGAATCTCGGCCGTTAAAATTTAAAAGTGTTTTGAACGGTCCGGATCTAAAATAGTGAATAATGTAATTGTTTGCGTGAACAATTCAATTAAGATCTGGACCGCCCAAAATAAGAATGAACGACTGAGATTCTCACTACACAGCCTGTAGTGAGTTATAGGCTCCCCGATTCCCACAGTTTGCTGCAACAGGCTCAAGGATTTTGTACTGACACGGAGGTCAGTGCGGTTTGTAATTTCATTGGGCCTTCTGAAGTTAATTTGGAAAATAGACTAGTGATACTGGGCAACACTCTAGGCCCAATAGAAGACCCAGGCCCAACGCTATTTCCAGAAATTTTGAAGACCCTTTTAACGTGGGCCGACGTCACGGACCACTTATTATATATGAGCCCAACGCTTTGGACCATAATACTTTGGCTGGTCGTGAGCCCAGGGACTGGGATGCTAGTAAAAATCTATTCTAATATATAAGCCTTTTGGTGTGGACCAGTTATTGAGGCTGGCTCACATTTTCTCTTTCCCAAACTGCCACACAAAGTTCAAAAAAATTACACTTTACCTGACCTTGAGTAAAAAACTGTATGGGCAAAACAGTAAGAGGCCACATACACAGTAAGAGGTCACAGTATGATATTTTTTGCCATGTAGTAAAAGATAATGGCCATGTTCGGCAAGGTTTTGCAAAACCAGTTTTCTACTTTTCCGAAGTGGACCCACATGACAGACTTTCCATTTCTCTCTCATCCCAATTTCTAAAAATTATACTCTACTGCATATTTTGAGTGAGACGGGTCAGTGTGGTCCATTTCAAAGACCCATACAAATGATCCAAGCCGTCCGTTAGTTCTAAAATTAATTTTTTGAGTCACTACTAAAAAATTAGCTCATTTGAAAAATTATAAGTGGTTGATCCGTCATCTTATTGTGATTCACAAATTAGGATCTTGAATTTTGACTAAAGTTTGAAAGAAAGTTAGACAACTTGATCAAGTACTTAAAGTTATACGATTGACCTATTTTTTTTTTTTTTGGATGGCTCAAAAAATTAATTTTAGAACTAATGGACGACTTGGATAATTTGTGTGGGTCTTTGAAGTGAACCCCACGGATCCATTTCGCACAAGACAAGCAATAGAGTAGAATTTCCAAAAATTGGAATGAGAGAGAAATGGAAAATCTGCCATGTGGGTCTACTTCGGAAAAGTATAAAACTGGTTTTCCAAAACTCTTGCCGAACACAACGAATGTGATGCACACATGATCAAACAAAATGTCGAAAGAAGTTGTCCATATTTTTTTTCCAAAGTTTGACGTGCACACGCATTGCGTGTGCCCCGGTCTCTAGTAAAGATGATAAATGGAAAGGGGTGGCCTACGAATCAGAGTCGGATTCTGGTTCCGGGGAGGATTTGGATTGTAGGCCGCCGTGCAAAAAACGACAGGTCGTGGGTGATGGAGCAGCGTGATGCTCTCATTGGGTTCAAAGAGAAACTCAGGACGGTCTATTGAATCTATCTACAGTGCGAAGGCAGTGTTTAAGATGGCGATTTGGTCCGGTGGGAGGTTTCTTCAGACTTTTAGGGCGAGTGACGGGTAAGGGGAGGAAAGCGAAGGAAAAAAGTTTGAAACATAGGCCTAGACTCCCAGTGGTAATAGCCAGTCAAGCGCGGCCTATCGGAAGAAAGGTTTGGAACAAAAGCCTTAAAAGGAGGGGTTCGTTACGCAAGCAGGATGTAGGAAGACGGAAGAGACAATCAACATCCTCGGGGTCATCTTTGTCCAATGAGGATTCAGATTGTGAAGGAAGGAGGGTTAGCGGAGATAATGGGAATGAGAGAAAAACGGAGTTGAATAAGACTGGCTTTGGAGAGGAGCGTAGCAGAGGAGTAACAAAGGAAGAGTGATAGCTCGGATGGGGAAGGGAACAGATGTAGAAGGGACAGGGATGTAGAGTCTGAAAGTTTGGAGATTGCTACGCTAAGTGAGGGACTCTTGAGAATTGGTTGGAGCGAGCCGGAACAATGTTTGGCTGATTCGGGTGCGAGCTGTGGAGATGGGAATGCAACTGGGGTTGACAATGATTACATGGGTGAAGAGTGGAGTCCTGAACATCATCAGCAGGAAGTGTCGAGAGAAGAATTAGGTAGAGTGTTCTGGACTCAATCTATAAGATGGGCGGCGGAGCAACTCAATATTGATTTAAACCAAGATGGGGTTTCAGAGGAGGTTGTCCCTCAACAACCTCCTCATGAACCATGAAGATTATGTGCTGGAACTGTAGGGGAATGGGCCAAGCCCTTACGGTTCGAACAACTAGGAACTTGGCCCGACAACACGGAGCTAACTTGGTGTTTCTTACGGAGACAAGGTGCTGTGTTAACAAACTTAAGAGTTTGCAGCTGAATATGGGTTTTAAATTTTCGTTGGGTGTTGATTCCGTTGGGCAGAGTGGGGGACTATGGGTGGCGTGGGATGATAAATACAATATTTCACTTTTAGTTTCATGTAACAATTACATGGTGTTTTCGGTTGTAGATGAACGGGGTGTTAAATGGGCTCTGTGTTTACTCTACGGGCATCCTCGCTTAAGTGAACGGAAGTGGGTGTGGGAGACGTTGAGCAGTGTTTTGAAGCAACTAAATCTTCCTGTTTTGATTGCTAGGGATTTTAATCAAATTATGTCCAGGGAAGAGAGATTTAGTTCAAATTCAAGGAATGTTGCTGGTATGGGCTGGTTACAAGAATTCTCACGTACTTTGGGTCTAGAGGATGTTAGATCTTTTGGGGTGTTTTACACTTGGACAAATAATAGGGAGGGCAGTGGTTTGTCTTATGAGAAATTGGACAGGGCTATGGCTAATAGGGAATGGCTGCAATGGTTTCCGAAAGCGGCCTCTTTGGTCTTACCTATCCAGAGATCAGACCATAGCCCGGTGGTTATAGATTTATGTTGGAAGGAGGGACCGAAATGAAGGCCTAAGCGGTTTGAGGAGGTTTGGCTTAGGGTTGAGGGTGTTCGTCAGATTGTTTCTCGGGTCTGGGGGATGTCCTTTGGTGGGTCGAATGCTTTTCGTTTGGTTCAAAAACAAAAGGTTCTTATGCGGCATCTTTGTAATTGGAAAGATTTGTCCTACAATTCATTAAGAAGGAAAATAAGGGATGCCGTGATAGGAAGACATCATGGGACAATGGATACTGGACGACCAGGGGAGTTGGGGAGTAATAGAGAGGCTTGGAACTTTAAGGATTTGGCAATCGAGGACAGGATTTTGCGAGCTGATCTTGACAAATTAATGGAGGAAGAAGAGCTTTTTTGGGCTCAACGTGCGAAGCAAAAGTGGCTGAACCTAGGGAATCGCAACTCCAGGTATTTTCATAAAATAGCCACAATTAGAAATTGTCGCAATCGCATTTTTTGCCTTAAAAATAATATGGGTGCCTTCGTATCAGATCCACATGACATAATGGCCTTATTTGTTAATCATTTTCATAAAATTTTTGGAGAAGGCCGGGTGGTTTCATCGGTCACTATTAGTCAAGCTAATAATCTTGTTAATGGGTCTGTAGTGATTCCCTTTGATCTAATTAATACCTTAAATGTGCAACTTTCGGATTGTGATATGGTTGATCTTAATCGACCCTTTCATGAAAAGGAAGTGGAAAGAGCGGTGTTTTAGATGAGTGGGTTTAAGGCACCAGGTTCGGATGGTTTTATTGCGGCATTTTACCAAAACAATTGGGATGTGGTTGGGGGTGAGGTGTCTAGAGCTGTTTTATCTTTTTTGCATTCTGGGGTTATGTTGAAGGAGATTAATCATACTTATATCACCTTGATTCCTAAAGTCCCCAATCCACTGACTGTCAATGATTTTAGGCCGATTAGTTTGTGTAATGTGATTTACAAAATTATTGCAAGGGTGCTGGTTAATAGATTGAGAGGGGTGTTGGGTAATTTAATCTCTGAATTTTAGAACGCCTTTGTTCCAGGGAGGTAAATTGTAGACAATATTTTTTTAGCACATGAGCTGGTGGAATTTATTCGACGTAAGAAATGTGGTAAAAAGGCTTTGTTTGCGCTCAAACTAGACATGAATAAGGCCTATGACAGAATTGATTTGGGTTTTTTGGTGGCGGTGTTGCATAAACTGGGATTTGGTCCTAAATGGGTGGATTTGATTTTTCAGTGTGTGTGTCTTCTGTATCCTTTGCGGTCTTAGTTAATGGTGGGAAATCGGAGACTTTTCGGCCTGTTTGCGGGTTAAGACAAGGTGACCCTTTGTCTCCTTATTTGTTCATTTTGTTTAGTCAAGTGTTGTCATCGTCAATTTCTCTCCTCAACAATTCTCAATTTTGTAGAGATGTGGCTATCAGTTCCGAGTCTCCAAGAATTTCACACTTATTTTTTTGCTGATGATAGCTTTTTATTCATGGAATTTGATGAGAACCATGAGAGATGGCTTAAGTGGTTATTGGATGAGTATTGTAGAGTGGCAGCTCAAAAGGTGAATTTCACAAAATCAGAGATTTTTGTAAGCCCAAATATGCGTACGGACTCTAAGGGCTTGATTCTCGAGATTTTGGGAATACGAGTAGTTGATAAACCGGGTACTTATTTGGGGGTGGAGTTAGACTTTACTAGACGTAAAGGGGATCTGTTTAATAGGGTCCTAGAGAGAATAGACTACCGCTTGGCGAATTGGAAGAAAGATTTTTTAGACTTTGCGGGGAGGGTTACCCTTGTTAAACATTCTTTGTCTACAATTCCGATACATATTTTCTCAGTGTTTCGAGCCCCGAGTTATTTTATTTCTAAGATGAGGAGTATCATTTGTAGTTTTTTATGGGGCAAGGGCGATAAGAAGGGTATCCCTTGGTTGAGGTGGTCCAAATTGTGCAAGCCTCTTGGCTTGGGAGGGCTGGGCTTACGTGATTTGGGCTATTTTAATCAGACGTTATTAGCAAAGGCCGCATGGAGAATTTTTTAGAACAGGGACAGTTTAATAGCGAGAGTGCTATTAGGGCAAGTATTGCCAAAAAGATGATTTTTTAACTGTCAAGGCTGTCTCTAATTGTTCACGGGGTTGGCGAAGTATCTTATGGGGTCGGGATTTTCTAGTTAAAGGTCTCAAATGGGAGTTAGGAAATGATCAGAGGGTAAAAGTTTTTAAGGATGAATGGATCAATGGGACAGAAAACCCATTTGTGGGGCGAGAAGTAGTAAGTTCTCTTGAGGATATGAGGGTGGGTTCTTTAATTGATTGAAGGTCCTTTTCGTGGCATGAGTCGTTGGTTAGAGCTATTTTCCTTATGTAGGTTGCAAAAAGAATTTTATCCATATATATTCCAGGGGGTGGTAAGGAGGATAAGCTGTATTGGGAAGGTACAAAGAAGGGATTTTTATGGTTAAATCGGCGTATTCTCTAGCTGCATTGGAGAAGTACCAAGACCGGGTTGGGTCGATGCCTTTTCAATGTTGGAAAAAGCTTTGGGCGGTTAATTTACCGCCAAAATATGGCCTTTTCATTTGGAAAGTCCTTCATAAGATTATTGCTGTCAAAGATGGGTTAAGGCGCAAAAATTTAACAAATGATGGTTTGTGCGCCTTGTGTGGTCTTTGTGAAGAGACAGTAAATCACATTTTTCTAAATTGTGTTTTTTGCTAGAAAATTGTGGGCTGCTTCTCGGTTGGGGTTGTGTTTGGATGAGGGGTCAGAGATAAGTTTTAGTGAATGGTTTGTAAGGTGGTTTAGCGGGGCAATGGAGGAAAACTTTTATGTTTTGGTCTGCGTTCTGTGGGAAATATGGTGTGCTCGCATAAGGCAGCTTTTCAATTTTCAGCTCCTGTTTTGTATTGTTGCCTTGCTAACATTGACCTCTCTATGTTATTGTAGTCTAAGAAGAATGCAGATGTTGGGGATGGTTATGAGAATTGTCAAGATCAGAATTCTGGAGCTAAACAATCGGCTTCTTTTTGCATGGGAGCTCGAGGAGATGGATCACGGTGTAAGAAATATTCCCTGCATCATGTGACCCACATGATAATAATTAATATATATATGATCCACATTATGTTATGTAGACCCATAATGCATGAAAGTGGATTATGGGTGTGGATGGATGAGGAGTACTTTTCTCAGTTGTCATTCACCACTTCTCTCACAATCTGATGGGCATGTGAGATTTATGCCATATAAGGGAGAGGTCCTCTACCCACCCAATACACTGAAAAATTCCAGACTCACCCCATCTAAGCAAGTTGGTCAGGGATATTAAGATCAAGGGCCAGGGTAGAGAAAACTCCTCCTAAGGAGATTGCTATTCCGAACTTACGGGCAATTACCACCTAGCTTGTCGGCATGGACCAAGGTTGGTAAAACACATCTATGTATATTTTTCACAGTATGTTTTACGGACGTGAAAAACATGATAGTTCTAGATGCAGAAATTATAGTTTAAATGTGGTATCAGAGCATGGTAAGAATTATCATGTTTTTCCGTAAGAGATTAAGATTGTTTTGTAAAAGAGTTTACACGTACCTGTGAGTCGAACTATATTCTGTTCTACATGGATCAAGAAAATCTTGCCGCACTTGAAATTCACTAATGATGGAATCGAAAGAAATAAAGGAAATAAGACACAAATATCTTGAGGGTGTAATTATCAAGCATATGCTTGGTCTTTGAGAAGTAGCTGTAGTTTTCCTCGTGCAAAAGAGAAAGAATTTGACACTTATGGTACACAGTAGAATTAGGTAGTTATGGATACATATTCTTTTAAAAATTAAAGAAAAGTAATAACTCCTCTTGTTTTTTGTGATTGTATGTGAATGTAAAGAGATAGGCTTTAACTTTCACTGTACTAGTTTGCTACTTGTACCCACGTAATACCCATTTGATGTAGTTGTCAGAGGCGGGTCCCCTTATTAAGAAACAATTGTACATGGGCTGATGAACTTCAATAGCACTATCTCCTTTATTATTTAAAGATTCCTTTTAAAGGCTACAGTGGTATTCCCTTTAAGCACTTTTTTGTGCTTTCATGTGTATAAAGGGGTCTAATTCTTGGGTTTCTAATTTTGACCGTTTGGGAAGCATTATTGTTGCACGCCTGTTTTAAACAAAACAATATACTGATGTTTTTTTTTTGTCCTGACCGGTACTCATAAAGAAGAACCGACACAATTTTGATATATTGTATTCATATTCAAATAATGGTGCGAAAGTAATTTTAAGAATTTGTAATCTATATTATGATACGGTTGGTAGTTACCAAAGTAACCCATCCAGAATGTCCCATAGATTGACAATTAATAAAGAAATTTTATTAATAACTCCTTAGTATTAAAATGAATTTCTTTTGCAAATTGCAATTTTTTGGTCACAAAAATATTAGGTTGGCCCAAAGGTGCACCACTTTTAAGTGATTATTAAATTGGAGTAGGATAATTAGTGAGGATTCACAATTAAGTTTGGGCTTAATTCCCAAAGGTAATAGTCCTATTTAATTATGAATATCACCAATTAGTCCTATTGGTGAAAAAGTAGGCACCATAAATGTTAATGGTATGCCATTAGATTATTCCCAAAGGAAGATCACAGTGTACTATTATTTATTGTGTTTAGCATTATTATTGATATAACTCAAAGCACTAATACAATGAGCATGAATTATGCATTGCAGCATCAGTTCCCGTTTAGCTACACTCATACGCTTCGACTGTTCCACTCTTGACCGGAATAAATTTTTCGGATTGGAAAGAACGAGTGGAATTTCACCTGGGTGTTTTAGATCTTGATCTGGCTCTTAGATCTGATAAGCCTGCTGGGCTAACTGATTCGAGCAGTAAAGTCACTGTTGTTAGTGGCTCAACTGGTGCAACCCCTGCTGCCACTGTTACTAGCACTAAAGCTACAAATCCTGTTCATGAAGCATGGGAAAGGTCGAACAAGCTTTGTCTTATGTTTATGAAGATGACCATAGCTAGTAACATCAAGTCCACTCTTCCTGATACTGACAATGCTAAGGAATACTTAAGAAATGTGAAAGAACGTTTCAAAACTGCAGATAAGTCCCTTGCAGGGACACTAATGGCAAAGCTTACCAACATGAAATTTGATGGTACGCGTGGGATGCAGGAGCATGTCCTTGAAATGTCCAGTTTGGCTGCTCAATTAAAGAATTTGGGAATGGCTGTGGATGAGTTCTTTCTGGTTCAATTTGTCCTGAACTCATTAACGTTGTCTCCTGATTATGGGCCTTTTCATATAACCTATAACTCCATGAAAGACAAATGAAATTTTAATGAATATACTAATATGCTCATTCAAGAGGAGGCAAGGCTGAAACAAATTGGACGTCATTCACTCCACTTTATAAGTCATGAGGTCAAAAAGAATGGAAGAAAGCCTCAAAAGGGCATAAAGAAAGCGCCAACAAAGGTTGTTGAGTCTACTGGCACTTCTAAGACTCACAAGAACGGAAAGGACAGTGATAAGTGTCATTTCTGCAAGAAATCTGGACACTAGCAGAAAGATTGTCACAAACGCAGGGCATGGTTTGAAAAGGAAGGTATAAATTTCATTTTTGTATGTTTCGAATCAAACATAACTGAAGTTCCTTCTAATACTTGGTGGCTTGATTTTGGTGCTACTACTCATTTTTCCAATATGATGCAGGGATTCCTTACAATCCAGAACATAAATCCAAATGAAAATTTTTCTGTTCATGGGAAACCGAAATAAAGCTTCTGTTGAAGGCGTTGGTACTTACCGTTTGTTTTTGGATTCTGGTTGTCATCTTGATTTGCTTCACACTCTTTATGTCCCTTCTATTTCCAGAAACTTGGTTTCATTGTCCAGACTTGATCTTGATGGGTTTTCTTTTAAATTCGGGAATAACTGTTTCAGTTTGTCCAAGAATAAATCCGTTGTTGGTTCTGGTGTTTTATGTGATGGTCTATACAAACTTGTGGACGCTCGTTCCCGCGTGGGCGGGGCTATTGTATCCACACATTTTGATGAAGTTTATGAAAAAAGGGCAATCCGGGAAAAATGAAAAATTTAGAGTCGCCACCCGGGGTTTAATTTCTGGAAAATGTTAGGTACCCGAGAAACCGTTTAGAAAAATAATGACTCTTGTGCCGCTGAAAAAAAGGTTTGATCTGTGAAAAATAGAGATTTGGGTTCGGGAGCCAGGTTACCCGTGGGGAAGGTTTTGTTTGAAAAATGCACCCCACGTGCCCGGAATTTTCCGGTCTTTACTAAACTTTTGTGGGATTATTCTTTGAAAATGCTTTATTGAAAATTTTTATTTCACATAAACAATGTATCAAATAGTAACATACTTAAAAGAAATAAATAACAATAACAATTCGAACAACACACAACCAAGTATATAAACGCGAGAAAATCAATCAAGAAGGGGTATAAATGCAAAAACACAAAATAAAGGGGAGGGAAACTGTAATTAAACCTCCCTAGTTTTCCAAAAACAGAGCGTCGAATTTCAGAAAACAGAGCATCAAAAGATGTTTTTCTAGTGACACCGTACGGTGCCCAAAATCACACCGCGCGGTGCCACGGGGATACCGTACGGTGCCTCTGTGCAGTGTATTTTCCAAAAATTCTCATTTTTATCCGATTGAAACCAACTTCGTTTTCGGGTAAAAACCACACTTTTTGTTGATCAAAAATAAGTTTAGAAAATGATTTTGGGTGGGTGAATGTACCTCATTTCGAGGACGGTATCCTGCGACCATATACAAGGTCACGCGACACTCATCCGAGAGGCTTGAGCTTTTGTTGAAATCTCTCCGTTTAGGCTCAAGAAAGAGCTACGGAGCTCCCCTCAAGCCCGGTGGAGATCCCCTCAGAAGATTGTGATTTTGAAAACGAACTGTTATACCTTGGAATAGAACCGAACGGATTAGATTGGATGATTACGAAGGACGGGCACTGGACTTCTGAGTTTGTGTATAAGAGAGGCTTGAATTATGAGAGAGTACAAGTGTGACGAAGGGTTCTAAAAGAGTCACGATATCTCTGGGAATTTTCCACTGATTTATATGGGAAGAATTTGGATTTCTCCTCGTGATATTTTTCGATCGAACTCCCGAAACCGCCGGATGGCGTTGGTTTTTATAGGCGAAGGTGGGCGAGGTTTATACATAAAGAATCCCTCATCATCAACGAATATCATCATTCGTCTCTGAGCTGCTGGAGCTTCCCGGGAATCCAGTTGATGGGACAAGGGTGCTGTACGGCGTCAAAGTTGTGCTGTACGGTGCACATAGTAACACCGCACGGTGCAAGTGAAGTTTTAAGCCGTACGGTTCTGGGTTTTGGGCCGTACGGTTCAGGTGGGTTTTGGGGTTTTTGGCTCTTTTGATCCATCCGACTCAAGTATCCGTTCCAAGGTACATTTCGCGCATTCCTTTCATCATTGGGGATGCACAAGTCATCAAAAATTGGGGTGTCTACAAAACTGAATCTTGATTATCATTTTGCTGAATTCATTCTTACTTTGCATCATAATGTTGGCATTAAGCATAGCCTAATGAATGAAAATTCTTCCAACTTGTGGCATAAAAGGCTGGGACATATTTCCGGAGAAAGGATACAAAGATTAGTAAAAGATGGGATTCTTGAGAATCTAGATTTTACTGACCCTGATGTATGTGTGGATTGCATTAAGGGAAAGCAAACCAAACATACTAAGAAAAGAGCCACAAGAAGTAACAGTCTTCTTAAATTATCCATACAGACATTTGTGTTCTTGAATCCAATTTCTTTTCATGTGGATTATATATTCTCGCTTCCGCTGGACAACCCCAAACATGCAGGTGTTTTACACTCGGTTTCCTTCCTATCCATAGTTCAAAAGGTGTCTTTGGAACTGCCTTGCTAGGAACCCGATTTAAAATGTACGTAGCGGTTTTAAGTGCATGCATCCACAACATAATGGGTACATTAGAATTACTTAACATACTCCTAACCATGTCCATTAAAGTACGATTACGCCTTTTAGCTACACCATTATGCTGTGGCGTTCCTACATACATATTTCCGGAGAAAGGATACAAAGATTAGTAAAAGATGGGATTCTTGAGAATCTAGATTTTACTGATCCTGATGTATGTGTGAATTGCATTAAGGGAAAGCAAACCAAACATACTAAGAAAGGAGCCACAAGAAGTAACGGTCTTCTTGAAATTATCCATACAGACATTTGTGGTCCTTTTGACTCTCCATCTTTCGGTGGAGAACCCTATTTCATCACCTTTATAGATGACTTTTCACGTTACGGTTATATTTATCTATTGCATGAAAAATCTCAGGCAGTGAATGCCCTTGAGGTAGAAAGGCAAGTAGAAAGAAAAGTGAAAATCATCCGGTCTGATAGAGGGGGTGAATATTATGGGCCATTTGCTAAATTCCTTGAAAAGCGTGGCATATGTGCACAATATACTATGCCAGGAACGCCACTGCAGAATGGTGTAGCTTAAAGGTGTAGTTGTGCTTTAATGGACATGGTTAGGAGTATGTTAAGTAATTCTAATGTACCCATTATGTTGTGGCTGCATGCACTTAAAACCGCTATGTAAATTTTAAATCGGGTTCCTAGCAAGGCAGTTTCAAAGACACCTTTTGAACTATGGACAGGAAGGAAACTGAGTTTAAAACACCTGCATGTTTGGGGTTGTCTAGCGGAAGCAAGAATATATAATCCACATGAAAAGAAATTGGATTCAAGGACAATCAGTGGTTACTTTATTGGTTACCCTGAAAAATTCAAAGGGTACAGGTTTTACTGTCCTAATCACACTACGAGAATTATTGAAACCGGAAATGCGAGACTCATTGAAAATGGTGAAATCAGTGGGAGTGATCAACTGCGCAAAGTGGATGTTCAAGAAGTTAGGGTACAAGTTCCCTTGCCCATAACTTCAAAAGAAATTGTTTTTCCTTCAGCTACTGAACAACAAATTAATGTTGAACCACTCCATAATGAGATTATCACTAATGAAGAGTTTGCAGAACAATCACAAGAAGTAGCATTAAGGAGATCTCAAAGAGAAAGGAGATCAACCATATCAGATGATTATGTGATTTATCTACAAGAATCTGACATGGGAATTAGTAAAGATCCGATTACATTTAAAAAAGCCATAAATAGAATTGATTCTACTAAATGGATTGATGCCATGAATGATGAGTTAAAATCAATGGAACAGAATGAAGTCTGGGATCTCGTCGAATTGCCTAAAGGATGCAAGAAAGTTGGATGCAAATGGGGTTTTAAGACCAAACTTGACTCTAAAGACAATATCGAACGACATAAAACCAGACTTGTTGCTAAAGGTTTTACTCAGAAAGAAGGCATTGATTACAAAGAAACCTTCTCTCCTGTATCCAAGAAGGACTCACTCAGAATCATTATGGCTTTGGTAGCACACTATGATTTGGAATTGCACCAAATGGATGTGAAAACTGCTTTTCTTAATGGGAATTTGAATGATGAAGTTTATATGGATCAACCTGAAGGTTTCTCCATTAAGGGAAATGAACATTTGACTTGCAAACTTAAGAAGTCAATTTATGGACTTAAACAAGCTTCCCGACAGTGGTATCTTAAGTTCAATGATACCATTGTTAACTTTGGATTTAAGGAAATCACCGTTGATCTGTGTATGTATCTAAAGATCAGTGGGAGTAAGTTTATATTTTTGATTCTATATGTTGACGACATTTTGCTTGCCACTAAAGATCTTGGTTTGTTGCACGAAATCAAGGAGTTTCTCTCTAACAACTTTGAAATGAAAGATATGGGTGAGGCAGCCTATGTGATAGGAATAGAAATATTCAGGGATAGATCATGTGGATTGTTAGGGCTGTCTCAGAAGGCATATATTGAAAGAGTTCTAGAGAGATTTGGAATGGAGAAATGTTCAAGTTCTGATGCCCCTATTCAGAAAGGGGATAAATTCAGTCTTATGCAATGCCCACAAAATGATTTGGAATGTAAAGAAATGGAAAGGATTCCTTATGCACCTGCAATAGGAAGTCTTATGTATGCACAGACTTGTACCAAACCAGATATCAGTTTTGATGTTGGTATGCTAGGCAGATACCAAAGCAATCCTGGTATTGAGCATTGGAAAGCTGCAAAGAAAGTGATGAGATACTTACAGGGTACCAAATATTTCATGCTCACATATAAAAGATCTGATAATCTTGAGGTGATTGGCTACTCAGATTCAGATTTCGCTGGATGTGTTGACAGTAGAAAGTCCACTTGCGGGTACTTATTTTTACTGTGTGGAGGAGCGATTTCATGAAAAGTGCTAAACAAACTGTCATAGCTTCATCTACTATGGAAGCTGAATTTGTAGCATGCTTTGAGGCTACAGTTCATGGATTGTGGTTGCGGAATTTTATTTCAGGACTTGGGGTTGTCGACTCTATTGCCAAGCCGCTGAAAATTTATTGTGATAATGCCGCAGCTGTTTTCGTCTCAAATAACGACAAGTATTCTAATGGTGCTAAACATATGGAAATAAAATACTTTGCCGTTAAAGAAGAAGTTCAGAAACAAAGAGTGTCAATAGAACACATAAGCACACATCTTATGGTTGCAAATCCTTTGACAAAAGGGTTACCCCCAAAGACCTTTAAAGAACATGCTAGTAGAATGGGTCTTGGGCGTACCACATGATCATTACTGTTTTTTTTGTATTGGATTGCTCTTATGTTTGTTGTGTTATTTGACTCTATGAGATATCAATAAATGTGTTTCTGATATTTTCCTGTTAACAATGTGTACGTACATATTTGTGAATGATAAATAACAGGAATAGTCTTGACAAAAGGAATTATTGTGGACCAATAAGTTATACTCCCTATATCAATTGCTATATTGAACAAGTTGTTAGTGTTGTAGACATAGAAGGAACCTAGTCATATATATCGATATGGAACCGCTATGACTCGCATTAATAATTTGCTTAATGATAGTATCATAATTATGAATAATTAAAGCAAAGCTAGATACGGATTATTGCGCGCTTAATGTTACCGTATTATAGCACTAACGTAAATTATGGAGAATGTAGGAAATATTTCGTGCATCATGTGACCCACATGATAATAATTAATATATATATATATATATATATATATGATCCACATTATGTTATGTAGACCCATAATGCATGAAAGTGGATTATGGGTGCAAGAAAGTGGATTATGGGTGTGGATGGATGAGGAGTACTTTTCTCAGTTGTCATTCACCACTTCTCTCACAATCTGATGGGCATGTGAGATTTATGCCATATAAGGGAGAGGTCCTCTACCCACCCAATACACTGAAAAATTCTAGACTCACCCCATCTAAGCAAGTTGGTCAGGGATATTAAGATCAAGGGTCAGGGTAGAGAAACCTCCTCCTAAGGAGATTGCTATTCCGAACTTACGGGCAATTACCACCTAGCTTGTCGGCTTGGACCAAGGTTGGTAAAACACATCTATGTATATTTTCCGCAGTATGTTTTATGGATGTGAAAAACATGATAGTTCTAGATCCAGAAATTATAGTTTACACACGGCTGGTGAAGGTGGTAGTGGACGGTGCTTGGAGGTGTGAGACATTTCAAGGCGTCGCAACTTGGTGTGTGGAGGATAACTCGTCCTTGCATTGTGATGGTGGGTATACGTTTGTGCAGGCTCAATCTTCGACTGGTGTTGAGGGTTTGGCGGTCCTGCAAGCCCTTCGATGGGCCAAATCATGTGGCGTTACCGAGCTACAAATTTTGACGGATAGTTTGGAAATTTTCCAAGCTCTATGTAAAGGCCTATATGCTAATATATCTATTAGGAATGTTGTATGTGATATCCTTAATGTTGTGACTTCCTTTGATTTCGTTTGTGTGAATAAGGCCACTCGGCAAGAAGTGAGGGCTACTCACGACCTTGCACTACGTCGCCTTTGAAATGGACTTTTTTGATTAATATTTATATTCTATGTTTATGGTTCAAAAAAAAAAAAAAAGACAGCTAATTTTGAGACAACCCGTGAAATAAAAGTAGTCGCTGAGAAAATAAGTTCAGGTTTGGAACCTTTGGGTTGTTCCAAAGATGGGGAAATAAATGCGTAAAACAACCAAATAGACAAGGGTTTGGGTAAACATTAAAGATAGATTTTTGATTGTTTTGCCTAAATTTTGAATCAGAATGGCCTTGTTCGTTTCCCTGTTTAGTTTTAGTTTTGATGACATCATCATTTTCCTCATTTCTCTCTCTCCTCACTCATTACATATGTTGACATCATCAAAACTAAACTAAATTATCTAACCAAACACAATCAGTATATGTATACTACGAGAAACTTTTCAATGCTGAGCAGACATCATTGGTGTCTCATGCACGTTTCGGTCGTTTAAAACACTTTTTGATGGTTCAAATTTTAGAGAGAATAAGAGAAATCTGGACTATTCAAAATATTCGTCTACGGCTGTTCGCGCACAGTCATAATGTGGTGCCCGCTTACTCTTAGCATACAATTTTTTTCTCGTATACTGTCCACCCTACTCTTTTCTGTGTGCGCGCTGGTGAAGATTGAAGCTGAGCTCAATGAAAACCATACTAATGCGACCGCATTTTGCGCTCCTTTCGAACCGTCGATGGCTGAAGAAGTCATCCAGTCTCCGAGCTTTCTCGTCATCATCATCTTCTTCCGATTACTCCAGCCAATCCCGTGGCGGTCTCCCTCGTTTCTTCTCCGAGCTTCTCCCTTCCTCCAAGGCACTCTCTCTCGCTCTTGCAGTACACACACACACACACACACACATATATTTGCAGATAAATATGGTGTATTATGCATCGAACGCGGATATTGATTTCGATGATAAAAGAGAAAGTTGTTAGGGTTTTATGGTGGGCCAATTGAAAAGATGAAATTGATACTATGCCAAGCTTTTAATTACATTCGGAGTTTGCGTTTGATTTTATCTGCCTTATAAGTTACTGAGTTTCAGTAACCTATTGAAGCATTGCCTGTTCTGTTTCCCCACTCTGATGCTCATCGGCTGATTTTGTAGTACCGTAACTGTAGTTTTGATTCTTGTAATGGTGGACTTATTATGCTTGAATCACATAGGGTTTATAAAGTGTGCAAACACAAACACGTGTATGTCTGTTGAAATTGGGAATTTTTCAAAACTTGATTGCTTGAGTTGAGATTTCCGTCGTACAGAAAAGAGGTAAGAATTTGTGGCTCATAGACTTTACTCCAACACTACAAGTCTTGCCATGAGATTATTGAATCCATTGAAATCTGAAAATCTTTCCTTTGATGGACTGCATATGATCCCTTTGGTTTACAATGGATCAGTTACGTTTGTCAAATTTGATTTGAACATATGCATATTGTGACGATTTTAATTTCTTGTGAGAATATATTAATAACTTGATAAAGGGCTAGACAGCAGAATTGGCATTATTTTGTTGTTTACGTTGCATCTTCTCTGTTTTCCTTTACGAAGCAGGGTTGTATTGTTCGGATACAAGGTGATGAGTTTTGGCATATGGCTAAAGTTCTGAGGTTGAGCACAAACGACAGGTAGTCTCTATCTCCGAAAGTTCTTTTTTGGCTAGCGTACTTTGTCGGGCACGTGACATTATGTCTTCGTAGGAAATCATGCATCAATTTTTATAGTATTAAAACCCCATTTGTGAAAGATAAATTAAATGCGAATAGTTTGAAGGAAAGTTATTGTGAAGCCACTAAACACAAGGAACACCATACCAGGGGTGACTTTGTTGAAACATGACTGTTGATGCTTTACTCTTTCACTTAAATTAAGCATGATACAATGAAATCTGTTCTAAGTTTAAGTATTGGTAATCTGATGCGACCATTAAGTTTGTTATTTTTGTTATTTGTATCATTTTCCTTCCACCAACGTGACCTTCTTGGCCGATTCGCATTTGCCCCAATGAAATTAGGAGTGCATTTAAGTGCCAGGAGGAGAAAGGAGGTCAAGAGTTCAACTCCTCTTCCAATGGGCTAATCTAACTATTCTAACAGTAGTGACTTTCGCCAGCAAAAGAATTAAAAAGACCTTCTCGTCTTTTGGGCCTGCGTCATGAAAGTTAAACCATCTTTCCTAACTACCTAAGTTCATTGCAATTTTGATCTTGCTTTTCTTGATTACCATATAACCAATGGCGGAGCCAATGTTTTGATCTGAGGGGGGCCAGTCGAAGAGGCAAATTTATCTTCAAAAAAATACGCTCTTTAAATTAATTTACTTATTTGTTTTCGAGTATCGTACACTAAATCTTTAGATAATTTTTGCCCATTGCATCACTGAAAATGTAATATATCGGCAATTGAAACAGGCACATACATACTTCTTGTTTGTGAAAGTAATTCGCAAAATTTTGTAAGGTGATGTAATTCGATTTAAGTTTAACCTAGCTTAAACCATGGATTAAAAGATACTAATATACAAATTTATACGAAAATATCTAGACATATACCTTATATTAATTTTTAGAAAAATTGGGTGGGGCTAGGGCTCCCTTCGGCCTGCTACACCCAGTGGCTGACGTAGGATTCCTATCGCGAGGGGACCAAATCATATAAATTCATAAATTAACAACAAAATACCATCCTTAGATATTAATAACACAATTTTGAGGGACCTTTCTTCATAATTTTTACAACAAAACCTAAGGTATAATAGAAAAATTGGGATAATTTGGGGGCCCGCTTGCACCCCCTTAGGTCCGCCCCTGACATCACACCAATAAGGAAGGGTCATGTTATCCACCTTGTGGGTGTTAGGGCTGATAAACAAACCAAACCACTCGAATTAGCTCTTGAAAGCTCGTTTTAGATTGGTTTACATTATTACATTAACAAATGAAGCTTGAACATCTTTTTGAAGCTCATTATGAGTTCGAACTAATCTAAAAAAAACTATCGAACTGATCTTAAAAAAAATATCGAACTAATCTAAAAAACTATCATCCGCAGAGCCCACTCTTAGTAAGAGATGGTACCCATTTGGGTAAAATGAAGTTATGGCTTGGAGTATAATGGAAAAACAAGACTCATGTAGCCAACCCCCTACCAAGAGGAAGTAGACAATATTTTTTTCTAGTTGTGTTGAGCATGACCACCTTCCTTCTCTATTTGATTTGTAGAGAATTCTTAGGGAGTTTTAAGGCATCTTATCTTTGTTATGAGGACATTTAGGCCCTGTTCTCTTTTCGATGTTTTGCTCAAAAAGTCAAAAAGTCTCTCCTCACAAAAAAGTCCCAAAAGCTCAAAAAAGCCACAATAGGAGAAACAACCTTACTTTTGTCTACTTCTCAATGACAATAAAGCCACAAGAAACACACCCTTGTTAAACCTTAGTCTTGAATTGAAATTACATTAATTCTTAGAAGTTAGAAATTCATTCATGTTGTAGAAAAGAAATGTTGTTTGCATATCTGTTGTTTGAATAAACAATTACAGTATACCTTATTTGGTTATGAGCGTCTAAGATTTTTCTCATCATACATGAAAGGGTAGAACTCTTCAATGGGAAAGGAGGTCTAATAGAAGGGTGCATACAGAGTATTGACCGCACTGGATTGGATGTTGAGGCACTGGAAGATCCACGGATAGTTCTGCCTCAAACCACCCAGTGGCATGTATTTGCAGCCTTTGGTGAGTTTTCCATTCCATCAGCATAGTAAATGTAAATGAGGGGTCATTCTGTTTATGAAGAATATGAATTTTTATGACATGTTTTAAGCCTTTTCTATTTAGGAACTTTAAAAGGTGGCCGGGCTGACTGGCTTGTTGAAAAATGCACGGTATGTCTTAGATGTATTTTTTGGGTGTTATCTTTGAGATTCTTCATTTTGTTGTTGTAATTTGTTGCCAATTATATTTTCCCCCTATCTTCTCTGTCCTAGGAGCTGGGTGCTAGTAGTGTAACACCTCTGCTAACTGAACGTTCTCCTTCAATCTCAGAAAATCGGGTGGACAGACTGGAACGCATCATTTTAGCTGCAGCTAAACAATGTGCGTTGTTGGTTCATTGTTTCTTTTCCTCCCCACTTGAAGTCTGGCTTGATGTGAAACATGACCTTGAATTCCACCATTAATATTGACCATAGATTTGGAGAGCAGAGTCAGTTTGCATGAGTGTTCAGTTGGAGTTATTCATTGCTATTTTCCTTTTTGTGCATCAATCTCTCTTATAGGTCAACGGCTGCATCAAATGACTCTGAATCCTCCTGCCAAAATTGTTGGTCTTTTACCTATAGTGAGATTCTCTTCTCCCTCATGATTTTGTATTGTTTAAACAGCACTATGCAATGTGACAAACTTTATATTTACATCTACAGATTAGGGGTATTATGTTTTTAGCTATGGAATATTTTAATGATACCTTGTATTATAATGTATGTTATGTATTTGTTCTTTGAGTTTATAACCAGACTTGTCTCCAATCTTTGTTTGCCTAATGCCTTGTTTTGTATCTCTGTAGGTTGCCCAGGCAAAGCCATCTTTTGTGGCTGTAGCAGAGGCTACCCCAGTTTTTACTGGACTGAATTCATCTACAAAAGAGTCTAGTGGGTCAATAATAATTGGACCAGAAGGAGGTTAGTAACAGATGATGCATCTGTCCCTGTGTGTGTGTGTCTCCAGATTTTCTTTTTAGACTTTTACACAGACAGACATATAGTTTCATTCGAAAGGCCAAAATGTTTGAACGAATTTGTTGATTTGACTTTGGAGTGATTTTTTTGTAACTAGTTCACAATTTGGTCTTGAACGTTTAGTGTTGAATGTTTAAAGAATGTTCTAGGCGTAGCTGAGTTTTCTCGTTCGAATGAGGAGAAAACTGATCAGAATGTACATTATAAGAGAGATATTAATGTGCTGATGTGAATGTATTTTAGCACCACAAAAGACTCGGAATAACATATAAAAAGTACTTCACTGACATTATTCTGTCTTGGATATACAGCATATATATTTTTTCGGGTTTCTGAAGGCTCCTTTCTTATCCTGTATATGATTTCCTCAAAACATCAGATAATGTGTTAAGATAGTTTATAGAACGGCTGCGCCGATGTTTGTTTTCTCTCCACACTGGAGAAAAGGATGGAAACGTTTTATTCTGAATATTCCAGCTGCAGCAATGGGACTCAGGGTGAGTTTCCTCTGGGGTATTTTTGGTACTTTCGCCAATTAAAATGTGAGTGCGAGTATACCAAAAATACTAAAAATCCCGAAAGAGTGGAAATGTGAGTGTGAGTATACCAAAAATACTAAAAAACCCGAAAGTACCAAAAGTGGGAACTCAGCCTAAGAAAATCTGTGGGTTTAGCCCAAAGTAGCTAATGTGGTCCAACTTATTAATAAGCCCTCAATGACCCCCAGCTCCCCAACGTGACTGAAATTATGACCTACTGTGAGCTTGAAATTAAAAGGTAAAAAAAATTGGTGGAATTATGAAACTCAAACTACTTGACTCGCCTTTCAGCTAGATTTTTCTAGACCTCCGTTGCATTTAGGCATCATCTGTGTAGACTGTAGAGTATTAGGGTACATTCCTTACCTTATCTTAGATTCCAACTTTTTTCGTGATTAATTTATTCCTCTGCTTGCTACCAATTCATGTATTAACAGACTGATTGAATCCAAACTGTGTCTTGGTGGATGGAGATACAATGAAATCCTGAACGATATTGCCTTGAAAATGTATAGTACTTCGAATCGTGGCTAATATGCAGTTTTGATGCTAGCTTTTGAATTTCTGTAGTTTGATATAGAGTTCATTTCTTTATCCTTATAAAACGAGATTATTGATAATGTTGGTGATCATGTTTGTTCAGACTTCACCAAGAAAGAAGTTGATATGATCGTAGAAGCAGGTGCAACTCCCGTTGGTCTAGGGACTCATCGCCTCCGAGTTGAAACTGCTACAATAGCACTTTTGTCAACCGTCATGTTGTGGTCTGACTCTTCGCAACCATTGGATTCGTAATTGGTTACTTATGGGTGAGCCTTGGCTTGGCATCTCTGACATTCACATCCCTTCGTTTGTGCAGTGTTCACAAAGTAGTTGTGCATCTGTCCCCTGGACGCATACACCTAGAACTTTTCTAACATTGTTTTAAGTTTAAATTTCATGTATGAAAAGCAAAAAATTTATAAATGGCATTGGTTTATTCTCTTTCAATACAACTTAAGAATCAAGACATTCGATTATTTTGGCTTCGTAGGGTTGGCAAGCATTTCGTTCAAGCCATGGCAATTTGTCACCAATTAGTTGCATTGATTGTGCAGTTTTGCTACAATCCCACACACAGTAGATAGCACACTTAGATATTTGATGAGGTCCACACCTGAGTGTGCATGTATAAGCGTCCGTGGTGGTTGAGTTTTTGTTAACTGTGGCGCAAGTGGTTGCAATCTTCGACCAAAAGCCCTCCCTGGCCATAGTTGCATTTTTTGTTCTTATTTTCTTAGTAGAGGTGAGATTTTATTGATTGCAAGGGAAGAAAATACTATAAATCAATCAGCCATACCTCTGTAATTCAGAGATTTGCCACATGGAGGTAGAATTAACTGGGTTCTAAAGTTGCTTGACCGACCAAACATATGATGTTCCATATCCTCGCCCGACCGACCAAACATATAATGTTCCATATCGTCACCCTACCCGACCGAATAGGTAGTTGGTTTAGACCGAAATGTCGGATCGGGTTGGTTGGATGGTTGGTTCCCAGGGATTCTAGATTCTCAATCCTCCATAATCACAGATACACTTACCTACGGTGAAAATCGGCTCTGAGAGAATATAAATCGATTTTCTAAAAAACCTTGTATAAATCGACTTGCAGCAGTCGATTATTGCAGATTCGCAAGCATATAAATCGTATACTTGAAATCGTACCACAAACCCGTGTAAAAATCGACTAGAAAAAAATTGGCTTTGGGCTATCAGCGACAGAGGGAGTGAACAGTGAAGGGAGAGAGTTGACACTTGAGAGTGAACAGATTCCCCAAGATCATCGATGAGGAACGAAACAATCCATAGAAGCATCACAGGACTCGCAGGGTAGGTGAAATGACTGGGGAAGGAAAAAAAGAAAACGTGTATTTTAATTCTTACTCTTTTATGTTTTTTTGGCCAAGCGTTGTTATTTTTTATTTTTTTTTTGTTATTTTTTTTTAATCTAAAGAACAAATATAATCCCGGAAATTCTGTTCTTTTTTCTTGTCTGATCTTTGAGTTGGTAGTGTATGAAATGAGAAAATGAGCGGAGCTTGAACACTCCGTAATTGAAAACAAAAATCGAAAATGGAAAAAAGATGCTAGGAGTTAAGGGAAACATAATCTGGATAATGTTGGTCTGTTCTTAAGCCTCAACAGCAGAGATGAGCAAAGCTCAACAAGACAACAACTTCTTTTACCGGCATCCTTACTTTCTCCGGTCAAGGCCGGTTCTCCTAGATATCAAATCGACATTCATGGAGTAATCGAGCTATCCTCTTGAATTTGAATCCTTTACAGGTCCTCCACCTCGATTTGGGTGGAGCAATTCCCAATCTTTCACCTATAGTACTCGATCTGGTGAATAAAAATACCCAGGAGATGGACCTAATTTCAGTAATTTGTATTCCCAGGATTTTAGAGTATAGATACCCCCTGACTCACAAAACATTAAGATCACAATTCCAGATTGCAGCTAAATACAGATTCACGCGAAAGCTGCACCGCAAGAATTCAGAAATCAACAAAGTTTTGTCTTTCAACCCAACAACTGATTCAGCGTCTTGCATTTCCGTATGAGTGGAATAATCGATCCTTTTTATTCTTGATTCCGGAAACCAAGTGGAACACGCACACACATATATTCTCGTCTTGTCGTTCAATCCTCGGAAACAAATCTCATTGTGATCCCGAATGAGAAATCGTTAACAACAAATTACGATAAGTCTAAAAATGTTAGAGCTATGCAGTTGTCACGAGAGTGCACAAATTTGATCCCACATCGGCTGCTAAAGAAACTTTCAGGCGCAATATATACTTTTGGCTTTGTAATTCGGTATGCCGGGCTTGGTAGCACAAGCTTGTAACTCAAGTGAGGGCATCAACGTGGTTGGAGATTGGCTTGGCCCACGAGGTAGGCCCTGCGGGGTTATAGTCTGGCCAGCCCATTTCAAGGCTGGAGTTGGGGCATGGGCTCAGGGCGAAGGCCTTGGGTTCTTGGCTCTTTAGAGCGGAGGATACCGCGTCAGGCTGGTTTCACAGAGCAGCGTTCACCTCCCGCTCCAGTCGGTGGAAGGATAACGGGTCGGTTCTTCTCAGGGTCACCAATGCCTAATGGGCCGTTCTCAATCCAACAACCACTTTTTGTTTTTATGCAACTTTCTTTTTTGGGCCTCTGCTTATTTATGTAATCCACTTGCACTTAGAATTAGAATATTCATTTTCTCTCCCCCGTCGCACTCCCACCAAACCTTATTATTGGTAATTTTTATTTTTGATTATTCGGGTGTCTAGACCAAGCTTAGACACATCTCGGTTAATACTTGGGAACCAATTTCACCGTACGATAATATTGGAAATGATCGAACATTCTAAGGTTTGTTTGAATAATGGGTTTGTGGAGAAAAAGGTACTCCGAGTAAATGAACAAATTTGGTTTGAAAAGAAGGGAATAAAAAATCAAAGAACCTTAAATCTCCATCAAAAGGGGAATAAAAAAACCTAGAACAAACTCGGAGTTTGATCATATTTTTCATTCTTTCGAAAATTTGTCCACAATCCATAATTTTTTTTTTCTCTAACCAACTTTAAGAATTGGACGGACTGGGCATGTTTTCCAGAGCTAAATTATGGAAACTAATTGGAAGTTGAAACCATGAAATCAGAATTGGTTCATTAAAAGGTATAAATGATACATACATCTCTACTTCCAACTGCCAATTTCTAGGTCAATTCTCGGGGATGGGCTCCTCCTTGGTGTGCATGATCCAATTTGGGTCATTGCAGACCTTTCGACATCAATTCAATGATCTCAAAACTGTTCATCTCGTATGCATGGCAATGAAGATCAAATCTATGCAAAATTGGCATGATCGAATAACTTCACCAAAAAGTTATGGAAAAGACGTGTGCTAGCTTTTATCCTTGTACGTTTCACTACTCAGTCCTTGTAAGTTTCAGATTTCAATTTCCGCTCATTTTTCTTCCTGTTGATTCGACCAGTAAATTTTTTATTTTGCATATTTTTTAGATATTCTTAAAAAAAATAATACAGTTTCGAAAAATAATTAAAAAGTATGAGCAAGTTTCATTTCGAGAACACTAAATTATGGTGAATAATACTGTGCGATAATGATACTGTGTTTGTCGGGTGATATGATAACAAAACTACTGGAGATTAATTTTTTTAATTTATCAAAACCATCCCATTAAAACTCAAATGACTGGATTTAGTCTTGAAAAAATCACTGTACAAAAATTTCTTTCATAATCTGACTCTCTCCGATTTCGATTTTCTGGTTCCGCCAATGCCTGTGCTAAATATGCTAGCATTTGATGCAGGTTGGGGGAAGGTTGTACTAGATTCTATTTTTGCTTGTCAAATTTGAAAATTCTTCGTGGTTGAATTGACTTTAACGTTCCTTATCGAATTCAATTAACTTCACCAACGGCACACTCACCATTCACAATCACCTTAGAAATATTGGGTGTAGATAATTCGTTAACCATTCACAATCACCTTAGGAATATTTTGCTTCTTCTCAGATAATTGTGTTACATATTATTTGATATTTTAATATTAATTACATGCTAAATTATTGATGCTTAACTTACGAGTCTTGTGTTGCGCACTTGAAAGGTTTTCATTTATAGACCTTCACTGTGTTCACTTCACATTTCCAAGAATTTTTCCAAAAAAATTCTTTCCTCATCTCTCATCTTTCCAATCATTAATCACATTTCTCTCTCTACTCATACCCCTCTCTCCAATCATTATTTTCATTTCTCTCTCTGTCTCTCTCCAATTATTACACCTCTCTCTAATTATTACTCTTTCCAAAAACTCATCCAAACACTATCTCAAAAATATTTCTTAAAATATTTTTCTCAAAATTCTCAACCAAACTAGTTTCTTTCAAAGGCAAAAATTGTAGATCTTATTTTTCGTTCAAAGCAAAGGACAAAGCATTAATTTGCTTTTGGAAAATAATATACTACTATTATGTATTGGACACTCTTATGGTAGGTATCTCAACTCTCAAGTCAAGTCTTGTTGTATATATATATATATATTGCATGTGTTTCGGAACTCTGTGTGCAAAACCATTGTGGAGATTCAAAATACGACCACAATCCTAAGACTCCCTCTGTATCAATTTGTTTGTCCATTTACAATGTTCATGCCATTTTGAATTTCTTATGTCTTACAATCTGTAATTATTATTTTTTTAATTTTAAATTTTTTTTAGAATAGAAATATAGAACTAATCGATAACTATATGTTAAACAAAATTCATATTTCATATATTAAAACATATAAGTAATTAAAAATTAACACAAATATCGAAAATGAACAAACAAATTGACGTAATTACGAAGCTTAACTGAGCACGGAAATTGTCGGCTACAAATTGTCAAATGGTGCTTTTAATTTTGTCACCACTTTGAAAATGGTAACATAACAACAACCGAATTATTTGTGGTTGGTCAAATTTAGCTACTCCTAGTTTTTACACAGTACGTCAATGGCCTTGTTTATACGGAACCCAGAAGTCTAGGTCATTAGCCTCCAAATCCGTACCCCTAGTTTGGAATCGAAAATGACTCGAACTTGGAATCCGTACCCCATCCGCACCATCCATTTCACGCATCAACGGCTCAAATCTCACCTCTCCAAAGTGTATCCGAGCCGTCCATTGTTTGATGCAATCCGAGCCGTTGATGCGCGAAATGGACTGCGCGAATGGGGTTGGCAGGGCCTGCCGACCCCCACGGACCGCAGGCCCCCCGGATCCCAGTTTTATGAATGTCTTGGCACGCCACTCGTGGTTGGGGCCAATTAATAGACGCCAAATTTATTTTTTAATTTATTATAAGTGTGATTTTTTTGCCAAATTGATTATTAGTCGTTGGATCACTCCTACATTACAAGTCAAAAGATGACACCCAATCCCAACTGATTGAAAAAATGGCAGATGCCTTTTTTGCTTCGGTTTTGACTTGCCGCTAGAGAGGTGCAAAATATCGAGGGAACCAATTTTTGACTTTGGCCGGAGGGTTGACTCCCCATTGAAGATGTTCTTATGACGAGTTTCAAGCACTTAAATAAAATAGAAAGACGATCTGTTTCTATTCAAAAGGTAATAGATTCGAACGCATGTGGCAAATTATTTGATGATGCAAAAGATTCATATACTCTCTCCTCCGTCCCCAAATAATATTGGGAGAGTTGGTATAGGGTCCACTATAGCAATTTCCTATAGTGTAAGATCCACCCAAATATTCTCTAAGACATAAGATCCACTAGAATAACAAAAAGACACGACTACCCCCACTTATACGCGACCAAACACAGATCCCACTGTCTCCCTCTCTTCCCAAGCCCATATCCACCGTTTCTGTTTTTCTGGTTTTTTTCTTGAACGGGAAAATGATACTAATACAACGCAAAACTGCATCGTCAATTTCACACATGGGTTCTCTTGTAAGATTGTCGGTTAATTCAATTTTTGACTCATTTATTCGATTCGCAGCATTTTCCATTTTGCTCGCACCTGTTTTCCATTTCATCATTATTCTTTTTGATATCATAGTGGATGGAGCTTGTCCTGTTGTCCAGACCCATATAAAATTAGAAAAACGCGTCAGAAAACGCGTCAGAGAAAAGCGTCAGAAAACGCGTCAGAAAACGCGTCAGACGATTAGTCCCTACCCTACCCTAGGGTACCCTATGAAAGTGCCTAAACCACTAAAACCCTATAATTTGAAAGTGCACCCTAAACCTAAACCCTAGGGTACCATGTGAAAGTGCCTAAACCTAAACCCTAGGGCACCCTATGAAAGTGCCTAAAATCCTAGGGTACCCTGTGAAAGTGCCTAAACCTAAACCCTAGGGCACCCTATGAAAGTGCCTAAAATCCTAGGGTACCCTATGAAAGTGCCTAAACCACTAAAAACCCTATAATAGGAAAGTGCACCCTTAAATTTAATGTAAGGGTACATTTGTCTAGTAAAAAAATAGAATGGACCTAAGAGAATAAAAAAAGTAGTTTGGTGGATTAGAGATGTTATGAAAACATTAGGTGGATTAGAGGTGTTAGGAAATACCTATAATGGACCCTATAACAATTCTTTAAATAATATTTCATTTTAGAAGTTAATGAGTGAAGAGTGAATGACAGTTTCAAAAAGTGGATATAAAAATTAATGTAAAAGGTGTAATGATGATTTCTCTAAAAATTGGAGTAACGAAAAAAACACTTTAAAAGGGACGGAGGGAGTACAAATTTTTTGCATAGTTGTGAGATGCTTCTTTTATGTAATTGGTGCAAAAGTCTCACTTTGAAATCCAAGGGGTTTGGCAGAGTGAAATGAGAAAACAATAAATATTTGTCCTATATTATGTCACATGTTCAAATTTTATGGAGGTCGAATATTCTAAACTTTGGATTCACTAGAGAGTACAAATTGTATTTCCATTCTTGCATCAATGGATAAAGACCCTTTTCAAAATGGAGTGAAAAACCCAAGCTTGTCTTGATTTATAGATTTTCAATCTAATTGTAGACACCCCAAAATGAGACTTTCATATACATTTTTATCCCCGATGATGAAAAGAAACGCCCGGTAAGCCTCTCGGATTGAAATTCCTCGAGTCAACAAAGTCAACAGTGCCGCAGGACACTCATCTCTCATGTACGGTGCTTCAACAATCATGTACATCACTCTTTTTGAACTTTGGCGGTGGAAGTGTACCGTACGACACAGTTGGTGTACCGTACGGTACAATTCGTGTGCCGTACGACACTGTTATACATCAAACAACTTTTGCAGAGCTTCAGTAGCTCAAAATGTTGACCAAATGTTTCCTCTGATCATCATGGTTTCGTGTATGAGCAAAAGGCTATCTTATAGCCATCATTCCTTTGTGTGGGCATTAAGAAAATTTGGGAGCCAAGTTCACCCCATCCCTTATAAATCCCGATCGGTTGCAATGGGAGGGTACGACGGAAAATTGTGAAGAAAACCATGGAGCTCTACCTATGAACCCTGTCAACACACCATCTCTACCACAAATCATCCTCATTGCTACTTTCAATTTCCAGAAACCAATCCAATTCTCTCTTCCAAAGCAAACCAAAACAAAATCCAACCCCCTATTTTCGGTCCCAAAGCCGTGAGATTGATATTCAAAATTTGTTCAAGTTTCAGTCATTAATCATCCTCGCTGCAGTTCCAGTGTGAAGTTGGAGTCTAGAGAAGGTCCAAGCCGTGCTCAAAGGATCAAGAAAGAGTGTCAATCCGAGAGTCTCAAGCCAGAGGTATAACGCCGTTTCGCCAAATTTCTTAACTTTGGTACCCTGAAGGGAGGGATGCCAAGTGTAGGATGATCATCAATATTGTCTCCGCATTCGGTACGCCTATGTTATAGTAAAATTTGCTTAGTTTATAAGCCTCCTGATTGCGTCGTACGGTGAAAATATCGCTTTGTACGGGGTAATTTAGTGAGGAGGAACATTCTCTACTTAAACGCATTATTTCCTAAGTCAAAATAATCCGTTTTAATCAAATTTCATGTCTTATATGTGCTTCATTCCATTCTTTTCGGAAAACCAAAAATCAAACTGTTTATGAAGGAAACAGTGTCACACGACACTCCTCCTGTACCGCACGGTACACTTGGAGTGTTGTACGACACACTTTTAAAAATCTGACCGTTAGAATCATGAACAGTGCCGCATGGCACACTTTCTGTACCGCATGACACTCTTTTTCAAATTTGAAATTTTGAATCCTCCTCATTCACAAACAGTTTGAAGTTATGATTTTCTGTTTGATTATATGTTGTTACATTAATTGTTATGTTATTTACTTGTTCTTTTCATTATTATCATCTACTTTGCATGATTTAACTGTTTGTTTGAATAAAGTTTAGCATTAAAATATTTTCTAAAGATCCCATAAATGTTTAGTAAAGACCGATTTTTAATCGGGCGAGTGGGGTGCATTAAAACCCTTCCCCGTAGATAACCTGGCTCCCGAATCCAAAACGATCTCTGGTTTTCAAATTATTTTCTAAATCATTTCATAAATCATTTTCAAAACGGTTTCTCGGGTCCTAAACCATTTTCTAAAAACCCGGGTGGCGACTCTATTTTCAAAACAACCTTTTCCAAATCCGGTGGAATCGACCGTCCACACTAATCTCTTTTAAATATCGACCCACCAATTAACACTTTAACCAATCAATGAAATGAAATCAAACAATCAAAGAACACCGATTTACGTGGAAAACCCTAAACGGGAAAAAACCACAGGAAGGAATCATGCACTAGAAACGTTGTCTGATTACAAATAGACTTACTGGATGACCGTGTATCCTCACCACGAATCTTAAGCCCTACTTGCCGAATCCACGTACATCACACCCTTGCATGATCGCCACGTCTTGAATCCTCAAGCCTTCCAAATGTTTTGCCTTTCGAACTCCACGAAAGGACTTTGATAGAGAAATGTTGAATTGAATATGAATGAAAAACCCTTTGAAGATGATCTTGATCTCACGGCAATGGACGGCCTTCACAAATCTTCAAAGTTCATGAACCCTAGCACTCTATAATGGTATTTCGAAAAGAGAGGCACAGAGGGTCGAAAATATGGCTGTTCTCTCAATGAGAAATAACCTAATCACTGAGATTTTATAGTTGCTGAATCGGGCATTTTTGCCGGCTGTTTTGCTCAAGCCAAATGTCCAGCAAAAATCAATCAGAATATTTTCCTAGCAGAGAGCCTTGAAATGCTTGAGCAAAACTTGTAGCATCCAACTTTTTATCGTGCATTTTTTGTCGGCTGTTTTGCTCGAGCCAAATATCCAGCAACTTGTAGCATCCAACTTTTTCTTCAAAATGATCAATCCGTCTTGAGTAAAAGCTACCACACTCGAATAAAAATACATATTGAGACGTGTAGGGGGTGTAAATCCTCACAGACTCTGGATCACGTGCTGTCTTGATTCGACCCTAAATCTGCAAGGCAAAGAAATGGTTAGAGCACCTTTGCCCCTCGTTGGCAAAGGCCCTCCGATGCCTGAGTTAGTACCTCATACTATAAACTCTCAAATCACAATGCGTATGAAGAGGGTTTCACAGCGTACCTTTTGTCATGGTTATCGCCCTGTATTTATAGGTGTAGATGTTCATCAATTTGGGCATCCCGTGCCCCCTGTTTCCTATTCTCTTTAGGAATCCTTCTCCTAACAGGACTTTCCTATTAAGAGATAACTTCCATATCCTGCTAGATTTCGTCTAGCAGGGGTCTTTCTCTCCATATAGGATTCTTTCCTGTATGTGGTATACTCCTAATCACATTAGGATTCCCGTATCATTCCTTTGCTTTACGGGATTGTTCTTTATCTCGTAAGGACCCGTTACAGAATATTCTGGAATGTCTCACCGCCTTTTAGAGGCGGTGACGTGCTTCCACGTAGTCTCGGAATAACTCGTACATAGCTCAGCTCATCACGCCGAGCTGAACCATGTATTCCAGAATGCTGCTTAAGCTATACACGTAGCCTATCCAGTTCGGCCATACCAGGGGTGTCCCCTTATATCTTACGCCAAACTGGTACACCCTGTTTCAGTAGTTCACTCTCTTTTGACCCTTTTTATGGCCAGACCAGATCGGCACAGGTCTTCTAGAACTCCCCACTTGATGCCGAGCTATTCACCCTTTCGTGGTGACTGCCATAGGCACGTGCTATGTCTATTTCTAGGGTAATCAGATTTTACCCACTCCAAGACGATTCATTTTCCACACCTAAAACAAACACTCTAAAAACAAATACCGAAAATAACAGTGCCATAAAACATACAACACACGACAAAGTATATGTTTTGGGCATGGATTTGCCAAACCAAAGGAAGCTCGGCCTATGGGACTTACATGGAGAATCGATGTTGAAAATTTTTGGCATTTGGCGCAATCTGACTAAAGAGAAGTTAGTTTGGTGCCTTTTCGTGTTGATTTGTCCTGGATAAGAATTCAATTTTAAGCTGTGCATTATTACCACAACTAGGATCCGCCTGTTACCACTGGACATGGGTTGCTGCTATGCAGTTGTTCAGTCTCTTTCTGAGCGGGGCGCCTTCCTTGCAGATTCTGACGACTCGCCGGGCTACTCCCCTTCTCCAGAGCGGGAAGACATGCCTCGTCAGCCAATCAATCTGCTCGACGTACTGAATCTCGGCGTAGCTTCCCGTGCCCCACCAGCCACTCGCGTCACCACTCCCTCCCAGACATCATCCCCTCCTCCTCCGGAGAACCCAAGGGACAATAGGCCGAGAGAGAGTCCGGAGCACGCCCAACCTCCCCCTCATAGGAGAAGGACGGGAAGCTCAAGCTCAAACCAGACCCTGTGCGACTCGCCGCCTCTGGTGCAACCATGGGAACCTGTTATGGCCCATCCCGATGGCACGCCTCTTAATATGATTGACAAGATCCTTCCACCGAGGTGGCGTTTGGCGTGTCCAGAGCTGCTCTTCTTCCACTTGACATGGAGAGAGAGAAGGGCAGTTCTTACGATGTGCTCATGAAATCGATTTTTCAGTCGAGCGCCAAGGTATAGAAAATCCCCTTATTCTCTTCTTGTTGTGCTTTGGACCTCATCTTTCCTTATATTTTGCTGTTTGCTTTGTAGGTCATGCAAAAAGCGTCCGTGGGCTTTGAGAGGGCCAAGGACGTTGAGAAGGAGCTGAAGAAGGAACAGAAGAGAGCTGAGAAAGCCGAGAAGGAAAATGCACAATACTCCTAGTCCCTGAAAGAAGCCCGAGCTGAAACGGAGGTGCTAAAGGGAGAAAATGCTGATCTGAGAAGGAAATTTGAGGAGGTTGAGCATGGTCTTCGTGAGCAATTAGCTGCAGCGGAGGCGGAGTACGACCGAGCTGTTGAGGTGATTACTGACAATTACCGAGCTCAAATGCCGGCGGTGAATGATGCCGTCTGGGAGATGGCTTGGCGAAGGTGCCTCACCAAGCTCGGCGTAGACGAATCATCTCCTCACTGGACTGACATGGAACTGCCGGGCGGGGTGGCAGCCGCTCAGGATCGACTCGCCGATCAGTCTCCTCTAAACCCTGAAGCTCAATCTGAACCCCTCCCGGAGCAGACCCCTTTGGAAGGAGCCATAACTAATGATGTTGCTGGTGGCATTGCTGGAGGTAATCCTAATCCCATCCCTGCCGCTGATGCTCAAGAGCTCAGTGAAGAGGCTAATGCCTTTGCTACTTCTTTTGATTGACCCTGCGTGGTCCTGCTCGGCCGTCTGTGGCCTGTCGATACTTTGACACTTCTTTGTTTTGATGATGGTACTTTTGTCTAAGTATTTTCGCACTGGTTTAGGCTATGCACTTTTACTCCTGCAAGTATTTTCTAAGTGTGTTCGTACTTTTTACCTCGTTGTAAGCTTCTTCGTGCTCATGCTAAATGTTCAAGTGTCTTCATATTTAGGTATCTAAGCTTCTTCGTACTTAGGACCCATTGCAATATTTGTTGCAAATCTTTTAGTTTTCTCATAAATGTTTGTTGCATATCTAAGTTTCTTCTTACTTAGCGTTTTGGTGCAATGTTCATTACACATCTAGGTTTCGTCATACTTAGAAACCTGTGGCAATATTCGTTGCCCATCTAAGTGTTTTCGTACGTAGGAATTTTTACCAAGTGTTTTCATACTTGAAGCTTTGCAATATTCGTTGCAAATATAAGTTTTCTCGTACTTAGGAAATGTTTACCAAGTGTCCACGTACTTGGATACTTGCATTATTCGTTGCAAATATAAGTTTGTTCATACTTAGACTTTTCAAGTGTCCTCGTACTTGGACTTTTCAAGTGTCCTCGTACTTGGACTTAATAAAATTGGACTCATCCACACTCTCTGCTCCCCAATAGGAATCCAAATTGGGAGTAATTTTGGTTCATATTACTCAATATTTCAGCGGGGAAAAACGAAATTTCATTAATGCTTGAAAAATCTAAATAACCGACGTTGGTGACTTTATTCGTAATCCCAACTAGGTACTAAAAAACAAATGTTTAGCTTATTCGTCCTAAGAAACACGAATAAAAAGGGGGGTGTGATTTTATTCGTAATCACATGGGTCGATTTATTGGTAAAACTTTCGTAGGTTCTGGACATTCCATGGTCGTGGTACTGGATTTCCATCCAGGTCGGCCAAACGATAAGCCCCAATTCCGGCGATCCCCATGATCTTGTATGGGCCCTCCCAGTTCGGCCCAAGCTTCCCATCAGTGGATACTTTGGCGTTGGCCAAGACTTTCCTTAGGACCAGATCCCCAATCTTGAACTCTCTTGGCTGTACCTTCTTATTGTAGCTTCTTCGTAGCTGCTCTTGGTATGCTGCCAGTGTGATAAGTGCACGTTCTCTTTTCTCCTCGGCGAGATCAAGCTGTTCGGCCGGCTTTGTTGTTGCCACCTGACTCTACAAGAGTGGTGCGGATGGTCGGCAGACCAACCTCTAGTTGAATCACTGCCTCTGTGCCATAAGCAAGGGAATACAACGTCTCTCCCGTAGATCGTCGTGGAGTGGTCCTATATGCCCAGAGTACAGCTGGCAACTCATCTAGCCACTTTCCCTTTTTATTCTCCAACCTTTTCTTAAGACTTTTAAGGATAGTTTTGTTTGAAGCTTCTGCTTGCCCGTTGCTTTGTGGGTAAGCTGGTGTCGAATAGTAGTTTCTTATGCCGTATTGAGCACAAAATCCTTTGAACTTCTTGCCGAACTAGGACCCATTGTCTGAGATGATGGAGTATGGTACTCCAAATCGGGTGATGATCTTGTTCCAGACGAACCTTTCTACCATGGCTTCTGTGATCTTGGCCAGAGCTTCCCCCTCTATCCACTTAGTGAAGTAGTCAGTGCCAACAAGCAGGAATTTTCGTTTCCCTGTTGCCATGGGAAGAGGACCCACGATGTCCAACCCCCACTGGGCAAATGGCCATGGGCTAGTCAGAGGTAGCAGATCCTCCGCCGGAGCTCGGATGAGAGGGGAATACCTTTGACATTTCTCACATTTTTTCACAAAAGCTTTTGCATCCTCTTGCATATAAGGCCACCAGTATCCCTGTGATATTGCTCGGTGGGCTATGGACCTTCCTCCGGTGTGTCCTCCACAAGTTCCAGTATGGATCTCGTGGAAGAATTTCTGAACAAGAGCTGGGTGTACACATAATAAATACGATCCAAGAAAAGACTTTCTATAAAGCTTACCTTCTGGGGAGAGCCAGAAACGTGCTGATTTGGTCTTGATTTTATGGGCTTCCCTCTTGTCTTCTGGCAAAGTCCCATCTCGTAGGTATGCCACTATTGGGTCCATCCAGCTCGGCCCAAACTCTGTTTCCATCACCATCTCTACTGCTTGGCCAATGCTCGGTTTCATCAGATAATCCACAGCTACTGTCCGTCGGTATTCTGTGTTTACTGCTGACCCTAAGCACGCCAATGAGTCTGCATGTGCATTCTGCCCCGAGCTGATTTGCTGGATGTGGATGTTATCAAATTTGTCGAGCAAGTCTTTGGCTTTTTCGGAGTAGGCAGCCATCTTCTCGCTTCTTGCAGCGTACTCTCCTGAAAGCTGATTAACAACTAATTGTGAGTCACAGAATACTCTTAACCTACTGACCTTGAGCTCCTTGGCACTCCTTAGTCCTGCAAGCAAAGCTTCATATTCTGCCACATTGTTGGTGGCACTGAACCCCAACCGCAACGCTTGTTCTAGCACCAATCCTTCAAGAGAGAATAGCACCACTCCTGCCCCTGACCCTTTGTTGCAGGCTGATCCGTCAACGTACAATCTCCATTCATCTGGATCTAGCTCGGCCGTTCTCGTCGGTGGTTCGGGGTTAGTATTTTGCTTCTTTTCGTGGAGAGCTGGAGGTGGTGGGGCTACTGTTGGAGCGAATTCTGCTATAAAATCAGCCAAGACCTGCCCCTTTATTGCCTTCCTGGGCTGATAATCAAGGTCAAATTGACTTAGTTCAATAGACCACTTGGATATTCGTCCAGAGAAGTCTGCCTTCCTAAGCAAAGCCCTTAATGGATGTTCTGTGAACACGGTGATGTGATGCTGTAAAAAATAGTGAGGAAGTTTTCTTGCAGCTATCACGAGAGCGTAGACCAATTTTTCCAGCGGTAGGTAACGTGTCTCCGCGTCTAACAACGTTTTGCTCACAAAATAGATTGGAGCCTGCTCCGTTCCCTTTATTCGTAGGAGAACCGAACTGACTGCATGGTCGGATACTGCTAGATATAATATCAACCGCTCCCCAGCTTCTGGAGTGGAGAGTAAAGGTGGTGATGACAAGTAACCTTTCAGTCCTTGGAAAGCCTGCTCTTGCTCGACTCCCCACTCGTATCCTTCTCTCTTCTTCAGAAGCTTGAAGAAAGGTCTGCAACGGTCTGAGGATTTACTAATAAATCGGTTAAGAGCTGCTGCCATCCCTGTTAGCCTTTGGACCTCCTTCGTGGTCTTCGGGCTTTGGAGGTTCTGCAGAGTCGTGATCTGATCTGGGTTAGCCTCAATTCCCCTCTTGGTCACCAGGTGCCCTAAAAACTTTCCCGAGCTGACCCCGAAGGCACATTTTGAGGCATTCAATTTTAACTTGTATTCTCTCAAAATACTGAAAGTTGCTCTCAGGTCGGCAAGGTGATCTGGCTTCAACTTGCTTTTTACCACCATGTCGTCAATGTAGACCTCCATAGTTTTGCCGAGCTGTTCCTTAAACATTTTAGTAACCAACCTCTGGTATGTCGCTCCAGCATTCCTTAGCCCAAATGGCATAACCTTGTAACAGTAGAGTCCCCTTGGTGAGATGAATGATGTTTTCTCCTGGTCGGGCTCATGCATGGCTATTTGATGGTATCCTCGATATGTGTCAAGGAAACTCATTCTCTCATAGCCTGATGTGGCGTCTACTAGTTGATCGATCCTGGGGAGTGGAAAGCTGTCCTTTGGGCATGCTTTGTTGAGGCTGGTGAAATCCACACAGACTCTCCACTTCCCGTTCTTCTTTTTTACTACAACCGTGTTGGCTAGCCAGTCAGGATAGCTTACCTCTCGTATGGCATCCGCTTCTAGTAGGCGATCCACTTCCTCAATCACAACGTCTGCGTGCTGTGGTGCTGACCTTCTAGCCTTCTGTACTACTGGTTTGTGTTGAGGATCCACGTTTAGATGATGGCGAATTATCTCAGGGCTTATCCCATGCATCTCCTGTGGGGTCCATGCGAAAACATCAATGTGGTCCTTCATAAAAGTCACCAAATCCTTCTCTTCTTGCTCGGCTAGGGTTTCACCGATCAGGAAATATCTTTCTGAATCATCCTCTCTTATCTTAATCTTCTTCAGACCCTCCACCACTTTTTTAGTTGGGTCTCCTCCAACGTCTTCCAAGGTCGGCTGATCTGGGACCTCAACTGTCTGCACCAGCTCGGCCTTTGGGGATTTCTTTAGCACCATGTTGAAACATAGGTCGGCTACCTTCTGATTTCCTTTAATGCACTCAATGCCATCTGTTCCAGGATACTTGATCTTTTGGTGGTGAGTTGAGGAGACTGCCCTCATCTTGTGCATCCAGGTTCTCCCTATAATCACGTTGTAGGAGGAAGGGATGTCTACCACGAGGAAGTCAGTTTTCAGGATTACTGATCCAGCTCGGACGGGCAACGTGACCTTTCCCATAGGCCATACCGTCTGCGCACTGAAACCGACCAGTGGAACCAAACACTTTTGCAATGAGCTCGGTGGGAGTTCCATCTTTTTAAAAGTGTGGTAGTACATGATTTCTGTGCTAGCCCCCTGATCCACAATGATCTTTTCCACGTCGTAATCGCCTATCCGCAAGGTAATTACCAATGCATCGTTTTGGGGCACTAATACCCCATCCAGATCATCATCAGTAAAGGTGATTGGGGTCTCCATGACTCCCTCAGCCCTCGGCCTCTTCATGCCGAGCTTCATGACTTGCTTTGTTTGTCCATTGACCCTTTGGATGTGTCTGATTTCGTTGTTGGTGTATGGGGCCACCAGTCCATGTATCATGTGGATGGTCCCCTTTGGACCTTTCTCGTAGTCCATCTCTTCGATCAGCTCGGCATCATGCTTGCCGTCAGCCAAAAATTCTTTGAGATGACCTTCCGTCACCTTCTCATCCAAGAACTTCTTGTACTCCACACAATCTTCAGTCATGTGCCCCCAATCTCTGTGATAGCCGCAATGCTGGTTAGTAGCCCTTCTCTTTTCTGGACTTCCTGTCATCTTTGTGGGTCTCCTAAACCAATGTTCATTCTTGATCCTGTATAACATCTTGTAGATCGGGACATTGAAGGTCGCCATGACACTGAAGTATGACTTTGGATCTGGGCCTGCCTTGTCCTTCCTTTGTTGCGTATAGTCCTTTCTCCCTGATGTGTACTCCTTCTTGTACACCTTTGGCTCTGCAGCCTTTCTCTCCGGGAGATGAGGTTGTCCAGCCACAATCTTTCCCCCAGCCTGTAGGATGTCATCCTCTACCCTTGCATGTTCCTGGATCCTTTCCATAAGCTTGGCCATGGTTTTAACTGGATGCATGGTAAGCGATTCCCGTAGCTTACTGTGCATAGGCAAGCTTGTTTTGAATGTTGCCAAGGCATACTCCTCACTACAATTTTCAATCACGTTGAAAGTTTCCCAGTAACGCTTGGAGTATTGCCTCAGAGTCTCATCATCCCTCTGTCTCATAGAGGTTAATGCATCAAAAGTTTTCGGTGCTGCTCGGCTAGTGAGGAACCGGGCAGTGAATTCCTCAGCTAGTTGGGTCCAGTGCAGGATGGATCCTTCTGGGAGCTTGTGGTACCAGCTTAGGGCTATCTTTCCCAAACTTGACGGGAACATTTTGCATAGCAAGGCGTCGTCTTGCTCGTGCATAAACATGGCTTGCTGGTAATGTTGAATTTGGGCCACAGGGTCAGTGCTTGTCTCGTAAGGGATGAATGCTGAATGTTTCACCCTACTCGGTGTCTTCTCCGTTCGAATCCAGTGGGCCAGTGGTGACTTAGAGATCTGGCCTAGGGCTTCCTTAGCTGCTTCTCGTGCAGTTTTAGGTCCTTCATCAGCTCGGCCAGCTTCCCTTCGTCTCGTATGTTGCTCGGGAATATGCTCATTGGAACTAGATCTCTCGTACCTGTCCCTAGCATGCTTCCTTCCTTCTTTCTTTTCAACGGAAATGCTTCTTTCTCTCCGTTTTCGTGGAGAGACTGCCCGATCAGTAGAGACATCTGTGGACGGCCCACCGAGATTCGGCGCGATTCGCGTTCGAAAAGATTGTGATTGTTTGAGTCGCCACCCGGATTTTAGGTCCGAACCCGAGAAACCGATAAAAAGATGACTCATTTACCCATTTGAAAAAGGATTTCACTGATCCTGATAAGACCAAAGATTTCTCGGATTCGGGGGTTTGGTTACGAGAGGGGAAGGGTTTTACGGCACCCCTCTCGCCCGGTCCGTGAACCGGTCTCTACTCGATGTTCCGTGGGATTTTAAAGAATATTCAAAATTCGATTTATTCACAACATAGGGAGGTTGGGGACGGGAACCACATAAGCAATAAAAAAAAAAACATGAGAGATATATCTAAGGTGGATGCTTGTGCTTGATGGTTTATATAAATGATGATGATGATGATAAATGGAATTATTACAAATATTTGCAAAGACATGAGAAATTATAGAAATTATACAACAAACCTAGAAAATACAAATATTGTGACCCACCAAACTGTTTTGCAAACTGGATTCCGAAATAGGGGTTGAGCGCTCGAAGACAGAGGCTTGAGCGCTCAAACCCCTCAAACCAGATTGAGCGCTCAAGGCCCATGGCTTGAGCGCTCAATCCAGTTCCAGGCTTCTGTGATTTTACTCTCTTTTTCACAGCTTCTCTTCTCATTCTTTACAAGATCAACGCTGATCAAACGCTTTTCAAAGAAAATCAAATAAAATAGACGGATTGATCCTTAAAAGAATAGGAAGAGAGAAGAATCCCCATAGATTAATCAAGAAAATACTTTCGAAAAGAGGAATAAAAGAAAGATCCAGATTCCAAACACTACAATAACAACACACACACACTACCAGCAAACCAGGCCATGATCCATCATCGAAATAATGAAGTAAACAACAAAATGCCCAAGAACAGCTTGAGCGCTCAAGTTATTGACCTTGAGCGCTCAAGCCGTAAACTGGCTTAGCAATTTCTGACTTAAAGAAAGGATGGTCGATGATTCTCAGGACCTTAAACCTTTTGAACAAGAGTAAAGAAAGAAGATCCAGTCACTGTTTTGCATTTAAAATGGAATTTTACAAAGGTATTGATCTTTGATCATCATAACTTAGTTAACAAATGTTCATGCATGTGTTTCGGAAATAAATACAAGCTGTTTTGAGAATCGCATGAACACAGATAGCTATTAAACAATGATCAAAGCCCAGAAATGGTACAAAAGTTTGCAAAACAGAAACTATTCAGAACTGGGCTTGAGCGCTCAAGGCCGGAGGCTTGAGCGCTCAACCCCTATTACAACTGCAGATTTGAAAACTCTTTCTAAACCATTTTTAGACCTTTGTAAGTTCAATACAAGTACAAAGAACTTGATTGAACTCACTGGTCCTCCTCAGATGAACCAAAACAGTGAGTTCATCACATGTTTACTACCTTTGCGGAAATGCTTATGATTTGAAACTTGATTCTGGGCTTGTGGATGGAAGATTGTGGATGATTTGGCTTATATTGTAGCCGAATTGGACAATGTATGTGGTTGGTTGATGATCGAGAATAGAATTTATGGATTTGGATGAGCGGTTTTGCTGGTGGTTTTGATGGCAAAGGGTGGTTTTGTAGAGAGAGAGAGAGATGATCGATTTTTCTGGAGGATTTGAGAGATGGAGTGTGGGAGTTGTTAACCTTTAAAACCGGGGGTGGAGGGTGGATTTTATAGAGTGAGTGGGAGGGAAGAGAGGAGAGAGAAAGAGTGGGTCTTGGTATTTTGGGAGTATTTTTGGTGTATTTCTGGAGTTAGTGGGATGTATGTACGTATAGAGATCGTAGCAGATCATCCCCAGACGCTCCCATGCAGAAAATCTCATGATTAGATATTCTGCAGGTTGCTGACTGGATCAGAGTTGAGCGCTCAAAGCCGTTGGCTTGAGCGCTCAAGGTGCTTCCTCCTAGTTGAGCGCTCAAGGCTAGGGGATTGAGCGCTCAGGGTGCTTGATGGCAGATTGTTGGCTTGGCTTGGGTTCAACAGTGTTTGGTTTGGTTTGGGTTATTCTGGTTGCTGTTTGGTTAATTTGGTCAAGTTCAAGTTAAACTCACAAGTTCCCGGTAATCATGATTGGTCCGCTTCATCATTGGAAATGCTCGAGTGCATTTTGAATTCAAAATTGGGGTGTCTACAGTTGCCCCTCTTGGATGAGACTCAATGCCATTGCTTTGGTATGAGTGACATCCAAGATAAAGACAGCCCAACTCGTCCTTCATGATACATCTCAAGCTGCAAAGAAAAACATTAAAAGATCAATCAGTCGTGCCGCTCAGGCTGCCTACGTACCCTATTGTAGGGATCAGACCGGCGTAGTTCCTGGGGGCATATGCATACAAACGCAATGGTTTCTCCCGTCCCTCAGGACGATTGATTAAAAAGGTTTGGTCCCTCAGGACAAATGATTACAAAGTTCGGCCCCTCAGGACAAATGAAAAGAAGAATGCGAATCGCCGAGCCTTCCCAGGTCGTGAAACGCCAAATAAATGAATTTTTGATTTTTCGTGCATCGTCAAGCCTTCCCGAGTCGAAACACTAAAAGCAAATGATGGTGACTATGATTTTGATTGTGATTGTGATTGTGATTGTGATTGAGATTGTGATTGTGATTGTGATTGTGATTGTGATTGTGATTGTGATTGAGATTGTGATTGTGATTGAGATTGAGTGTAGCTACCCTCTGAACAACGGGGAGGCTAAATTTAATGGGGCTATCCCTTGAGCAACAAGATAACCAATGATAAGATGATTGTCTACTGAGCAACGAGACAATCGAGGAAATGCTACTGAACCAAACACATTTATGTGATGACACAACCATTGAGTAATCAACATAATTGCTAAGCATAATTCAAACTAGCATGTGACTTTTTAGAGATGATTTAAACGAGCACATGGCTCTCAGACCGCAGTCAAAACACTTCGCGCATACGCTAACACAATTGAATAAACAATGATTTAAACGAGCTCGGGGCTCTCAGACAATGATTTAAACGAGCACGTGGCTCTCAAAATGATTTAAACGAGCACGTGGCTCTCAGAAAATGATTTAAACGAGCGCGTGGCTCTCAGAAAATGATTTAGAATACTTCGTGTATACGCTAACGCGAAACACACGTACACAACACGCTTCGATCTAGCACGATCAAATTCTAAGATTTAAATTCATGGATAAACGAGCAATTAATTGATTGAGACTACTGAGTCCAAAACACACCAACAAAACACAAAGAATGCCTGAAATGCCCCTGCAAAACTTGCAAAAGAAGCCAAAAGTCCATGCCAAAATTGGCCTTGAGCGCTCAGGGTACACCCTTTGAGCGCTCAACCCTGCCTTGAGCGCTCAACCTTAGATCTTTGAGCGCTCAAACCTCGGTTTGATCCTCCAGCGCTCAAAGAGTCCAACTTCAGCGCTTGAACCCCTGAACGGGGACGACGGTTCAGGACCTCAACGTTCGAATTAACTCTGATTTACACTCCGATCAAACTTCAAAACGTTTCACAAAACTTCAGAGATCGAAATCCTACACCTCTCAAGCGATTCCGAACCAAACCCATTCACTTTCTTACTCAAATTCGATCTCAAACAAAAACCCCCAAATTCTAGGGTTTGTCCGTACGATTCTCGGTCAAAATCAGTTTGATTCCAGTCGATTAGGGCTTGATTGAAAGCTTTCCATGGAGGATACCAGTGAATCACATTCTCCGCTGACTTCGCCGACGGTGGAGAAGGGCGGAAGTAGTACAGTGGCGCCACCACCGACGGGTTCGAGCGCTCAAGGCTCTGATCCGGTGGTTGAGGTGGATTTGACAGGGGCTGGACCGTTATCTACGGCTACAGAGACGGCCGAGAGAGGAGGAAATGAAGAAGGAGAGAGGGAGAGAGAGGGCGGCAATGGTGGTCCAGCCACCAAGACCGTGGTGGCTGGTGATGATGGTGGTGAGGGTGTAGATGGTAGTGGTAATGGTGGCGGTGGAGATAGTGGCAGTAGCGGTAGTGATAGTAGCGGTAGTGGTGATGATAGTGGTGGTGGTGATAGTGACAGTAGTGATGGTGGCAGTGGTAGCGATGATGGTAGTGATGATGGTGATAGTAGTGATGATGGTGATGATGATGGTAGCGGTGGTGATGACCCGGGGACGGAGAGAGTAGAGGAGAGGAGGGAGGAGTTGGTGGAGGAGAGGGTAGAGGTCCACGATGTGGACAGCGATGGCAGTAGTGACGAGACGGCCGAGGATGCACGTTGGAGGATAGAGCCGAGATCCAGTCAGCGGCTTAGCGAGGGGGATAAGGGGAAGGCGGCGATGATTATTGGAGAGCCAGCGACTCAGGGGCAGAGTAGTAGGCCGTCGGCTCAGGGTCCAGTTGGGATCTCTCGAGGGGATTACCTTGAGCACGCGCCACCAGAGGTAGTGATGGCGGCTGCAGTAGATGCCCCGGGGATTCTAGAGGCGGCAAGGGAGGCCGTGGTTGAGAGTAGAGAGAGAGAGGCGGCGATGCTACGGGAGGCCGCCGCTGAGGACGAGGCGGCGAGGGCCTTTTGCGAGGAGTTTGAGACAGAGGAGGCGGCGGAGGCGGCTAGACTACGAGCCGAGGAGGAGGAGAGAGCGGCTGGACGGAGGGTGACGGTGGTCCAGGCTGCCAGACACTGGTTGAGGAGAGGGAGGCCGGCTTTCGACGCGGCGACTTACGCCCCACCGGTGCACCTCTTCGTGCCTTCTGCTGCAGACGATTACACTCCCCAACGGGAGTTGTACTTCGGAGAGGAGGTGCTACTGGACCCCGAGGTTCACCTCTCGACTGACTGCTTGACGGTACACTTGCTTTACTTTCTTGCTTATTGCTTTTTGGCGTTCCTTTAGTAGTTAACAAACCTGATTTGCATTTGAATGATTGAATTACTGCTTATGGATTAAATGAAGGATTGGACTAACGCCTGATTGTTTGCTTGTTTGTTGAATGTGTGCAGAGAAACTTGAGCTTGAAGGCTCACGGGGGTATGGGCTCTAGTTGGGAGATCTACCAGCAGTTGCATGTCTCGGTGAGGACTCTGGTGGATATGGCGGGGTTTGGGAGGTTCATCCCGACTCTCACGAGCACACAGCACGACCATGCTGTGGTGACAGCACTGGCCGAGAGGTGGAGGGACTCTACGAGTTCTTTCCATCTCGTTATTGGAGAGGCGACGATGACCCCGCTGGATTTCTCAGCGATCACGGGGTTAAGGGTAGGAGGAGACCCGATCCCGTTCGACTCAGGGATTGGCGGAGACGTTGCTGCGCTGCGGTGGTTCTTGGGCTTTGTGCCCAACAAGGAGGGGGAGACGGCCACGTATGGCCAATTCAAGCTGAAAGGATTGGGCGAGCCGACTGACGATGAGGATGCTGCACAGAAGGCGAGGTGCTACTTGTTATACCTGTTTGGGGCTTCACTGTACCCAAATAGGCGTAACAGGGTGCACCTCTCCTACCTGGGAGGGTTGAAGGACTTCACCATCGCGGCGAGGTTCAACTGGGGAGGAGCGGCACTCGGGAGCTGCTACGCGTTCATGAACGCGGTCTCGAGGCGGAAAGGGACTAGCATATCAGGGCTATGGAGTGTTTGGGAGGTAAAACACAAATGCTTTCGATTCAAATTACATGCATGCATTTCAATGTTCGCGCTTAATTGACTGACTCGTTTATTGCTTTGACATGCAGCTTTGGGCTTACGAGGTGCTGGGGTTGCACCCCCCGGAGACGCGGCACCCGGATCCGGACGTCATTCCCCGAGCACTGTGCTGGGGTGAAGGCTTCCGTTACGGCGGCTTGGCGCGAGGGAACATCCACGTTCTCCGCGCCTCGCTAGACAGACTCCCTGCTTCTCTGGTGAGCATTGAATTTTCACATGCATTTAATTTCGCTCTCAAATTGCTTTCGACCATGCACTTGATTACTAACGTTTGAACAACTTTTGCAGGTCCGCTGGAACATATGGGATGCTATCGATGAGCCTTACTTGGCTCCGAGCCGGAAGCTCACGAGGGGGAGGGTTTTGCTCGAGTGTCAGTACGGCTGGTTCTGGTACCTTGGCGACAGAGTAGTACGCCAGTCGATACGGGCTGGCGAACCACAGGTGCCAGGACGCCTTCCTCCTCGAGTGTTGATGACGTCTCGGTATACGCTGGCAGAGATCGAGCGCTTTACTACACCTGACCTGAACCTGAGCCAGCACCTGCGTCCGGCCCTGAGCTACAGTGATTACTTCAAGAAGTACTTGGCCGGTTCGCTGGAATCGGAGGAATGGAGAGATAAGGTTGAGGAGGAGAAGGCCGCGAAGGCGCGGGCCTCAGCTGGAGGGATAGCCAAAGGTGTGGATGCTGGCACCTTCAAGTGGTGGGTGCACGTTACTTCTGCAGGCGGAGAAGCAGGGGATATAGACATCCCGAGGCCACCGGCCGACTTCCCTCGACTCTCGGCACCAGTAAAAAACACTCTACTTATTCAGATTTGCATGTTTTGATTATGAATGACCAAATGTACTGATGATTCAAACTTCTGACTTGCTTGCAGGTTTCACAGGAGGCGGCGCAGACTTTACACGAGCAGAACCAAGGACTACGCGTCCTGATTCGCCGCCTTATTGCCGGGGAAGAAGTCACTATCCGCCGGGAGGGCGAGCCGGCACCTCCCGCTGCTCCTGGGCCTTCTCGCCCGAGAGTTGCACCGGTATGTAATTCATATTGCTTGCATTTTGGATTTCTTGACTATACCGTGTACTGACTCCTTTCTCTGTTTGCTTGATGATGCAGTCGCCTGTGTATAGAAAGAGGCCCCATGCTGGAGTGGACGGCCCTGGAGATATGACCGTGAGGCTCGGGCGTTCAAAGTTGGCGGCGGCGAGCCCTGAAGAGGAGAGACCGCGAAGATCGTCTCGCCGGAGGGTGGACATAGCACCTGAGGGGATAGTTGCGACCACGAGTTCGAGTGACGACAGCGTTGATGACGCCAACTACCCCTCTTCCCGGCAGGAGAGACAGGAGCAGCATCGCGGAGACGAGACCGAGAGCTCGGACGAGACGATGGACGAGTCGGAGTAGTACATAGTAGACATAGAGTAGTTTTTAGAGTTTTGCTTTTGCTTTTCTTCTTTTCTTTTGATTGGGCCTGCGTGCCCCGGTAGATAGGTGGGTTGGGCCTGCGTGCCCCGGTTGTAGACTTTCTGATTGGGCGTTGTGTGCCCTGGTAGGCAGTGATGATGCTCAGATTTGTTTTTCGTGGACTTGGATTAGTTTATACATGATTTGCACTTTCATTTGTTCATTGCATTACTTTCTGCCTTTGATGTTTTCGAATGAACAAACTTGTTGTAGAACGTACACAAATCATTCACCAAACTTTGAATTCAATCATCCAAGAACAAAGTTCAAAACTTGACCTTAAAGAAAAGATCACATGTTCGAGAATTTGGACGAAACATGATTTTTGAGTTTATGTACAACTAGAATATGTATTTACATGCTGCGCGGCTTGACATGTTTCTTGCATACAAATGATCAATACAAACTATACAAAATGACCTTTGAACGGAATTTGATGTTCACAAGGCATATTTGAAAATAAAATACTTTGTGAGCCTGTTTAGATGTGATGGATTGCCATGCGGTCATTTTGACCAAGTCACAAATGACAGAAATGCCCCTACGATCATCTCCATTTAGCAAGGGAATCCCCTGAACCATTTTTGATGTGGCAACAGCCGTCATTTCATTGCTTGAATTGGCCGTTAATACCCCAAAACCTTGCATGATCAAAGAAATGCCTCAAGAACCGCTCCGGCGAGTCACAAATACTTGTTGACGCACGCCTTGATGATTGGAAATGGTTAACAAGGCCAAGATAATGGTCCGGATATCCGATGGCTGCTTCATTATTCCAAACTCTTTCATATACGTATCCCGTGTCCATGCACGTATTGGCTTGTTAACTCGAGGAACGGGAGGCTCCGTGAAGTCACAAATGTCCGTTGAGACTTGGTCTGGGTGTTGGTTAAGGGTTAGAAGGCTTAGAATAGGTTTCGGGTATTGAACGGGCTAAAACACTGCTGCTGCTGTCTGCTGCTGCTTCTGCTGTTCTGCAGGCCTTGAGCGCTCAATGGGGCTTGAGCGCTCAAGCTTAGCACCTTGAGCGCTCAAGGTGGTCTCGGTGGGTTGCGCTCAATGCCAAGGGTTTGAGCGCTCAAGGTCTGTACTGGGCAGATTAATAATGTTGCTTCCCAATGCATTTTTGGACCCTTTTGCATGATTTCCTCTGCCTCAAATGTCTTGTTGCTCTGCTAAAACATCTCCCAAGCCATTGAACATCACCTTCCCAAGGTCTTTCACCTTTTTCCCACAAATGCTATGTATTTCCAATGCACTTTCAAATTTTCCAACAAAAACATTTTGGAAATATATGCATGACCATCTTGAAAATGTAATCTTTGATTTCCAATGTTGCATGGCATATTTGTAAGGTTCCTCCCAAGTCCCCTATAAATACCATTCATGGTCAAGCATTTCTCACACACCATTTCCACACCAAATTTTATTCCCTACCCTATACCTCTTTCCTATCAACCTTTCATTGCTTCCCATGGCTGCCCTTGACCCTTCCGTTATCAATACTTGGGTTGCTAGCTTTGAAAACATTGATTGGTTCAACTTCCGAGGTCTTGGTCTCAATGCTCTTCGCCATCTCCACACTTTTCACATCCGCCAAGACATTTTGCATGCCGCAGTTCGCTGTTGGGATTCTGAGCTCCATGTATTCCGTTTTGGGATGCAAGAGCTTTGCCCGACTGTTGAGGAATTTCAAGCCTATCTTGGTGGTCGTGCTTTCGCCGATCCCGTCATACCACCCATTCGTGAAAACTACGCCAGGATTCTTAGCAGGAAGCTTGGCCTTGGGAATGGCGCTGCGCGCTTTTTGATTCGTAATGAAACCCTCAACATCCTTCGTCTCTTTGCGGATTACGGTCCAACAGGCGACCTTTTAGATTTTACCGTTCAAAACCGGCGCATGTTTGCGCTTTGCATGTGCCTCTTGGCATTGTACTTGTTGGTCCCATGTGATGGCCATCCCAGTTCTGCTATTGTCGGCGTTGCCGCTCAGATTGAACAACGGAGGGATGTGGTTCCTTTGGTTTTGGCCGAGACAATCATGGGTTTGGATGCGGTTAAGGCTGGAAGGACAAACACTTTTGCCGGAAGTCCACTTTTGCTCCAGGTTTGGTTTATTTGGTTTGGACATTTTTGGTTTTGGGGATTTTGGTTATTTGGCTTGGTTTTGACTTTGGCTTTGATGTTTTGGTTTTGTAGGTATGGCTGTGTGACAAAGTTGGGCTTTTGAGGGAGCCGGCGGGTGATTGGGTTTATGATCCACGGACTTGGGTGAACAGGCCATTTGTGCATGATGAGGTTGATGAAGATGAATGGTTTGACTTCTTCAGGTCACTAGGGGAGGATCACATCACTTGGCGGTGCCATTGGTTGCCTTTGCCGGACATGACAGCCAATCACATGGGCGACACATGGGTGATTCTGGCGGGTTTGCAAGGGTATGCCTACTATTTTCCACAACGTATCCTCCGCCAATATCGCATCCGTCAAGAAGTGGAGTACTCAGTTCCTGCCACTTTCAGTCTTCCCACCTTTAGGCATTCCGTCCTTGAGCATTATCGTACTTCTTGGAGAGATAGGGTTCTTTGGTCTCCTGATCCCTACCCAACTATTCACTTGAATGGACATTACAGAGATTGGATGAGAGGGCAAATGGAGACACGACGCTGAAGAAATTAGCGCAATTTGACTCTCGACTCACTAAGCTGCTTCCCGAAATAAATGGTGTTTTTTTTTTTTTTTTTTTTTTTTTTTTTTTTTTTGCTCAGTTTATGTAATCGAAGAAGTGATTTGAATAAAATTGAACGATGAAGGGTTTCCCCCTCTTGGTTCATTCAGTTCCATATGCTATTTTCTTTGAAAACTGTGAAATCATGAACCAACTCATCAGACTTAGACCGAACCCCAAGATAGGGTTGCCTACGTATCCCTTTTCAAGGAATCAGGTCATGGCGTAGTTCAGAAAGGGTTTGCTCGGGTATTAACACTCTCCTTTTTGTGCTCTAAATTTTGCCTGGTACCGCCTTTTCAGGTTTTCGGTCCAGCGAGCTTCTTTCGAATTTTTGCCTTAAATTTTGCCTAGACTGCCCAGTGTGGGTTTTCAGACTAGCAGGCTTGCTCTAATTTTTGCTTGGGTTGGCTCGCCCTTGCGATTTTCCGCCCAACGAGCATCTCTCAGGGGTAATATCTTTTGAGTTGGTCCAAATTGACAAGATTACTGAACTCGTTGCCATCCAGATCAAGGATCACTGCTGCTCCACCATCGAGAATGGTCTTGATGATATATGGTCCTGCCCATTTCGGCCTGAATTTTCCTCGTGGATCAAATATCGGTGCCCGAATTTCTTTCACCACCATGTCCCCTTCGATCAGATCCCTGGATTTCACCTTTTTGTTGAATGCGCGAGCGATTCTTCTCTGATATCCCTGAATGTGATACAATGCCCGCAATCTCCTTTCGTCAAACAACATTAACTCAGAAAATCTATCGCTCAGCCAATCAGCCTCATTGATTTCATTTTCTATCATCACCCTTAAAGAGGGCACTTCAAGCTCGATGGGAAGTACCGCTTCCATACCATAAACCAAAGAATACGGTGTTGCCCCTGTTGGAGTTCGGATCGAAGTGCGGTACCCCCATAATGCCAATGGTAACTTCTCATGCCAATCCCTAGATGATTCGATGGTTTTCTCCAGGATATTCTTGATTGATTTATTGGCTGCTTCCACTGCTCCGTTGGTTTGCGGCCTGTATACTGTTGACTTGTGCACCTGAACATTGAATTCCTCAAGTACTTCTGCTGCCCTTCCTTTAAAATGTACACCATTGTCTGACACAAAGGCATTGGGAACCCCATATCGGTAAATGATGTTTTGCTTAATGAAATGAGCCACCTGTACTGCGGTCAGTGTAGCGTAAGAAGCTGACTCGACCCACTTTGTGAAATAATCAATCGCCACCAATATGAACTTGTGACCATTCGATGCTGGCGGCGTGATTTTCCCGATCACATCTATTCCCCACACTGAAAAAGGCCATGGTGTTGCCATTGTATGAAGTTCAGATGGCGGGACATGCATGAGATTAGCATGGACTTGACACTTATGGCACCTCCGCACATACTGAACACAATCTGTTTCCAAAGTTAACCAGAAATACCCTTGCCTCAGAATCTTCTTTGCCATCATTAATCCGCTCATGTGGGGACCGCAGATTCCCTCATGAATTTCTTCCATTACCCTTTTTGTGTCGTCACCATGGATGCACAACTTGTGCATGCCACAGTATGATCTCTTGTATAGTCTTCCACCGCAAAGAATGTATTGTGAAGCCAGCCTTTGTAATGCTATCCGATCCTTCTTGTTTGCTCCCTCTGGATATTCCCCTTTTTCAACCAGATTCCAGATATCATAATACCAAGGCAGACCATCATCAATTTCGCCAATGTTCATCACATACTCATAGGCTGGCCTATTCCTTTGCTCGATCATGATTGGCCTCATTCTCACTCCCACGGGCAATTCCACCATAGACGCCAAGGTAGCAAGAGCATCGGCAAAATGATTCTTCATTCTCGGGATGTGCGTAAAAGTAACTTGTCCAAACTGATGAATCAGATCGTCAAGGTCCTTGTGGTATGGCTTCAACTTTTCTTCTCGTACTTTCCAATCACCGTTGGCTTGGGAAACCACCAGATTCGAGTCTCCAATCACTTCCAATTTCTTTATCCCGATTTCAAGAGCAGCCTCCATTCCTACGATGCATGCTTCATACTCCGCCTGATTATTAGTAACTTCGAAATTCAACTTGAAAGAGAGAGGAATATGAGGTCCTTCTGGTGAGACCAACAAGATGCCGATCCCAAATCCTTTCTGATTTGCGGCTCCATCGAAGTATAATTTCCAAACATCCTCTGTTACTGTCATAACACTCTCATCGGGAAACTGGAACTCCGTGTCTTCTGGTCCTTCGATTGGATGATCTGCCAAGAATTCTGCTACTGCCCTGCCTTTTACTGATTTTCGCGTCACATACTTGAGTTCGAATTCAGCCAACAGAAGCAACCATCGTGCTAACTTTCCGGTGAGTGCCGGTTTCTCAAACAGATATTTGAGGGGATCCATTCGAGAAATTAACACAACCGAATAAGCTAACATATAATGCCTTAGCTTTTTAGAGGCCCACACAAGAGCCCAACATGTTTTCTCCAGAGGTGTGTATCTTTCTTCGGCTCCGACCATCTTCTTGCTCAAATAATACACCGCCTTTTTGATACCTGCTTCACCTTCTTGTGCCAACATGCAGCCCATTGTAGACTGTGTTACTGATAAATACAGAATCAGAGGCTTTCCTGGTGTCGGTGGCGACAGTACCGGAGGACTTTGAAGATATCGCCGGATTGATTCGAAGGCTTTCTGGCACTTGTCTTCCCATTTGAATGGCACTCCTTTCTTGAGCAAATGAAACATCGGCTCGCAAGTTGAAGTTAACTTGGCGATGAATCTGCTGATGAACTGAATCTTTCCAAGAAAACTCCGAACCTCTTTCTCCGTCTTTGGCGGCTCCATTTCTAATATTGCCTTGATTTTTGATGGGTCAACTTCAATCCCCCTGGTGGTAATCATGAACCCCAACATTTTCCCTGCGGTGACTCCGAATGTGCACTTTTGCGGATTGAGACGCATCCGGTACTTCCGTATTCTTTCAAAGAATTTGCGCAACGCCGGGAGATGTCCCTCTCTCTCTTTGGCCTTCACAATCATGTCATCCACATATACCTCGACCTCCTTATGCATCATGTCATGTAACAGGGTCGTGGCAGCTCTTTGATAAGTCGACCCTGCATTCTTCAATCCAAACGGCATGACCCTGTAACAAAACGTCCCCCATTCAGTAGTGAAGGTTGTTTTCTCTCGATCTTCTGGCGCCATCAAAATCTGATTATATCCCGAAAACCCATCCATAAATGACAATAGAGCATGCCCTGCCGTGTTATCCACCAGTACATCAATGTGAGGTAAAGGGAAATCATCTTTCGGACTGGCCTTGTTCAAATCTCTGAAATCTACACACACTCTGACTTTCCCGTCTTTCTTTGGCACCGACACGATATTTGCTACCCACTGCGGATATTCAGTTACCATCAAGAAGCCGGCGTTGAATTGCTTGGTAACTTCCTCTTTGACTTTTTCAACCCAATCCGGCCTTATTTTCCTCAGTTTCTGTTTTACTGGTTTTGCATCGGGATACAAGGGAATTCGATGTTGCACGATTTCAGGATCAATTCCGGGCATATCTGCATGGGACCAAGCGAAAACATCTTCGAATTCTTTGAGCAAATCAACGAGTAATTTCTGTTCCTCCGAAGATAGCCCGGAACCGATTTGAACCATGCGAGGATTCTCCTCATCTCTCAATTTAATAGAAACTACTTCTTCTTTTATTGGCTGAGCATGCCTTTCATTTTCCCTTTCAATTAGGGACTTAAGTTCTTTGGGTATTTCTCCCTCGAACTCAGTCTCATCATTGTCGGGGTCTACACAATTTATTTCGGGAACAGCAAAGTAAGCGAAATCATCATTTATTTCATTAACGAAGCCCTCCGGGGCACAGTACATGGCATCAGACTCAAACTCGAAATAGAAATGACGACGTGGAGGGCCATGAGGCGCAAACTCCGACTCATAGCCAAACTCAAACCCTGACTCAGACTCGAATTCTAGCTTAGTGAATGCATTAGTAAATTTTACAACAGGAGTGAAAGTGCAATTCTTGTATTCACCGACTGCATCCACGATTAGCACGCTGGGATCTTCAATGGTTCCATGTCCGAGCATCATCACTGTTGGCTCTTCTTTATCCTTACCTGTTAGACTGACCTCGTCGAACATTGACATCAAGATCCCACCATCCAAGGCTTCCGTCCAATCTGCTTTGAGGTCTTTCACCAATTTCTCGACCTTTTCATGTTCGTCTTCACTATCCCAAGCATCATTAGCAAAGATCTCGAACCCGGGGTGCACCTCTCCACTTATTTCATTTACGAACGGCTCAGGCTGGCCGTGATATGGTGCATTTGACCCTTCCCCAACAAAGCGGATCCGACGGTTTGCACTGCTACTAGCTCTATTGGCTCTCCCTTTTTGCATCTCTTTCAATGTAGGTTCATATCCTAACCCGTAACGGCCTCGCTGAGAAGGGAAATCTGGAAACTGAACCACCCCCTGGCGAGTTCGACCTAAACCAGTGCCTGGCAGATAAGACATCCTCCTCATCATTTCAAGAGCTGTGGTGCTGATGGAAAAATCGTCGTCTATACGAAGCGTGAACACACCACCGGATGTATCAAAAGCAAAGCCCCCAAGCTGAACATCATTTTCGTCGTGCATGATTTCTAACAGAGGAGCATTATCTTCAGCATGAGGGCGAATGCCTATGTCTCCATAGAGGGCAACCGTCCCATTTTCCAAGCCAAGTATAACCTTTTGATGCAAGGTGGACGGAACTGCCATGATATCGGGTCGATGCATCCAAGGTCGTCCCAACAGCAAATTGAATGAAGCTTGGGATCTCAAGCACATGAAACTCAACTGTCGATTTGAACCCTTCCGCAGCGATTTCCATTTCAACAGTTCCAAGCACATTGCGGCGGGTGTTATCATAAGCTCGGACAGTGAGACTAGATGGCGTGAAATCCTTTGGTTTAAGCCCCAAGCATAGAGCTGTTCGGAGAGGGCAAACATTGAGTGCAGATCCATTGTCTATCAACACAACCGGGATCCATTTCCCCATGCATTTCATGGTGACATGCAAAGGCTTGTTGTGATCAGTTCCCTCAAGCGGCAGATCGGCTTCGGTAAAGGTTACGACATGCTTGGTTGGTTTGGGAGTAATGGTTGGCTTGGTGATAATGGCGGCCACCATGGCTTCAGGGGTGATGTCTGATGCAACTTCCATACAGGACAATGCTTGAGCGAGTTTCTGGCGATGTTCGCTGGAGCTCATTAGCAATCCCCAAATGGTAAGTGCGGCTGGGGTTTTCTCGAGTTGTTTCTGAATGGGGTTTTCTTCATTGGTTGGTGGAAGTTTTGGACGAGTGACACGACTGTTTGCCGCGGAAGTAGCTTGGGATTGGTTGTTTATTGGGTTAAAGAGGTTTTGGAAATCGATTGGGTTAGCAATTGGGTCACTAAGGTTGTTTGGGTAGTGTGGCATGGCTAGGTTATTTGGTGGAGTGGGTTGTTTTTGGGAGTTTTGTTTGAAAGGTGTTTGGTTTGCGATATTTGGTGGTGGGTTGGATGTACTCCCGGTGAACATCCGGGGTGGTTGATAAAATCGACCACTCCGAAGAAGGTGAAGAATCGAGTCAATATCATCCCCCACAAATCGGTGTAGTCGGTGTAGAAGTCAACAAGATCCCCTTCGCTTTTCTTTTCCCTTTTGTGATACTGGCTTCTTCCATTCCTTTGGTAATCCCTTCGACAGTTGCTTCACTCCACACATCCCCATTTTCCATGGCCGTCTGATTAACAGCCCATACCTCGTTATTCCCAACCCATAGCGGTGTTATGCCTTCATTCTGATTGGTCCACATGTTTGCTATGACATTTTCCTCCATTTGCTGTCCCCAAACATCGGGCAGGCCACTGTTCAACACCATAATATTGCAATCCCGGGACTTGCACTTGAGGTGCCGGAAGATTTTCATCGACTATGTAATCGTAAGGTGTGAACTCAATTCCCTCCGTCATTCGATTTATGGCTTGCTCACTCATCATGGAGAAATCGGGGGCGACCCTCCCACAGTGGTGGCATTGGAAAATAAGACTCATCAAAGAACATGGGGAGCGTGGACCCATCCAAAGGATCGTTAGGGTCCATGAGCTGCCACTCATTTGGTGTGGGATCCCACTCAACTTCTTGCGCATCATTGAATGCCCCAACTTCTTCTTGCCAATTTTGCCCTTGTCCTTCTTCCACTGGCTGTATAACTGGCAGTGGTTCAAACAGATTTGGAAGTGCAAATCCATCAAGCGGATCTGCCAACATTGGATCCCAAAACTGATTAATCGGGGGTCCTCCATTTAACTGTTGGTTTTGCGGCCAAACTTCTCCATTTGCTACGTTATTGGCTACCAACTGTTCATACTCGTGAGCTTCCATGGCCATTATCAAATCACTCCATTCTTGCCACACATTAGGATTCAAGTGCACATCAAGAAAACATGCCTCGCACTCATCTGGTATAGGCACAATGGGCTTAGGATCTGTTTCGGGTATGATGTATTGGCTTGGGTCAAATGGAGTGGGGTTTGGGTCTTTTTGAGTGGAGCTAAGGGTAATCTGGCCTATGTCACCGTTTCTTTTGTGAGCTGGCAGAGGATTTGTGAGGATGTTAGGCTTTTCAGTGGGGTCTCGGATTTGTTTGTTGTCAATGAGATCTTGAATCTCATGACGCAGCGCGTTGGCATCTTTCGGTGGGATGGCCGGGTGTTTGATGGAATATGCGAAGGCGTTTGGGTTATATGTTGGTGGGGGATTTTGTGGAGGTGGAGTTGGTCAAGGGTTTGATTTTCCTGTTGCACGAGTCGCTCAAAGCAACGGTAGAGGTAAGGGAAGAGGGGTGAAAATACGCCGTCCTCTTTGGTTTTGGAGTGGTTGAGTTGGTTGGGTTGGTTGAGATAGGATGGCATTTATGGGTTCAGCTTTATGGGGTTGGTGATTTGCGGAGTTGGAGGAAGTACCGGTGTTGTGTAAGCTGGGGTTGGCGTATAGGGAAGAGGTGTTGCCGATGTAGTTTCGCTTGGGTTTTGGGAAGGAGTCTCCTTTTTTCAACATCCCGCTCTGCAGAGCTTCTTCAATTGAAAGACCCATCTCAAAATAGGTCTCGAAGTTATGTGCTTGGGCCATGACCATGTCTTGAGCCAAATCGGGTGTAGGTGCTTGGTTATAATGCGCATCGATCTTTGTCCTTTGGGACGATCGGTCATTTGCGCAGCCTTGGCTCTCCACCTTTTCACAAAATCGGCGAATGATTCCCTTTCCTTCATTTTGATACTCTCAAGTTCACGAGTGGTGACCTTGAGCTACACATTATATTCATACTGCTTAATGAAAGCAGCCACCATTTCTTCCCAAGTTTGTCTCTTGAAATGTCAAGAGACAAGAGCCATTGAAGTCTTTGGTCCTTTTAGGGTTTCATGAAACATCTGAGCCATGGTTATCTCGTCAACTTCTTGTAACGAGAGGGAGCTTACATATGCCTGAACATGCCCTCTCGGATCCCCAGTCCCATCAAACTTTTCGAAGTCCACATGCTTGAACTTCTTAGGGAGTTTAGCGCCCGGGAAAATACATAGCTTACTCATGTCAAAACCGGTAATGGCTCGCTTCTCACTTTTGGCAACCGATTCTTCTAACTTGAGTATTTTAGCTAACATTTGGACAGTTGGGGATTATCAGGGGGAGGGGGTTGTTCCGGATGTTCATCATTTGGGATCTCTTGATCACCCTCGGGCATACGCTGCTGAGGTGGGGGAAGTCGACTCTGTATGTTTACCATAATTGCCATGAGTTGGGCAATTCGGGTATCATTCCGGACCCTCTCATCATGCATTTCCTTTCTCATCTGTTCAAGCTCATTCGGGGGATCCTGTTCTTGTTCTGCCGCCATAACTGACTCAACCTTTGGTGATATGGATCTAGATAATCTCTGTCCGGGAGGTCGAGTCCAAACAGGTAAGGTCTTCTTCTTCTTGGCAGGCCCAATGTTTCAAGAACTGATCAAAAGCAAAAGTCGGACTCAGATGTGTACTCGATGTGTCTACTATGCACAAAAGAATGATTTACAAATGCTCTCAATCGTCTCGCTGCGACTCAACTCACAGAGTTAGCCCTATTTCTAGCCTTAAGAGTTAGTCTACCGGTTTCGGAACTCACTTGGAATCGTTTGCACAGCAGATTGAAACAACACCACGGGTAAGTCGGTTTACTCGGCAATTACGGCTTTAACCTATAGCCTAGATGTTAAAACCGCAATCGTTATCCTTTCTTTGACCATCCGAGACAGAGCAATGAGGTGTCATCATCCAGTTACAATCGATTCCAAGGCTAGTCCGAAACACGGGTGACCGTTCGGGCACGGTCAACACCGGAGGTATCTCAAACTCCGTGGATTTAAAGTCTCCTAGACTGTGTTCTACAGTTTTGGAAGATTGCCCCAATCCTCAAGTTTTCTTTTTGAAGCAATAAAGTCCTCAAATTTGAATAATCGAATTTGGGAATCTCTGATTCATACTAATTCCGACAATGATCTAGATCAGAAGCCTAAGGGCGATTGATCCTTCTCGGGCCAAGGTCCCTTAAACCTGGCTAGATCAGTGTTTAGGAATTTGATAATCCAAAGTTTCCCATGTCCGGTCACCCTAAAGACCAACTCGCAAGAACAACGCGCATGTGGGATGCACGACTCATCATCGGGCCGGGGCAATCTCCTACTAGCCGCAGAGGCCCTAAAATCTAAACTGAAAAAAAAACAAAAACGGACGAACACTCGCAACAACTATGTACAATGCAAATGTATGAATGCAGCATGGCATGGCGAGGAAAGCGATAACAGAGAGCACATTAACATGGTGGAGCACATAAACTTAATACACGGTTGGCTGCTAAACGTGGGGTTCTATGGCTAATTATATGCAAAAGGCTGGTTTTGGTCGCTGAGGGTACCCCGGACTCAAAATCAAAACCGCCTCCTACCGTCAAAGACGATAGTGACGATGTGATTTATCACGGTCGAGGGCTGCTGGGCATTTCGGGATTCCCTGTCACCGGCAAGCCGGGCAGGATTGCCAAAACACGCCAGCGGGGCTTAAGAACCATGCAAGTGCAATGCAAAATCAAATTCCAAATATTTTCAAAAATCCCACAAAACATCTTTCAAACTAAACCCACTTTGATTAACACATATTTCAATAAAATTACACAAGTGTAATAAAAATTGCACAAGTGTAATTAAATAAAGTATATATTAACCAATAAATCCCCCAGCAGAGTCGCCAGCTTGTGGACGGCCCACCGAGATTCGGCGCGATTCGCGTTCGAAAAGATTGTGATTGTTTGAGTCGCCACCCGGATTTTAGGTCCGAACCCGAGAAACCGATAAAAAGATGACTCATTTACCCATTTGAAAAAGGATTTCACTGATCCTGATAAGACCAAAGATTTCTCGGATTCGGGGGTTTGGTTACGAGAGGGGAAGGGTTTTACGGCACCCCTCTCGCCCGGTCCGTGAACCGGTCTCTACTCGATGTTCCGTGGGATTTTAAAGAATATTCAAAATTCGATTTATTCACAACATAGGGAGGTTGGGGACGGGAACCACATAAGCAATAAAAAAAAAACATGAGAGATATATCTAAGGTGGATGCTTGTGCTTGATGGTTTATATAAATGATGATGATGATGATAAATGGAATTATTACAAATATTTGCAAAGACATGAGAAATTATAGAAATTATACAACAAACCTAGAAAATACAAATATTGTGACCCACCAAACTGTTTTGCAAACTGGATTCCGAAATAGGGGTTGAGCGCTCGAAGACAGAGGCTTGAGCGCTCAAACCCCTCAAACCAGATTGAGCGCTCAAGGCCCATGGCTTGAGCGCTCAATCCAGTTCCAGGCTTCTGTGATTTTACTCTCTTTTTCACAGCTTCTCTTCTCATTCTTTACAAGATCAACGCTGATCAAACGCTTTTCAAAGAAAATCAAATAAAATAGACGGATTGATCCTTAAAAGAATAGGAAGAGAGAAGAATCCCCATAGATTAATCAAGAAAATACTTTCGAAAAGAGGAATAAAAGAAAGATCCAGATTCCAAACACTACAATAACAACACACACACACTACCAAAGAAACTGTGGCCATGATCCATCATCGAAATAATGAAGTAAACAACAAAATGCCCAAGAAACGACTTGAGCGCTCAAGTTATTGACCTTGAGCGCTCAAGCCGTAAACCGCTTACAGCAATTTCGACTTAAAGAAAGGATGGTCGATGATTCTCAGGACCTTAAACCTTTTGAACAAGAGTAAAGAAGGAAGATCCAGTCACTGTTTTGCATTTAAAATGGAATTTTACAAAGGTATTGATCTTTGATCATCATAACTTAGTTAACAAATGTTCATGCATGTGTTTCGGAAATAAATACAAGCTGTTTTGAGAATCGCATGAACACAGATAGCTATTAAACAATGATCAAAGCCCAGAAATGGTACAAAAGTTTGCAAAACAAACTATTCGAAATTGAGCGCTCAAGGCCGGAGGCTTGAGCGCTCAACCCCTATTACAACTGCAGATTTGAAAACTCTTTCTAAACCATTTTTAGACCTTTGTAAGTTCAATACAAGTACAAAGAACTTGATTGAACTCACTGGTCCTCCTCAGATGAACCAAAACAGTGAGTTCATCACATGTTTACTACCTTTGCGGAAATGCTTATGGTTTGAAACTTGATTCTGGGCTTGTGGATGGAAGATTGTGGATGATTTGGCTTATATTGTAGCCGAATTGGACAATGTATGTGGTTGGTTGATGATCGAGAATAGAATTTATGGATTTGGATGAGCGGTTTTGCTGGTGGTTTTGATGGCAAAGGGTGGTTTTGTAGAGAGAGAGAGAGATGATCGATTTTTCTGGAGGATTTGAGAGATGGAGTGTGGGAGTTGTTAACCTTTAAAACCGGGGGTGGAGGGTGGATTTTATAGAGTGAGTGGGAGGGAAGAGAGGAGAGAGAAAGAGTGGGTCTTGGTATTTTGGGAGTATTTTTGGTGTATTTCTGGAGTTAGTGGGATGTATGTACGTATAGAGATCGTAGCAGATCATCCCCAGACGCTCCCATGCAGAAAATCTCATGATTAGATATTCTGCAGGTTGCTGACTGGATCAGAGTTGAGCGCTCAAAGCCGTTGGCTTGAGCGCTCAAGGTGCTTCCTCCTGGTTGAGCGCTCAAGGCTAGGGGATTGAGCGCTCAGGGTGCTTGATGGCAGATTGTTGGCTTGGCTTGGGTTCAACAGTGTTTGGTTTGGTTTGGGTTATTCTGGTTGCTGTTTGGTTAATTTGGTCAAGTTCAAGTTAAACTCACAAGTTCCCGGTAATCATGATTGGTCCGCTTCATCATTGGAAATGCTCGAGTGCATTTTGAATTCAAAATTGGGGTGTCTACAACATCCTCATGGTGATGGCTCCTTTTTCCTTTCTCATACTGCACAGATCTTGTCCGCGAGCGTAGGTCTTTTTCCTTTTCTTGGAGTTGCTTCTTTAGGTCATGGATCTCTCGTTCTCGCCGAGTGACTTCACGGGCCAAATCTTCTGCCTCCTGCTCTTTTCTATCGAGGCTATCCTCTCTTTCTCGGTCCTTCGTGTGTCTGCGTCCCTCCTTCCTTGGGGGGCTCCTCCTCCGTTCACGTCGGTTGGAGGCTTCCCCGTCTCTGGGCGGAGTCTTCGAGTGCTTTCGCGCTCCCCTGGTTCTTGGGGAATCAAAGTTTATTAGGCGTTTATCCCTGAATTTTGGAATTTCAGGGATGTGCCCTATGTTGAACCTCCTAGCGGCGGGTTTCTTCTGCGGAGCTCTAAGAATTGCAGGAGCCTTGTCCACCCTTGTACTCTTTCTCGTAGTGTACACAAGGGTGGTTCCGCCATCGTCTTCCACGTCTTCCCTCCTTGGGGTGCACATAAGAGGTTCTGAAATCACCATTGTTGAGTTTCTTTCAAAGGAACAAAGCTTTTCGTCAGCGTTTCCCACAAACGGCGCCAATTGTAGGGGGTGTAAATCCTCACAGACTCTGGATCACGTGCTGTCTTGATTCGACCCTAAATCTGCAAGGCAAAGAAATGGTTAGAGCACCTTTGCCCCTCGTTGGCAAAGGCCCTCCGATGCCTGAGTTAGTACCTCATACTATAAACTCTCAAATCACAATGCGTATGAAGAGGGTTTCACAGCGTACCTTTTGTCATGGTTATCGCCCTGTATTTATAGGTGTAGATGTTCATCAATTTGGGCATCCCGTGCCCCCTGTTTCCTATTCTCTTTAGGAATCCTTCTCCTAACAGGACTTTCCTATTAAGAGATAACTTCCATATCCTGCTAGATTTCGTCTAGCAGGGGTCTTTCTCTCCATATAGGATTCTTTCCTGTATGTGGTATACTCCTAATCACATTAGGATTCCCGTATCATTCCTTTGCTTTACGGGATTGTTCTTTATCTCGTAAGGACCCGTTACAGAATATTCTGGAATGTCTCACCGCCTTATTAGAGGCGGTGACGTGCTTCCACGTAGTCTCGGAATAACTCGTACATAGCTCAGCTCATCACGCCGAGCTGAACCATGTATTCCAGAATGCTGCTTAAGCTATACACGTAGCCTATCCAGTTCGTCCATACCAGGGGCGTCCCCTTATATCTTACGCCGAACTGGTACACCCTGTTTCAGTAGTTCACTCTCTTTTGACCCTTTTTATGGCCAGACCAGATCGGCACAGGTCTTCTAGAACTCCCCACTTGATGCCGAGCTATTCACCCTTTCGTGGTGACTGCCATAGGCACGTGCTATGTCTATTTCTAGGGTAATCAGATTTTACCCACTCCAAGACGATTCATTTTCCACACCTAAAACAAACACTCTAAAAACAAATACCGAAAATAACAGTGCCATAAAAAATACAACACACGACAAAGTATATGTTTTGGGCATGGATTTGCCAAACCAAAGGAAGCTCGGCCTATGGGACTTACATGGAGAATCGATGTTGAAATTTTTTGGCATTTGGCGCAATCTGACTAAAGAGAAGTTAGTTTGGTGCCTTTTCGTGTTGATTTGTCCTGGATAAGAATTCAATTTTAAGCTGTGCATTATTACCACAACTAGGATCCGCCTGTTACCACTGGACATAGGTTGCTGCTATGCACCATCCGAGCCGTTCGTTGCTCGGATGGACGGCCAAGATTTCACCTCGGCATCTTTGCATCCGAGCCGTTCGTTGTCGTGCGTACAAGATGAAATATGAACCGTCCATCTGAGCAACAGACGGCCCGAATGGCACAACAGCAAACCCCAAATCCGAAATCTTTAGCATTTACTTTGACATTTTCTTGGGAAGCCCATATTCTTCTGGGGAAATTACACTGACCTCTCTTGAGATTTCTAACAAATACATTGACTCTATCTGATTTGAAAAATTACAGTCACCTCTCTTATTTTTGAAACTATTGTTCAGATTCTCCCATTTTGTTAAATATAGCCTAACATCGTTATCTTTTAATGGAAAAAGACTAAAATACCCTCAGTAGAGAACAATTAAAATAACACTTACCTCCCTAGTGTTATATTACTACTTATTTCTATCTTATTTGTCTATTTATAGAAGACTTTTAAAATTTTGAATTACTTAAAATAATCAATAGAAAAATTCAAAACTTATCAATTTTTCTTGTTTTTGAATTTGATCTAAATATTTTTATTATTTAACTTCTCTCGTCTAGAAAAATACAATTATGGTATTTTGTCCAAAAAATTAAAAAATAAACAGTGAGATGCGGCACCCAAAATTTTAGTTTTTATTGTCTTTTTTCATCTCTAGTGTAAATTTCCAAGTTTGATTATGTTTAGTTTATTCTTTTGATTGCTTATCACTGAGACTAATCAAACAAATAATAATTTCTGAAAACTAGTTTGGAAAAAATGTTGTAAAGTTGAGAGAAACTAAAATTGAGATATATATGGAGATTTTTTTATTAATATGTTTTTAATCTTTTCCTAATTAAATAGAGTTAGTTTTACTCACACTTTAAATGGGTAATTCATAACAGTAGCTATATATTTTTCGTGCATAAAACGATAACAGTCGAGAACACCACTCGTAGGTTTCTAAAGAGAAAAAAGTAAAATTTGAATTTCTTAAAGTGTCATACTCTTTTTCCTATTATTTATAGTCTTGTGAGACTAAATATCATGGAAGCGTACGTATATTCTTTTATTTAGTTTTTCTTTGGCATAAAACTTTTTTCTCTTTTATTTAGATGAATGCATCTCCGATATAAAGTCTAGCTTGGTCTACTTCTAAAAAAATGTATACCCCGTAAATAAAAAAATTTAGAACGAATTGACGAAGACGAATGCTTTCAAGAACAAATCGTTGGTTTTTAAGTTGTGCATTACCGTTTACCACCACTAGGATCCGCCTGCCACCACTGAAATCTTGAGCATTTACTTCGACCTTATCTTGGGAAGCCCATATATGATTTTCTTTGTGGATAGATACATGTGCATTAAGTATATAGGTTTGTTGGATCTTGGGTTTAATGTGACAGAAAAATGTAAGAGAAATAAAATCTGGTGGAGAGAATATTAATATATTAATAAAGTATTTTTAAAAGCTTCTCCTATTCTTTTGTCCCACAATGATTAAACACACAACTTTTGAGCCCTTTATATTGTGAACACTTAGTAGGCTATTGAATATGGTTAGACTCGAGGAGAGGTCTCACACGCTTAGGAAAATGGGCCAGTGTCCAAGGCAATTTTGAGGAACACGATCTGGAAACCAATTAACCGGGTGGGCGTTGCGAGCTTCGTGCATGTGTGTGTGTGTGTGTGTGTGTGTGTGTGCCTCGCGCACACACGACTTAGCCCCCCTCATTTTGCCGCAAAAAGATTGCAAGTTTGGGCTTTTTTTCAGGTTGGACTAATCAATCAGATTGGGCCTTCTGGGTTCCATTTTTTTTTCCTATTTGACTTAAAAAGACCCCTACTCAAGCCTAATAACAAATTTTATAGGAGTGCCCTTAAAATTTCGTGTTTTTGGGATGCCCTAGGCATTGGGCTGGCCGTGCCGAAATATAAAAGAGATAAGGATCAAGGCCAGTCTGGTTAAAAGGCCCAATCGTTAAGAAGGATGAGCTCGTTTCTTAACAAAAGAGGGCCAGACAAACAACCGAGCCTAATATGACCATGCCGAGCCAATATGACCGTACCGAGATGGTGTCAACCGAGCCAAATATAACCGCGCTGAGTCAGTACGAATCGAATCACAAAGTGGATGAACCAGCGTCTTGGCCGAGACGAGATTGATCTAGACGATAATTTGAGCCAGGTAAACCCGAAATGACTCGCCGAGACGTGATTGATCCGGACGAGTCACACGAGCCAGGTAAACCTGAAGTGACTCGCGGGGAATGCGGAAGGCAGTTCAACCGACACGTCATGAATGACGTCATCTGAGGCGATTACCGTGCATGAATAGCTCGTGACGGGCATGTGCATGTAACCGTGTCCCGCATACGTCATCGTGACGATTCTCGAGCAATTACAACACGTGTCACGCTGTGACTCGTTGCATGCACATGCAATCAAAACTAACTTGGCTCGTGACGTAGTGTGACATCATTCGAGCCAAATTACCGATGTGCACTTGAGCTTGGAGCCCAAGTCAGGGGAGCCCACATAAAAGAAGACAGGGGAATCCCAGTAGGTACACAACACATTACAATCCTACTCTCTACTTCATTTTGATACTTCTCTCTCTAAGTTTACTCACTAGACCGTCTGAATGCGTTCCCTGGCCAACTTTCTAACAAGTTGGGTGCTAACGGCGAGAGTTACTTGTGCAAAGGTGCCAGAGGAGTAAGATCTCGCTATACAATGAAAAAGGATCATTGCAAAAGGTTCATTTGAATTCAAAACACCACATCTATCACCAAGGGCGGACGCAGGATTTATCATTAGGGGGGTCAAGAATCTACAATATTTAGTCCATTCGTTTCATTTTGATGGTTCCATATGAAGTTACATGCAAATTTTTATAGGGAAAATGACCAATACATGGTTTTTTTAAAGTAATAATACCAATTACATGATAAGGTTTTTGAAAATGACTGAATTCATGACAAGTAGAAAAATATTTCCACATACATGGTAAGGCCAACCCGAAATGACAAAACTACCATCCATGGCTTTAAACCCTAATATCCCAATATTTCAGCCACACCCAACCATTTTTCTCCTGATTTCCAAACGACAAAGAGAGAGAGGGAGAAGAGGAGAAACCAGACAACGAAGACAGAGGGAGAAGAGGAGAAACCTAGATCTGGACTTGAAGCTTCGTCCTCGTCTCTCAATCCACATCGACGTTGAAGCAAGTAAGTTTTTAGTTTTTCTTGTATCTATCACTCCTTTCTATCTCTCTCTCTCTCTCTCTCTCTGAGAAGTAGATTGGTACTCCAATGGTTAATGTACCTAATTACCTATAGATCTGAATTCAAGAACCACCATTCCACTCTTTCTTCCTTGTGTGAGGGTTTTTATGAACTTTTGTTAGTGTTCGGTACAATCTTGTGAAGAACACAACAATAATGTCTAGGGGCTGTAATGTGAATGATATGGTTGCACAATATTATCTTATTTATGTTTTCTGTCAGTGAAAGATAGTTCGGCTCTTTGCATCATATGACATTGCTCCATCTATGAATATCAGTTGCATTATATGTCAGAGTACAAAGCACTATAAGTGGCTTAGTTTTTGAAGTCTAATTTGCCTTTCTTTTACTTCCTCCCTCATATAAAAATGTTTGTTTGTGTAATTTTTAGTAGTCTAATTTGCCTGTATCTTCTCTTAAAAAAATTGATTATTTGTGTAAATATTGTCATTGTGGGTTTGTTCATGTTGAGACAAATAAGAAGCATATAAAAATCGAGCTACATACCCAAACTATAGAATATGAGGAGATAGGATAATTATGGATGTATTTAGGTTTACTAACAATAAAACTTGATGAAGGACATGTCCGCAAGCTCAGTAAGTTCGGGTGGTAGAAGGGTGGGGTCGTCGATGGAGTGGCCCAATTGCTATTGTCGTGACCGCTATTGTTGTGAACTAAAAGCTACTTTCAAGGTATCTAGAACAGATGAAAACCCCGGTAGGAGATTTTTTTTGTGTGCTAGATATCTGGTAAGTGTATTTTGGCATTGCAACTGAAAATTACCATGTATCTGTCATTTCTTTTCTCCTTACCATGTCTTGGGAATTTGCCAAACCATGACCACCTTTTGGTCATTATTTGTTCCTAACACCATGTATTGGTCATTTTCCCTGCAAATTTTAAGCACATTTGGGGAAAGTGAATTATGTGTGGGGCAAGAAACACAACTTAAAGACAGCAAGATATACACCTGTGGGGCAAAATTACAAAAATAACCAAAAAAAATATGCATATCCTAGGAAGGATTTCCAGCTCAGGGGGGTCAGCTGCCCCCCCTTGCCTCTACATGGGGCCACCCCTGTCTATCACTAAAATATATGCATGTATTGGGCCTCCACAAGCTTTTTTTTATTTTTTTATTCAGGAAGAGTAAGAACTTCATTACAAGCAGAGAGTTAAGACAACAAAAGTAAATGAAAGATACATCAAGCGCTACAATGATTCAGCGGTCAGATATCTGGGAAACTTATACAAAATGTCAAAGAGCAACTGTCACGGTAGTTTCACTATTGACAAGGCTTCCATACAGAAACTAACCAATACAAACCAAGTGACTCAAGCATTGCAGATCGAGAACAATGCGTGCACGAATAAACATCGTGCAACCAGATGGCTGAGGCCAACTATAGTGCTCTAGAAATCGGTATAGAAGTTGTTGGAAAGGACACACAACCGTGTTTATTGGAATTAAAACTAGAGAGGCGGTGTACCCTAATCAACTGTTAAGGGCCGATATGTCCTTAGCTTATTTACCTGTCACGCCCTCAAATTTTTAAAAGTAAAAATAATATAATTCCACGTGGAAAATCAATAAAGTCTATGGTCCGGGTCAAAGTCCAAGCTTGACCCATACAGTCAAAGTTATACACAAAATAGTTCACGTGATTCCCGTGCCCAAATAAGTACATGAATTACAAGTGTTATTACAAATCCAAGTCAAAAGATGAAATTTAATTAAGTTGCAAAATCATCTTATCAAAATATAAGTCCCAAGATGATAAAGTAACTCCTCTGTTAAGCTTTTAAAATAGATGCATGCATACACTCCAAACATTCCAAATCATGCTCCGTGTTGGGTACCTGAAATTATTAGGGTGAGCTCACTAGCCCAGTAGAGAAAAATCTACCAATTCTAAATACAATGAAATGCAAGTAGGTGATAGACAAGGTAGACACAAGTCATGCAACAAGTTTTTAAGAAGATTTAATGGTTAAAGGATTGGAAATCAACTCATAAGCCCTAGATCTCCTTTTCTATCATCCATCGTACCCAATACATACCCGACACACCATATGTCTCCTAAACATTTAGTATACACATCTCATTCCTTTAAAACATTAGGTTATACTCTGGGCATGCCATATAGGCCCTTTGTCACTCCGGGCAAACCATGAATGCCCCATGTCACTCCGGGCATACCCTATCGGGCCTCGTGTGAACATTACCACAGTGTAAACTTCATTTCATACTCATTAGTATCATTACGGTGTTCTCACTAGATCACTTAATCATCACGCACAAGCATAGCAACGCCAACAACCTTGCAAAATTTCAAGGTGATTCAAGAGGACTTCAAATTAATTAAGTTCAAGACCAAAATTCAACTCATCAGACCTCATTAAGATGGTCTAATAACTAATTGACGGAGAAAATCATTAGAAGCATAGATCAAGCACAAACCTCAACCCAATGTGACTAGGAAATGAGTTTTCAAAGGAGATTTTCAATATCAAAGGAGAGTTGATCAAGTGGGAAGCAATACACACAATACACATTCATATACGTTTAGGAGAAGTAGAAGGTCCCTACCAAGATGAGTTTTGAGCAAAACCCTAGAGTAACCAACTGATTTTGACCCCAAACTCCAAGAACGACCTCCACCCAATCTCCACTACGCGTTCAAGAGACTAGATCAAGCCAAAACACGAGTTACAAAAGTGAGGTTGCACTCACAATCAAAGAGAAAGAGATAAAAACGTGGGTGGAGTAAGAACAAGACCCAAATCAAGTGTTCTTACCTCCTTGAGTGCGAAAACCGAAATCCAAGGGAGATTCACGAACCCAATGTGTAGATCTTGAAATTTTGAAGTGGGTTGAGGTTAAAATCAAAAGATTTAATGTAGGGGTGAAGAGAGAAGGTAGAGGGGTGATTTTAGGGTTTGGTCCGTGGTCTAGGAGTGAAGAAATGAACCAATGACCCTTTTTTATAGAAGGTTGTGACGAGCTCAAAATTCGCAAAAAATACAGCTGGATACCAGTATCAAGAAAAAGTTATACCAGTATCTAGACTTTCTGATGACTCAAAGTCTGCAGGAAATGTAACTGGATACCGGTATCAAGAAAAAGCCATACCGGTATCTAGACTGAAAATTTCCACCTTCGCCAATTCAAGCCCCGATCACTTCTAACACTTTTTCAACATCTCTAAACACCCACACAACTTCGTAACACGTATCCCTACCATTTATCGAACCTCCGGTATACAATATATACACACCCATACAAACGCTTTGACGGAAATATACTTTAGAAACATTAATTAACACATTCATCTAACTTGAAATGAATAAAAGAAATAAAAGAATTTTCATAAAATTTTCAGGTCTTTACATTCTACCCTCCTTAGAAAAATTTTGTCTTTAAAATATTAATAGAGAAATATAGTTTTTAGAAAATTTAAATTACATATATTCCTATAGTGAACATTTAAAATGGGATGGAGGGGGGTGTATCTACCATGGAAAGCGCAAATTCTTTTATTTTGTTTGTCTTTCCGTCAAATTATTACTACTACTATTATTTTCAAGATACATGCATCTCCGTCGTAAAAGAGACAGAGACGTATAGTTGTAGTTGTTTGCAAGTTGCAAGAACTCGAATAGTCATAATTAATTAATAAAGTCAGAACTAAACAGCCAGTGGCTAATCCGTAAAATTAATAGGGGTAGTAAACGAAGGACTTTTGTTTACTAGTACTAGGAGACGGAGTACTCTGTATCTGTCTCACTAGCAGAAAAGATGGGAAAATTTTCAGCTTGCTTGGTTCTTAGAACAGCGAAAAGAAAATTTTAAAATTTCAATTCAATTTTTCTCTCAATTTCTCCTTTAACTTTCTCAATTTTACATGCAACCCAAAATTAATTTACAATGAGCGGAGAGGTCTTAAATGTAATTAAATGATCTCTCATTCATATTCAAGTAGTGTTGGACAACTACTTTAACACCCACCCACGTGCAACATCATTTAGGTTTATCACAATTCACGAGTGGTCATGTTTTGGATCTTATCATCGTGCAACATTTTTTGGTCTGTCATTGGGGGTATGGGTTTGATTTAATTTTTCGTTATAAAATTTAGAATAGAATGGACCCGCTCTGATGCCATTTGAAAACTTTATATCTAATTCAAAATCAATTGATAATTATGGGTTGTTCCACTAAGAAAAATTCAATTTAGTTTTTAACCCAAAAACTACATTTTTTTTCACAACCAATTCCACTAACTTTAAAAAGACCCAATTGGTATCATCAGCAGTTTTTTCTTAAAACTAAAGTTATTGGAACAAGTTACTTTTTTCCTAAAACTAAAGATTTAAAAAATAAAATAAAAAACCAAAGTTAGTGAAACACCCACAATCTACATAAGTCTTCTCTTCTCCTTCTAATTCTTCCGACAATCTACCAGATTGCCGTTTCAAGCATTGCTCCCGTTGGACTTCTTATGTCAGGATATGGATCAAATAATAAATATTCCTTTTTAGGTGGCGGTCGAAGGAATTTCCGCTATCTCGTAGAAAAAGAATAGAACCAAGCAAAAGGTTTTTCATAATTCCATTTTTGATTCTGACTTAACCGATTGATTGAGTCGTGCAGATAAATGCCTTTAATCTATATCTACCACATTGGAATTAATAATCAAATGGTCTTTGTTCCAACCACCGTGTAAGCGCCATACAAAGGATAGGCTGGTTTCAAAGAGAATCTATGATCCGATCCGAGAGAATCTATGAATTCTCCGATCCGATCGAATAAGTGAAATAGATCATGTCGTATTTAATTGAACATGAGCCGGATCTTCCATGGTCCCATGACTCCCATTCCATATTCAATAAGTGAAAACATACCCTAAATAAAAGGAAGGGTAGACCAAGCAATTCCAATGGTGGCGTCTCAGGAGGAATTGGAAGAGCGAGATTCTCTCTCTACAGAGATATATACATATATATAGATATACTAGTATACAGATAAGTAGGAAGAGCGTGAATGGCGAAGTTGGAGAACTTGGTGGAGTCGATCAAGTCGAAGGTCCGATCCCTGAAGAAGAAGACGATTAATTCGAAATCGACGAAGAAGCCGTACGTGAAGATGGACAAGAGCGCCAGTGTTAAGGTCGAGATTCGTAGCCGACAAGCTCGTAAGCTCATCGATAAAACCCTCAAGGTCGCCGATCACCCTGGCAAGCGCACCATTTCCTAGTCATCAATTTTATCTTTTCATCTCTCTCTCTCTCTCTCTCTAGATTTATTTAGATCTATGTGTAGATACAGATGGCCGATTCTCTGTTTTCAGTGCTGAAAGTACCGATCTTTGTTAGGTGCGTCGGCGTTTGCAACCGTTTCGATCTTTGGATGTGGAAACTGTAGTAAAACTCCAGTGTTTATGTTCCGCTAATAAATCCAATCGTTATGTTGCGCCATAGTAGTAAATAAGTACTAGTAATTGTTCAAAAATTGCCGATCAGTTGGTTTTTTCTTTTTTGAAGATGACTTGCCTGAAGTTTGGCTATGGACTGCACGGGTGCGGTCTAGCCATTTCCGACCCCCTTTTCATTTTCTGTTCAATGATGGAACTTGTTTATATTTTAAAGGCTCATCGAGTAGAACCACCACGGGAAAAAATGATGATTCGTACCAGATTTATATATAGAAAAACGGATTGTTCAACTTGTAATCCAGTGTTTCCAAGTTAGAGTGAGTTTCCGAATGGATTTTATTTAGATTTTATCAAAATCTAGATTTTCTGATAAAATCAAGCCTTGATTTTATCCATTCGTGCAGAGAGTTGATAAAATCTTAGATTTTTGAATGCAAAAATCTAAGATTTTATCAACTCTCCTCACGAATGGATAAAATCAAAGGCTTGATTTTATCAGATTTTGATAAAATCCATTCGAAAACTCACTCTTATATTGTTCAACGTTAAAGTATATCCATCAAATTAGTACTAGTATTTATCAAGTCCAATCCGACATGAACACTACAGGAAAAATCACATTTGACGACTAAGAATTTGGTCACTAAAAGGCCCTATTTAGTCACCAAAGCTCTTTTGTGGTCACCTACCCCTGGTCATAAAAAGGTATTGGTGACCAAATTTGTTCTGGTCACAAAAGCATAACATTTAGTGACTAAAACTTGGTCACAGTTGTATCCTTTTGTTGACCACTTGAATTTGGTCACCGAAAATTCGTAGTCACTAAATGGTACCTTTTGTTGACCACCAACTTTGGTCACCGAAAACTGTAGTCACGAAATGGTACACTTTACCTACCAAAATAATAGTCACCAAAAGATAGTTTCTGTGACCAATTAATAGCAATGTATAGGTGACCAACCTTTAGTCACAAAATCTTTTACTCCCTCCGTCCCTTTTTAAGTGTTGACATTTCCATTTTGGGCTGTCCCTTAATAAGTGCGTGTTTTGAAAAGTTAATGGGTAAAGTTTGTAGAATTATCATTTTGCCCTTTTGAAAAATTAGTGGGTAAAAAGTTAATGGGTCAGGGTAAAGGATAATTTTGGAAAGTGGAGGTAAAAGTTGATGTGGAAAGTGAAAAAGCTGATGTGAAAGGTGTAATGATGATGTTTTTTTTAATAAGTTGGATTTACGAAGCAACACATTTAAAAATGGACGGAGGGAGTAATTTTTTTTTAAAAAAATGGCAAATTTGATTTATTTTGCATTGTTTTTATGATATCAAAATCAATCATTCAAGAACCAACTTCAAAAAAAAAAAAAAGACCATTCATGCTTACAATAGTTTTCGTAACCTTTTATATAATCATCTAACACATTCCCTTTACACCAACAGTAGCAATAAATTATATGTTAAAACTTATAAGCAAGGGTGCCCAATCTATTATCTAGAATACATCTGATGCAATCACAAGCTCCAACAAATGCAATCACAAGCCCCAACTTGCTATTCAATTAGTATAGAATCAATTCGTTGACGCAAGGTAAAGCATCGGTCCCCTCCAGTTCATTCTTGCACTAAGTCTCGTCATCCCATAGGATTAAACCTGGCATCGATGATGCATTTAGATGAACATCAAATGGGGAGAGAAACAGCTGCTTGAAAGAAACCATGTCACCATACTCAGTTGTTGAGTTATACGAAACCAAATCAGAACTTCCGTCCTCACTTTCTAATAATTGTGGCGATCCCATCACTAAGGAATCAAGAGAAAAAATCACTTCTATCAGCAAGAAATTTCTTTATTGGATGCTTAAGTTGATAAAGCTTGTTCTTCAGATAAGGAAACTTCAAGTAACAATTGGAAATGAAATGAAAGGAAAGGAAACAGGCAACAAAGTACTGCTATTTTCCAATGTATGTAGTTGTTCACTTGTTCTCTTTGATGAGCTTTACATGCATTATGAACAAGTCGATCATTAAATAAAACCTGAAACGGGATTGAACATGTGCGGACTGCTCGGCACGGCCAAACTTAATTAAGACAAGCGTCTCCTTTTGTAGTAATGTACAGTGAGAGAAAGCCGAAGAGGTAAACTGCTGGGATTATTCTTTTTGATTAAGGTGATGATGATGCGTATCCTTATCCTAATGACATGATAGTCATGGATATTGTTTACACCCAAATTTGGCACAAAAACCTAACAAGGCCGAAAGGATTAATTTTGGACTAAAGTGGGCTAATTGAAACTTGTAAAATTAATGGGCCTACATCAATTTTATTTCCTTTCTCGAAGCCCAATTAGTTTTTATAAAGATTGGCCCAAGATTGATGAGTACTAGAAAGGGCCCAATGGTGTGGCCCATATTCTAAAGGAGGTAGTGAATGCCTCCTTAGATTAAATTATGGATCTTTTTATTAAAAATGAATTTTATTTATTTTCCGAGAAAGGAGAGAGAGATTAACAAGGGGTATTTTTCGGTTGAAAATGGATGGTCATGATCTTTTCCCATTTTCACGTGGAATGAAGAAGAAGATAAGGATCAATTACTTCAACAACCCATGTTTTTAGGAGGCGAGTCACAAGCCCATTAGGGCATCTCTAGTGCACTACCTAAAATCACTACCTAAAGTGCCCTAACTAGTTAGCTAAGAAAAACCTCAAAAAATGGTCTCTAGTGCACAAAACTTGGCTCCCTAAAATCCTAGGTGGCACCCCTCACTACCTAAAGTGCCCTAAGTGACTACCTAAATTTGGGGAGGTACTTAAGGAGAGAGAAAGAGGAGAGAGATAGAGAGAAAGAGGAGAGAGAAAGTTGTTTGCATTTATAAGCCATTGTTTTTTTTGGTTATGAGGCCCACTTAAATGGGTCCCACATACACTTTAGGGAGTATTTTTAGGGAGCCCCATTAAAGTGAATTTCTTCTTAGCTAGCTAACTAAGTTCTTAGCAAACAAAATTGGGTCCCACATGTGCTTAGGTGTACACTTTAGGGAGCATTTTTTAGGTAGTGCACTAGAGATGGCCTTACTCCATTACTCTCACGTCCCTAGAAACTAGAAAGGAGGAAATGGGTGAAAGCTCTGTAGGACTTTTTGCCTCCGAAACGAAGGAGTAACCGCTAATAACTGCTGTTATGGAGGGAAATTACACAACATGGGACACTTGGCAGGATCTTGTGAATGCGGGAAAATGGATTGGACACTTGGAAGCATTTCGGCACAAGGGAAGTTAGCATCAAGAGCCTATAAATACGAGTTCACAAAAAGGAAAAAGGGTTTCACAACCATCAATCTCACAGTTAAACACTCAAGTCTCTCGACTTATTTATGAAAGACCCTCAACCTCGTTGAAGCCACCAACTCCGTTGAGTTCTGTTACTTTTTATCATCCAACAAGTCTAGCCCAACCTAGGACTTTGTTTTGTGATCCTTTGTGCCCATACTTTTGTTAGCCTATATTAGTAAAAGTTGGATTTTACTTTTATGTCGTCGTTTCTCATTTTTTCACACTGTTGGGAAATTGATAAAGTCCTTTACGACAAGGCAAACCACGAATCACTTTGCAACTCTGCCCTTTGGGGTTGCACGCAATCGCTAGTACGAAGTTAGAAAAAGGCACACAGGCCTTTACAACACTTGGACTGTAGCACACAATCCTGACACGCCCGTCACACAAACCGCTCAGGCACTCGCGGTTTTGTTTGAAGTTTTTACGAGAAAACAGATATATACTTTTTCGTTATATAGGATAGAATGTAATTTGTTCACATGCATACCAATATTCGATCAAATTGCTTTCCATGAACATCCGATTATAGCAGTGGAACCCACACAAAAGAGCATCTCCGTTGGACATTCTTTTGTAAATGTTTGTTTTTTACAATATTTGTTTTTCTTTTTTTATAACCGGATGTCCTAGCCAGCTTACTCGCACATTTACTAATTCTGGGGCTCTAGAGGTAACAACCGGGCATAATCCCTAGTGGGCTGGCAAGGGGAATCGAACCTAAGATCTTAGGTGGGAGCAAACCAAGGTTATGAATCTCGTACCGTACCGGCCGGTATGTACGTACCATATTTATGAGAATTCGGTAACCTGACCATCTAATTCCGGACCTTTCCGGTCGGTTCCGGTCAATCCGGACAATACCGGCCGGTACTCATTTATCGGCGATTTCGTCCGAGAAATTGCAGATGGCAGAAAGTTCCAAGATCCCCCAAAAAAAGAAGGGAAAATTCCAATAAAGCCTCTGAACTTTCGCTCCAATGTCTCATCGACTTCCAAACTTCAATAAATGTTAAAATTAAACATCTGAACTTTACAAGATTTTTTCAATTACACCCATGTCGTCTATTTTCGTTAATTTCTAACTGAAAATGGTTACGTGGCACCCAGGCAAGTGACGTGGAAGTGCTGATTAGATTGGTACCACTTTGCTTCTCTCTCTCTCTCCCAAAGTGAGATTGGGTTTCTCACAAACTACCAATCTCTCTTTCTCTCACCGGAAAATTAAAAAGAGACCCACTACCCCAGACCAAGGTTGACACCACCCACTGGCCACTGCCACGATCCACTACCGACCACCGCCAACGCTGCCGATCACCATAGACTCTGAAGGATGACCGGACCCCTCCCTCTCACCATAACCCAAATCAAAACCCTACATCATCTCCACCTAGGTGGAAACTACTTCACTAGCTCAATTGAACCTGGATACGACACATTTCTATTTTTTATTTTTAGAATACCTTGTTTTAGGTAATGAGCTAACTGGCACTATCCTACCTGAAATAGGAAACTTAGCGAATCTAGCTACTGGGGTTTTATAGTACTTTTTCCAGTGGGGTACCATCAGAGACCGGAAAGTTGACTTAACTAGTACAGTTTGACGGCGCCCACTGTGGACTTTACGCTCGAGGTCGAAAAGCTTTAGAATTTGAACATTTTGTTTCTTCAAGTGAATTCTTTATCTGGGTCATTAAGGAAAGAGTTAGGTTATTTAGCGCTTGAAATCTAGGGATTCATTTTTTGAGCTTAAGGACTTGACGACTTGACCCTTTTGAATCTTTTTATTAGATGGATCAGTACCTGAGTTTATTGGAAGTTTTACAGATGAAGGAAATAATTTTGATGGGAGTGTGCTACAAAATTTGGGTAGTAATCAGAAGCATCAAATCGTCAATGTTTCGTCTAACAAGTTGACGGGATCTTTACCGCCGTATGTGTGCTTTGGTAATCATCTCCAACAATACCAAGAGAGAATCAGAGGTTAGACGGTGTTTGGTGGCGGTGGGCGGTGGAAGTTGGTGACGTCCTTCGTGGGTGGTGTCAACCTTGGTCTGGGGAAGGTGGCGGTAGTGTGTTCAGTTTTTCGGTGAGAGAAATAGAGATTGGTAGTTTATGAGAAACCCAATTTCACTTTAGGGGGAGAAAGAGAAAGAGAGAAAGTCTGGCTGGATCCAATCAACACTTCCACGTCACTTGCATGGGTGCCACGTAACCATTCTCAGTTAGAAATTAACAGAAATAGACGGCATGGGTGTCACGCCCTCAAAATTTAAAGGATAATTCATTAAGAAATTCCACGTGGACGGTCAACAAGTCCACGGGCCACGTCAATGTCCAAGTTTAGTAGTCAAATTCATTATCAAGGAATACAACGGTCTATGGGTACCCAAACCCCAAATTAAGAAAATACAAGTGTAAAGCTATTACAATCCCAAGTCAAAAGGCAATATCAAATGGAGTTACAAAATCATCTTTATTTCAAAAGAGACAAGTCTAAAGATGATGCTATAACTCCACCTTTAAGCCTTTCAAAATATGCATGCAATCACTCCAAGCATATCCAAGTCATGCTCCGTGCTGGGTACCTGAAATTATAAGGTTGCGCTCACTAGCTCAGTAGAGAAAAGTCTAAGAATCCTAAATGCAATGAAATGCAAGTGGGTGATAGACAAGGAAAGCATAAGTCGTGTAACAAGATTTAAGGAAGCTTTAATGGTTAAAGGACTTGAAACCAACTCATGAGTTACTAGTTTCCGTATACAATCATCTCTCGTAGCCAACTCGTACCCGACAAGTAACCGACATGCCATGTGTGTCCTACACATTTACCATGTACCTCTCATTCCTTTGAAACATTATATTATACTCCGGGCATGCCATATAGGCCCCTTGTCACTCCGGGCAAATCATGAAGACCCCGTGTCTCTCCGGGAAAAACCCTTTCGGGCCCCGTGTCACATATTTTACACTCACATTATCACTTATCAAATTTTAAAGTCAACTTAGTGTCCAATATAACTCATGTGTCACCATGTCCTTTCACAAGTATCTCGGACTCTCCACTCAACCCAAATGCACGCAAAGTGCCAATTTATGGACTGTGTCCTCACTAAATTCACCAATAATCACTCAACAAGTGTCACCAACCATTCCCCATTATCATTTGATACCTAAGAGTTACCCAAGTGAAAAATGTCATAAAACAAGCGAAAAACGCATTTCGGGTCCAAACAAGTGCATGAGAGTGGGCCGGAGCAACAAAACAAAAGTTGTCCACTAATCTGTCAAAACCGCCCGAGCGGCCGTGATTCTCGCCAGGGTTGGTTTTCCAGAGAGCTACCCGAAAATGGCCAAAACAAGGGGATTTTGGAGATTTTGCACTAGAACTCCAAATTTGATGATTCCAAAGCCAAATATCAATGGCGCGGGTTAGCGCTATTAATGGTCGTGCACTCGTCTTGATTCTCATGAGAGTTTTAGGGAATAGCCCTAATCCCATGGTTGCGGCCCCACGACGGCTCTCACTTAGGTGAATCCTCCAAGGATAGAAGTGACGGAGGTCTATCCCGCGACAATATAAGTGCATTGGATTCATTCAAGGTAAAACCCTTCCTAACCAGTCACATTTCATCAGCACCAATGTCTTTTAGGGATGAGGGGGAAAAAATTGCTCATGGCATGTCTCCGAATATATTAAGAGTGCTGGTATTCAAGTCACGCAATGCGGATTGTTTCTACCACATTGAACTTCCTTCATGGGATCTCCAATCACAGAAGTTGGGTTACCTCCGTAGGTGACTTCCTATGGGCTAACACCCATCCCTCTCGACATTTTTTCTGTTATGTATAAAGGATCTAGCACGCACTAGTCCAGAGGCAATTACTCCTCTTGGGAGTTTACATAATTTACTCACACATGCCTCAATAATTGGCTTCTCAAGCCTTATTCTCCTTTAAAGTTAGGAGTTAAATCTTTAAGCGCTAACTTTCATGCATTATACTTGAGTATTGTTTAAGAAGTGTCCACTCACACTCTATTTTGATTCATGCCGGCTTTATACGGTGCACCTGTAAAATTCTCAAACACAATTTTCCAATACAAAAAATAATTAGTATAGATTTTTTCTCAAAAAGAGAAAGTTAAGCCATTCGCATCACAAAATCATAAACAATTCCCTTACTCAGATATATGCATGATGTCTCGGATAAGATGTTCAACTATTATAAATGAGACATAGAGATAGTGCACATTTACCCCCACATTACTCATCTTCCTTAATAAAATATGTGTACCCCCAAATAATTATTGTTCCTTACGAGTAATAAAGACTAACGAGCCACAGAGAAATACAAATTAAATCATGTTTACACAAGCAAGCCCTCATATGGGAATTAGAACCCCATTTATCTATCTTTCTCAAAATAAGACCACATGTTATGTTTCATAACTCCATGGTAATCAATTATCAAGGAAAACATCCGAAATACTGTCGTTGGAAATTATAAGGATTACGTGCAATACTACATATCACAGGAATTCTAGACCATAGAAATTGTCACAATCATCACGCTGAAATTATAAGTAAAATTACTCTTCTAGTCTCAATATCACTTTCAAGCTAGTAGAAATAATGTTTTGAAGCTTTCTTGAAAACAGTAATACCCCATATTCCCCCACAAGATTCAAAACTTTTTAACATAAGGAATAGCGTACGAGGAAAATGGAAGAACCAAAGTTAGGCTCTCTATGCCATAAGTCAATAAAAGACTAGCTAACAGTTAATTTAATCCACTAATTGTAACAAACAGTAAGAAACAATTTCCCAAATGAACACAAAGTAGAAACATATTCTAAAAACCGTTCTCCAATAGATTATGAACTATGTTGTAAACAAACAAGGCAGTAACAAATTCCAAATGTAATAAAACCCAAAATGATTCACACTAACTCAAACAAATTCTAGTATAAATTATTCCACTGACACGTATAAAAACCTACTGTTAAGAATAATCGAAAAACAAAATTTGTCTTAAAAACAGAAGCCTATATATATTTCTTGTTTTCGGAAATCTGTTCCTCAATCTGTGTCCAATTACTATTTATATGTTTTCAAAAATTTTGTCTTTACATTTTACGACCTGCATCAAATAGAATGATTCACGAAATTCTTTAGGGTAAATCACCATCGATCTTTACTTTGCAAGAAACTATCTTCTTTTTTGGACAGAGTACGATTTGTTTATAGGTCTTAGATTTGTACCTTTTCCTTATTCTAGTTGCGTGACAGCCCATGACCCACCTGGATGCAACGGAGTTCTATGATATAAGAGAATAGATCATGCCCTAACTTGCACAAGGCCTTTTAAAGCCGTGAGGGAATCAAAGCTCGTTGGTATTTCACAGTTAAGCGTGCTCACCCTGGAGCAATCTTGGGATGGGTGACCTTCTAGGAAGTTCAAGGAGCTTGGGCGGCCAAAGCGGACAATATTGTGCACGGCATGGGCGGGTCGTTACACTAGTTGCCGCTTAATTAACGTGTTTTGATAGAATTTTTGTCGTATCAAGAATCTGCTTGCAAACTGTTTTGCGTTCTAATTTTATTATTGGTTTTTTGATCGGCGATGGCTTATTATTGGTTTCATATTATTGATTACAGAATTTTTGGTTATAGAGCGATCTTTGATTGTGGCTTTACTCATCTTTCTAAAGCGTTCTTCAATAAATGTCTGATTTGCACTTCTCTTAGAAATTTCCTTTTGGGAAAAACAATATGATTTCTGAGTCCAGTAATTGTTGTTTGACGTGCCACCTTTTTTGAAACTGTATTAGACGGTTTCTGACCGTTAGGAATTACAAATCTTCATATTCATCTTGGAATTGGATAAGCGGGAGTTTATGAGAGAGTTGATTAAGATTTTGTGCTTAGGGTGATCGAATATTCGGATTTGATGGAAATTAAATTTTTGGCATTCTGTTTAAACCCCACCGTAACGCTATTTTCTAGGATAAGACTCAATGCGTGGTGGAGCGGGGTGTCCATTGAGATATGAAAAGCCCATTCGGAAAAATCGTGTTTTTCACCGTTGTGACGGTTGATCAATTTCTATGTGAATGGGTGCTTTGGCACTTGTTTGTAACAAACCATGATGTCCCATGGCAATGAGTAATACTTGTTGCAAGAGTCACAATGTTTGATTAATATCTCTTTACGTCATAATCGACTGTGAAAAATTGGTTGTTTTAGTTTCAATACTTTGAATCTCTTTGAATTGTTTATCAGAGAACGTGGGTTGCATCAATAGAAGTCAGTTTGGGTTCAATCGATAACCATTTCGAATTACTTTCATAATCGAATATGCATGTGGGCTGTTGAAATGTTGTGGTGTTGGCTATTATAAAATGTGTGCTCTATAGGCTGCATTATATCTACTGTTCTGGGAAAAAAAAACTTTGTGCATAAGCTGTTAGTGACTTCTCGAACAGTTACTTTAGAATATGGGTACTTACTAATTTTAAAAACACTTCAAAACTTTATTTAAGCACTTTTTTCATTTTTGTTGGCTTGAAAGTAATATTGAGACTAAAAGAGTAATTATAATTTCAGCGTGATGATTGTGGCAATTTCTATGGTTTAGACTTCTTGTGATATGTAGTATTAATCCTTAATTAATTTCCAATGATAGTATTTTGGATATTTTCCTTGATAATTCATTATCACGGAGTTGTGAAATATAACATGTGACCTTTGGCCTTACTTTGAGAAAGATAAAAATACGAGGTTCTGTTTCTCTTCTGAGGTTTCGCTTGTCCAAGCATGTTTTAAATTATATTTCTCTGTGGCCCGTTAGTCTTGACACATATTACTCGTAAGGAACAATAATTATGTGGGGGTACACATATTTTATTAAGGAAGATGAGTAATGTGGGGGTAAATTTACACTTTCTATATGTTTCTTGAATTGTGAAACATCTTAGTCCAGATATGATATGAGGAAATTGTGTATGATTTTGTGATGCGACTGCAATTCAATGTTGTCTTACTCTCTTATTGAAGGAAGATTATACTAATTACTTTTGTGTTGGAGAATTGTGTTTGGTAATTTTTGACAGGTGCACCGTATAAAGCCGGCATGAATCAAGATAGAGTATGAGTCGACATTTCTTAAAGAGTACTTGAGTATAATGCGTGAAAGTTAGCGCTTAAAGATCTAACTCCTAACTTCAAAGGAGAATAAGGCTTGAGAAGCCAATTATTGAGGCATGTGTGACTAAATTATGTAAACTCTCAAGAGGAGTAATTGCCTCTAGACTAGCGCGTGCTATATCCTTTATACATAAAATTAAAATGTCGAGAGGGATGAGTGTAAGCCCTAGGGAGTCACCTACGGAAGTAACCCAACACAATGGAGGGTAAGAGAGAGAGAGAGTGGCCGGCCTATTTGGGAGAGGAGGAGATGTGATTTTCTCTCTCCCCTCTCACACCGCATATACACAAACTTGAAAATTTACACCCCGGTCCCTATATTGACTTGTGTATTGCACTAAGGCCCAAACTAATTCACCACACTTAACTATCTATCCCTTCAACATTTTAATCAATTCCTCACATTTCCCCAACTTTATTTTATGGAAAAATAATTGAAAATACGGGTCTTTACAATGGGTGTAATTGAAAAAATCTTGTAAAGTTCAGATGTTTAATTAACATTTATTGAAATTTGGAGGTCGATGAGCATTGGAGCGAAAGTTCAGAGGTTTTTTTGGAATTTTCCCAAAAAAGAAAGAGGTTGGGAGAAAAGAAATGTCTGGCAAATCACCGGCAGTTCCAGTGAGTACCACGAGATGTACCGGACTGTTATAAAATTGCAAAAATCAGGCGAAAAGGTGAGAAGAAGACGATCAAACCAGGGATTCCATCATGGATCTGATATCCTTGCAATTTTTCGACGGATGTCCGGCGATGTTTCAACTCCTCCGACCATCAAGATGGCACTGAAGCCTTTTGTCTTCCTCCAGATAACAAATGAGGTTTTTGGGGAAGGAACATGGGTCGGTGAGCAGAAGACAGACAAGACATTAACTTTTTGGATTACTGTACTAGGGTACAACACTCCACACCCTACTTATATTTTAATTTTTTATACTATATTTGAGTTTCATTTTATTTGTTTGTTCTACGTTTCTTTTTATTTTTTCTCTCAATACTGTTATGCAAGTGTATTTTCCACTTATAACTAAATGATAGGATAGGTGTTCTCTCTCTCTCTCTCTCTCTCTCTCTCTCTCTCTCTCTCTCTCTCTCTCTCTCTCTCTCTCTCTCTCTCTCTCTCTCATTTAAATAAAAGATACAGTAAGTAATAGGGTACTTGTTAAGTCTCTCTTTGAGAATTTTGCGCGCCTTTTGGAAAATATTGCGTTTGTTTTGTTATTATGTTATGTACTTGGAACATTTGTTTGTTACTTTGAAGGCCGATTTATGGTATTTGTTGTCTAATTAAAGTTAATTTTATGAAGAATTGGATGATATAATTTACCAAAAAAAAAAATTGGGTGATACGAGTAAAAATTTCAATTTATATATATGTATATACATGTAGTACCACTAAATCCAAAACGGTACCGGTACTCGTCCTGTACCGGTACCGTACCGTGCCAGTACGAAAACCGGTACCCTATCCGGTACGAGATTCAAAACCTTGAAGCAAACCCTTAAGTCCCAAGTCAAGACCACTTTGCTAACCCCTTGAGGTTCATTCTGCAAATGTTAGAGCATGTTTGTTATACGACAAAAATATTACAAAGTGGGGCCCAATTGTTTGTTACGGAGTTGTTAGGCAGAAAATGAAAAAACGGGTTCATTTGACGTCGTTTGGCATTTCGTTAGTATTCGTTAAAGTTAAAAAATAGTAATTAAAGTGGGACTCATGCTCTCTCTTCTTTCTCTTTTGTCCACTTTTCTGCCGTCCCTCATTCTCTCTCTCTCCCCTATGCACTAGTAGTGGAGTCACAGGTACAAATGGCCCTAGTATCGAGGGGGTATTTGTTACGAAATGCACCCTCTAAAGTTATCAAATGGAGCAACAAAAATGCATTGTGTGAGGTTAGAGAGAGAAAGTGCTCTGCATTTTTCTCTCTTAGGGTTTCCCATCTTCCCCCAGCCGCCCCCTTTCCCTCCCCCACACACACACACACACACACGCACACACCGCCCCTCTCCTTTCCTCTCCTCTCCTCTCTCCGGTTCTACTCCTCCATGTAGATCTGGGCAGAGTCACTCTCCTTGTGAGAGTTAGAATCGCCCTATCTCTTCCATTTTTGGTTTGACCATCACCAATCTGTGATGGATCTTGGGATCCGGCTTCTATGGCTTCTGTGGAGGTTGTGGTGGGTGGTTCTCAGGCAGCAGCAAGAGCGACGGCGGCGGCGGCAGCAGGTAAGACCCCGGCGTCGGTGGAAGTTGGATTCAGGTCTTTCTTCTCTGGAACCCGATCATGGTGATTTGGGTTGATCACTCTTGTTGTTGATTTGTTGTTCTTCTTGGTTTTTTTTTTTTTCCTGTTTGTTTTGTTCTTTTCCTTTCCGATGTACCAAAAAAAAAAAAAAATGCATTAAAAATTCGTTAACTGAAATGGTCTAAAATGTGAATGGTCTAAGTCTATTATAGCATATCCAACACTTGGCTTAGTTTTCCGTTTGATTTTAGCAATTCAGTTGCTAAAATCAACCATAATTTTAGCAAATGAGTTCAGGTGCTAAAATCATAGGTATTTTAATTGACCCAAATGCAATTTTGAGTAAAACCCCTGTAGAATTTTACTCCATAATTCATACCAAGTTGTTTTATCCAGAATTTTCATCAATGGGGATTCAAATTTTTTCTCAGCATTTTGAAAGCTTATTTTGGTCTCACAGTTTACAACTAGATTTTACTCAAATTCTTTGTTATATTTGAGTTTTTCCATTGGAATTCTTCATACAAAATGAAACTTTTGCTCAAATTTATCTTTGTTAATAATCATGTTGGAAAATCTTTCCATGCAGAGGGCAAATAAATATGGAGAAAGGGGGTCTGTCTGAGACTCCTTCCAGGGGAGAATTCAAAAAGGGCTTCTCCATTCCAAAAAATAAAATAAAAATAGAAGTGTTGTTGTAACGACCTGCCCCCACCTTACATAATATTATTCGCGTTGGCCGCCCAAACTCCTTGGACTTCCCAGTAGGTCACCCTGGATTGACCTAGGATGAGCACGCTTAATTGTGAAGATGCAATGAGCTTTGACGCCCGTACGACTTTAAAAGGCCTTGTACAAGTTAGGGTATGATCTATTCTCTTATATCATAGAACTCCGTTGCATCCAGGTGGGTCTCAGGCTGTCACACTTGTCTTGAGATACATAGCTCATAATGAGATCAACCTAGGAATCATTAAAAATTAAAATAATGCATGGTGTCTTTAAGAAAGGACCAGGAAATTTTAATGTAAGCTTTTTTTTCTAGGTCAATTTTAAAGATTATACCACTTTTTTTTTTTTGACCTCTTCTGGAACGTAGAGTGTGCAAAATTTACTGGGTTATCACAATGTTGTGATTGGTCTCCTTGAAATGAAGCTACTTCGGTGAAGGTTGATGAGTTTGTCCAAGAAAGGCCTAATAAGTCCTTTTTGGCTAGTATGCTACTGACCCTCTTGGTATTATGCTCCAGAGTCTTTTTTGGCTTCGTCATCATCATCCAATGGATCTCCTTCCCCTTCATGTTCCTGATTATTAGGGATGCTCTGGCAAAAAAATCAAAAAGTGATTTTTTGGGTTTTTTTGTTTTGTTTTTATTCTTTTTTTTTTTTTGCATTTGTTAGTTTTGCGTCAAATTTTCGTGGTTTATAGATTCGTCTCTGTAATAATCCAAATTTTCTTTTAAATAAAAATTTGAATTATTTAATTTCTAAACATGTTTAACTGACTCTAGTAGATTATTAAATTTATAATTTTGTAGATTACTTTTAATGTCTAAATATTAAGCATATAATGTATATGTGTGTGTGTGTATATACTTTCAACGTATATAAATTATACATATACATGCACTTATATGTTTACACATATTTGTTTTATCCAAATTCATTCACCTCTTTGCTCCCCCCAATAACCCAATTCAATTCCCACCCTTATCCTCCAGAATCAACTGAGCTGTTATCCCTGAAAATCCTTTTCCCTAGACTTGCAGTGCTTTAAACACAACCCATGCATTAGCAACTCCATACAGTACTCCCCTGTCTCCCTTGGACCTATAACTGTTGCATCTCCTTTCCTTTATTCTCTACACACACTTGTAAAGCAAAAAGAGAGAGCGAGGTTCCAGGGTACTGCATTGTTATTTTTTTTTCCAGTCGAACAACCCATTTCAAGCCTATCTTTTCCGATGACTGAGTTGCACCACCTTTCGCTAATTTCACTCTTAGCACTCCGAAAAAGGTAGATACCTCTTACTCTCTAATCCTAAGTATATTTAGAATATTTTGAGTTGAAATCAGGGCTTAAACTAAACCCGAATGAAACCAAACCAAACTTAGATATTAAGTCAAGAAAACCCATCAAATATAGCTGTGAACCGACATGGGTTCTGTTCAAGAAAAACTCTGATGTGCATCTATTAATGTCGATTCTGTCCAAGAAAAACTATGATGTGCATCTATTAATGTTTGCCAAACAATTGTCAGATGACAAATTTGTTCCTAGAATTGCATTACACGTAGTAGCACTTGTAGGTGACATTGCATGCTATTGTTAAATAATTTTTTTATTTTATTTTATTTGTTTTGCTCGGCATTCTTTTGCTAATTAGTGACTTTGGTTTTTGAAAGAATTCTTTATAAATAGATTAGAAAGTGAACTGATATAGGATAGAATAGGACAAAATTTCATTGCTAAGTACTATGTTTATGAAGTCATTTCTCATTATTTTATGTGCATTGTTTGTGTGCTATTATTTGTAGTATCGTTTTATTTTTTTTTATTATGTCATTGCAAAATTTATAACGAGCAAGTTGTTTGTTAGATTGGACAATTAGGTTCCCGGGATTTATGCACGAATGTAGATGATCACCTAAATGTTGAGTTGTTGGAAAAATTTGATAGAATGTTGTTATGAAAGGATTGGGGAGATTATCCTCGAAGATTTGTTGTTATGGTTGGCAGGTAGCCAGATGGTGAATTTTAAAATGATTGGCAGTCAGCCAGAGTTTGATTAAGATTCGGAACCTTAGAAATGGCATTGCGTGATCACTCTTAATGAATATAGTTTCTAAATGATTGGCAGTCAGCCAGAGATATATTGTATTATAGACCCAGGATCCAAGGGCTATATACTCCAAAGGTTGCAGTCAGCACCTTGTGGCCCAGCGGTACAGTCAGTCCCTGGGGGATTCATCCTTGTGAGGCGGTTGATGATTTTGACTAAATACATAATTTAGTCCTTGTCATCTGGGCTCCCAGTCAGGGTAAGCAAGGAGGGAGCGGAATCACGAATGGCTATTTTCTAAGAGGTTCACTTGGGAGGATCGATTCTCTAGGAAGAGAATCGTAGTTTTCACTTGGATTAAATATTAGTGATGAATAAATGCATTGTTATTCTGTTTCTCATTTTTATTATATCATGTTATAAATGTTTTTGTTGTGTATTGTAAGGGTTAGTGGGTAAGAATTATCTATTGAGTGAACCTCATCACTCACGGTACAGTGTACCCTGGCTCTTTGCCAGATTTTGCAGAGAATCAACAGGGTGAACAGTACCCTAATGAAATAGGTGGAGATGAATAGAATCTCCAAGAGGTGAACCTCGCTGCTGAAGGAGGAGAAATAGAAGAAGCTTGGAACCCCTCTTACTATTAAAGCTTTGTTCCCTTATTTTATGTTGAATAAATTTGATTTGAATTTTCAATAAAGTACGTTGTCTCATTGTAATAAAACTAAGATCACTCGACTAAATGATTAAGATAAATCTGTTTTAATAAATGAATCTTTTAATAAATGTTTTAAATAATGCTTCCGAAAAATCAGGGCGTTAAAGTCTCGACGAGACGAATCCAAAGCGTATAAAATTATGGTCAAAAGTAATATTTTTTTGAACAAAACCGAAAATAAAACAAAATTCTCCATTTTATTGGTTTGATTTTGGCTTTATTAAAAAAATATATATATAGTTTCGACCATAATTTTATACTCTTTGGATTCGTCTCGTCGAGACAAGTCCATAAACCACGAAAACTTGACGTAAACTAACGAATGCAATATATTTTTTTTTGAATAAAGACAACCAAAAAACCAGTTTTTGGTTTTTTTGCCAAAGCACCCCTTAGTTCAATTTCTAGGAAGATTTTCCCAAGCGACGTCGACTATATGAGTTTCTATGCTCCCTGGTTCTAAATTCAGGGTCGGCCCAAGAGTTTATAGTGTCCTAGGCCTAATCTAAAAATTGTGGCCTTAATAATATCCCACACTTAAATATTTTTTTCAGTTGCAATCAGAATACGAGAAAGCCAAAACAATCGAGCTACTATTTACTCGGCTGGGATGAGATCGCAAGCTATAGCAGGTTTACTCGTACATACATACATATGTACATTGGCGTTGTGCTTGTTCATTGCACAAGACAACATTAAAAAATGTACAATTTTGATTTTTTTGTTCTCATACGTCAAACGGGCACACCACTTAGCTAAATGCAATGAAATGATGTATGTGTGTTTCGTTATGGTCATCGATCCTACGAATTTCCTATGGAACAAAATTTACCCGAGAGGAGACGTGGGAGTGGTGGTAACTGATAACTACATACTAACGTGAAGACAACGTTGGAAGATGGAGGAGGGAAATGGAACTGTCATTTCAAAATATATGGGAGTGTCCTAAAATTTTGGATTGTGGAGAGTGCCCTAGGCCGAGAGCTTGGGCCTGCCCTGGTTCTAATAACCTCATCACCGGGCAATCATTGAATTTGTGCTTCTCTATTTCTAACGACTTCATCACCAGGCAATCCTTGCTAAGCTTTGGCGAGATGAAAAAGGTTACTACAATGTGCACCTCGAAGATTTGGTGGTTACGACTGTCCAAATGACAAATGAGGGACCAACAAAAGATCACCCTCACCTCACCATGCTTTGGCATTGCTTCAAAAGTCATCCTAAGGCACACTCAATCTACACTTACTAGCAGTTGTATCTATAGAGTAGCTAATAGCAGTGCAAGAGTACCACATGGCAAGGCTAGGAGCAGAACAACTCGAAGATTTGGTGGTTATTGGTGAATCTCCTCAATCGATGCGTCATTTTGTGCTTGAAGATGGCTTACGCATTAGCCATCTTTAGGGACTAATTTATTTCCATTGTTTTGAACTATATCTGTACCCAAACTATCTTCCTTTCCAATTATTAAGTTTGATTTTTCAACGTAACAAAAAAAAAAAAAAAGCCTAAATGAAAGTTTCTCAAAACTTTTAAGTTTTAAAATAGAAATATTCTCAATGCAAATGGCAAGTTACCACGTGCTGCATTATTTTTTTTCTTATAACCGAATGTCCGGGTCAATTTGTGCGCACCTTGACTAATTCTGGGACCCTAAAAATTAATGACCGAGCAAACCTCCAGTGACCCCAAGGTTTAGAATATTTGACCTCCATAGGAATGGAACATGCAACATTATTGATACTACATTCGTCCCAAAATGATTGTCCCTTACGAAAAGACGTGTAACTTTTGAATAAAAAATTAAGTATTTTTTGTACATGAATTTTCGAGTTAATTCGGACCAAATTAAATAAAAGTACTTTTTTTTTTTCAAAATTACACGTTTTTCGAGACTATTATTTTGAGACGGAATCTTCTCTTTAGTTGGATACTGAATCAAATAATCCCTCCGTCCCTAAAAGTTAGTCCCTCTTCGGGAATCCAGCTTTTTTTGAGACCACAATTATTGCATTGTACAAACTTTAACTTTCCGAAACTACCCTCAAAAGTATTAAAATTGGCTATTTTGAACGGGTCCTTCTACTGAGCTGACAATAAGGCAATAAGAAGATAAAAAAACACACACACACTTTTGTGTACTTTTTTTCCTTTTCCATACACTTTTCACTCATTTCAATACATTTTTTAAGCTTTAACGACAGTCCAGCGGGCTGATTTTAGAATTTTCCATTTTTAATTTTAATACTTACTTTGGAATGAAAATGACTTTATGCAGAGGCCTATGGCTGAGCATGGATCGGATTGGTCTGGTTTTATAGTAAACCAAGAACCAAACCACTACCTACGGATTATGAATTTGGAAAACCAAACCAACCCATATAATTCATAGAACCAAACCAATCGAAATCATAAAAATACGATTCGGTTTCAATTTTGAACCACGGTTCGCATGAAATTGACGTGTCATCTCCATAAGCTATTTAAAGTGCTCTTTAAAAAAAAAATTACTTAAAGTACTCTTTCAAAACTTGTACTATGAAAACAAGTTATATTAAAATTATGAAAAACTCACTAGCATCAACCAACTAAAGAAGAGTAGAATAACAGTAAGTAGTGAAGGGATAAAGCCATCGAATAAAGTATTAAATTCGGAAATTAGTTACCAAGGAAAAAGAATAGGAAATAAATTGAGCCCAAACTGTTAGGTATTGAAAATATAAGAATAGGTTATTAGATATACAAGTTTTAAGGATTATTCTTGGAAGTGAAAGAATAGGGTGGAGGAATAGAGCATTAGATTAGGAAATTTATTTAGGGTATTCAATGTAATTCATAGACGATTGGTTTAAATTCACAGTTTCTAATTTTTAAAAACCAGGACCCCACATTATTAAGAAACCAATCCAAGTTTGGATTGGTTTAGATTGGATTTGCGGTTTAACGATTATTTTGCTCCCTCCTACAAATACCAGTCTTAGTAAGATCTACAGTGACGTATCTGTTTTGGAAATTTTTAGTACACTATTCTTTGTTTGCGTGTTCTTTTGCTTTTAATTGGTTTACACACTTGGTTATCTCAAAAAAGACAAAAGGGCGTAATTGGAAACTTGTCAAATGCACATTGATTTCTGGAGTGGGACACAAAGGGGTGTTTGTGTGCTCCATTTTCAATTTTTCATTTTTAATCTTTTAACCTTTGGACTATGGTTAAAATGTATTTTGAATTTAGTAGGATTGTTTGAGATAAATGTGCAGAATGTATTTTGCAACTGGAGTAATGTTTGGGTGATACGTGCAAAGTACATTTCTTAGGTATTTTTTTTTTAAATCAAAATGGAAAAAATAAAAAATGAGAAGTAAAAAAAGATCTTCCCAGTCTAACTTTGGCTTCTCCTTTGTAATGTCAAATTTTGAGAATGAGTTTCCTATTTTGGCTGAATAAGTTACTTGACCTTTTTTTTTTTGCCTTTATTCAAATTTGCTGTGCATTTTAAAGTTTCGCATCAAACTTTTGTCAATTATTGATTATTCTAGACGAGAGAATCAGAAAAGTAAAAAACTATATTCCAAACTCAAATTTATTTGAATAAAGCCAAAAAAATATAGCTTTTTGGCTAATTTTTGTTTTTATTCAAAAAATTTTAAGTTTGAATCATAATTTTTTACTTTTCTGGTTCCTCTCGTCGAGAAGAATCAATAATCCACAAAAATTTGACGCAAAACTAAAAAATACGAAAAAAATGCGAGAAAATTTTGAATAGAGACAAAAATAAGCCAAGTGGCTTATTTAGGCCGCCTAAAAAGTTAAGCATGTTTTTTGCTATTTTGAGTTTCAAAAAGTCATTTGTTTTGGGCTAAAAGCTTATTTTAGTCTAAAAAGTTAAACATATTTTTTGCTTTTATGAGTTTCAATAAGTCAAAAAGCAAAAAACATGCTTAACTTTTTAGGCCAAAATAAGCCTTAGCCAAAACATGCCTCAAGTATTTTGGATTTGGACAACCAAACACCTAAAACTTAAAAAAAATGAGAAGTTGAAAATGAGGAAATAAGACAGCCAGAAAGGCCTGAATATAGAACAGGTAAGAGCAAGTCCACCCCTCACTCTTTTTTTTTTTACTCAAACTCAAAATTTGAGAGAAAACCCTTAAAACACTCATCCACTCCTTACTCATACTTATATCAAAGTGACTTTTTACTTAAACTTAAACTACTTGAGTGATGTTTTTACATGTTAGAGTTTCATCTTTTAGAGCACTTTAATATATGGGTCTAGTTTTAATATTTTGGGAGAACTTAGAACTTTAAGTATATTATTACGATTGTGAATTATTATTGTGATTATTATTGTAATTGCTATAGTTGATCAATTTATATTTGTAATACCATGCTTTAGAAAAATAAATGGGCTTGTAGGACAAGCTTGAGAAATTAAAATTCTAATTGGGCCGGGTTTGTGCATATTAAATGAAACCCGATTATTAATGGGCCGGGCTTGGGAATGAACAAATCTTGTTATTATCTAGTATAAGCCCAGCCCGGTGTTTGTGCACACCCCTAACTCAAACCCTTACTCAAATTTTGAAGGCAAATTTGACACCCTCATATTTATAGTTTTGCCATTAATGAGTCTTTTACTCAAATTTGCACTTGAATTTGAGATTGCCCATTGGAATACACAAAATGAAACTTTTACTCAAATTTGAGTAAAAATGTGAGTTAGGGGTGGAGATTCTCTAAAACGGACCAACGTTACGGGCACGGAGGGAGTAATTCAAATTTCAAAATTTGGACGTATTAATTTTGTTTCCAAGAAAATACTCCTTCGGAAAGGCCAAGGGGCAAGGGCCAATGCACACTATCCTAAGAAAACTCCCGTTCTACTGAAAGAGTATTGCCTATGCATTTGTTCATCCTCCGACAGATCCCGCCAAACTTCTTGAGATGATCTCCAAAAGGTTATTTTAATGCCTTCTTTTAATACTTTGTTATCGTATTTTAATCTGCTCTAGGGTTTCATCTTGAAATTGTTAATTTTATACTCTCTCTCTCATAGAGAAATTTAGTTTTTTATTTGATGAAGTAAGAGATGTCCAGTGATTTTGCAAGTTTGTGGATCTTTGTGAATCCTTTGTTAGCTTTAATTTTGCAGATTACATGCTTTTTTTGGGTGGCGGTATTGGAAAATGTGGTCCAATCCCATCAGTTTCTAATGAAATTGGGTAAACGAAAACACTATCACGGAGAGAATTTTCCATTCAAGTGATTTTTCACGAGTTTCCTAAATGGCAATTGGCTCTTGAAGTACACTTTTGTGGAAGCAACAGGCTGTCTTGCTAAGCCGTAAAATCTCGAATAATTAAGTATATCCAAGTTCTTTTTATTTTTATTTTTTTAGTTTGTATGCATATGTAACTGGAAATAAACAGAAAGATTAAGTCGGACGTTACTGACTAAAACTAAGAATCAAGTATGAAAAATATTAGCGCTTTACTAGTTGGGTTAACCTTTTAAGTAGTAGCTAAATTCTAATGTTCAAAATGTGATGCTAAGTTTGTCCTTTCAGAGTTGAATCTAAACCTGATTTTAGTATGCAAATTGAGTAATTATGAAGCTATAGAATGTTCGAGCTTTGAGGATAGAGTCTGGTCTCTCCCAATATTGATCTGTTTTCTTAAAACCTTTTGAAGTGAGTTACAAATGAAGCAATTACGCATATTGTGTACCATTATGGTACCAAACATACCAAGGAGTAGAACCGTAGGTACATGGGTCCGACCCCGCCACGTGGCACTCTGACATGCCCTCAGAGCTGAGGAATCTCCAAGGACACCCTCGACTCGAGCCCTCACTTTTGTGTCCTTAGCGCTTGATCCCATGTTCTGTATCGAGCGATAAGCTCATTCTCCAAATATTTAGTCACCATCAGTGCCTAGACTAGGAGTAGGGTTTAGACACCTTGTTCCGTATGATTTGAGAATTTGGGGATTGGAGGACTAAGTTCAAGGGTTCGTCTGAGGATCCTCTCAGACCCTCCATTGAGGGAAGGACCTCATACTAGTCAGAGAGGGAGACTGAGTCTCATACCTAGTATTATATGAATTCTCATGTGGTTACTTTCTGCTGACTCTACAACTGACCTTGGAAAATTTTGGAACTTTGTGTAGTTCGCCAGAAAAATTATTGGATCATTTGAAGAGAAACTTTTCCAGATAAATGGTACAACTAAACTACTAGGATAAAGTAGATAAATCTTGATAACATAATTGAAGAACTATTTCCTAAGGTTACACGAGTTGGTGGGTCGCTGATCATATCTTGCCATTCATAAAGTTTATTCAATGCAGCATGTCATACCAAATGTTATGCTGAATGGCTCTTCCCGCTGTCTCACACACAGAATCTTGCTAGTAAACAATAATTTGTCACTTTTGGCAGAAGTTGTTGATGGAAATTGATTACCATGCTTGCATCTGTCTGCTTGCTTTTCTAGGGCAGTTGTAATCTGCTATGATTTGTAGGAGATGTCACTGAACTAAGTCTTGAAATCATACGACGTTGTACTGTAATTTCTGATTAATTATGTAAGTACTTAGGAGAAAGATTACCGCAGGTTTGTCGCCTCTTGTAGTGTTTCATGGTCTTTTTGCTGTGGTTGGCATAGCTGCGGATCTATAGGTCCATGTAAGTCATATCCGGGGCTAAAACCATATGTTTGGATGGAACTTCTGTGTATGTCGTTGATGTCATTTGCTCCATACACCTGTAATGCACAAACTTCTTAGGTGAAATAAGGAATGCAGATTTTTTTATTCAAATTGGCATATGGAGTTGATACAACTATTCTATACCTTCTTTTGCAGTTCTGCATTTTCTTTGTGTAGCACATTAACCTCCTTAAGCAATTTCATATTGTCTTGATGAATAATGACTCCCTGCAGTGTAATCAATTGAAGTTAGCTATTCTAAAGTGAAAGCAGCCCCTCCACATAGACTGGCAACCACTGCGGCCAAATTTTGAAAAGACCTGGCGGTTTAATGCTTGCATTTCATCAGTTAAAAGCTGGTCCTGCAGAAATAAAAAACCATAATAGAGGGTAATATATGCGCTACATATGGTGAACAACTATTTTACTAAAGATAACTTTTTTGTACCTTCTTGATCCTGGTACCCTTCAAGCTCGTTTCCAATTGGCTTTCTAGATTTTCCAGATCTTTGACACTCAAACCATTAAGATCTTCACCCTTCAATTGTCTGAAATTGTTGTTACAGTTGAACTAGAGGTAAATGTATTGGATTTGATAGTTGCATTCTGAAATGGTTATGCTCCCTGTTTTTTTATTTTATGATGCACAAACATCGCTATATGCTCTACTGCATCATCTTTTTCACTGGCTGTGCCCTCAGGGTTAAATATGAATCAATCCCATTCCACCACTACCTTTGTACTTCCTAGTCCACAACTTATGAATGGCGATTCTTTAAATTCTTATTGTACTATTTATTTGCTCAATCTACTGTATGCCTGTAGTTTTCTTCTGACACCGAGTGTTACTTGGGATGTGGTACTGACAAGGACAAACGACATGGCAATCCCTCTGACATGTAATTTTCAAAATTTTGAGGACATGACATGGCGGAGACATCTCTAAAACTACTTTCTATTGCCTTATATAAACACAACCACATGTGTGCAATCCCTTGAGGGTGAATAAAAAGTGAAAAAGATGAGGGTCTAAGATAAGTATAATTAAAATACCATAGATGCCTCCATCCACACTTTCGCTGCAACATTTACTGAAGTGTTCCAGCAAAAAGCATTTCATCTTTGGGGAGCTAACGGATAATATGCATACAATGTCAAATAAGTTAAGATTTCACACATTGCACGGATATCAATACACTTTTGCAGATATCATACACTTCTCTTGGATGTCGATGCACTTTTTTCACATTACCTGGCGCCTTAAGAGCATCTCTAACCAATGATGTCATATTTGACGTGGCATGGCAAGTGGAAGAATTGAAAATAAATCAACTCCAACTGAAGTGTTAACTGCTTACGTGTCATTTGGCATCTCCTCTCTCATGTCAAATTTGACGTGTGATGTCAAATCTCTTCTTTGGTTACTTCACTCCCGAAAACTTAACAAAAATGCTTAAATAAGAATTAGGCATATTGGTTGGAGTGTTATTTAGAGATGCCAAATTCTAACATGTCAAATTGCCACACAAGTCTTCAAAAAATTTTGTCATCCCAATTCCCAATATATATTTGAAGCCATGGTTGGAAATGCTCTAAGGGTTGTGGTTAGCATTTTCCTCATCTTTGTAATTAGTAAAGCATTATTTATCTTTCAAAATGCCAGGCTTTCTTAAGCTGTAAGTAGAACCTATTATTTTGTTTAACACTATTGATGTGTGCTTTGGGTGTCTATGGAGTGTACCGAGAGCTTCCGTAGCGAGCTTTTGAGTGTCCCTGGAGTGAAGTTGACAATTTGAGAAATATTTGAACACTTTTGATTTGAGTGTCGTGTCTAAAGAGTGTCGGTGACTCGGTGTCCTACAAGTGTCCGACGCCGGTATTTGATATCCAACTAAGTGTATGTGCTTCATAGGTAGTACACTACATGCTATGGACATGGTATGCTGCATTAGCCTTATATAGCATATTACTTGAATGAAGTAAACTACCTCAAAATGTGAGATTGAATTTCAACTTCATCTAGAATTGCATTCTTGCATCCTTCTAGTTAAAAAGAAGGGTATCTGGAAATATGTTAAAAAGTATCCAGCTACGGTATTATTGTTGCCAGGAAAATATTTGTCGGGCCCTTTCCCCTTTCCAGTAGCCTTTAATCTCTCTTTATCCTAAGCCCAACTTTTTCCATGCGCCCTAAAGTTGTCCTAGTTGGTGCTCAATTAAGCATACTTGGATAGTGACATTGGAACTCCAGCTTTTTGTTTGTCTAGGACATTTTCACCAATTTTGTTAATCCTAGGGCATTTATTAACATTGGATGCATGATTTGATATCTAGTGATTTTTCCTACTTATTGAAAGCAAGAAATAGCAAAAAGTTATACCTTTGGCTTTCTTCCAAGAATTTCAGCTCTTGCCTTAAGGTTTCTGCTTCCCTTTGCCAAAACTTGCAATTCAAAAAATAAAAAACTTTATTCCATAGGTTGTAAGTCAAATGATATGGGCAGCATTTAGTTGTAGACCTTCTCACAGAATGAAAGCTAATGAATGCTACATAATTTCCGTTGTTGAATTTAAGGAGACAAAACTGGAAAAGTTACATGACAGGAAGTATGAAGCAAGGTTTTGAATCTTGTGTTGTACCGGCTGGTACGTAGTAGATTTGTGTGAAATTGGTACCTTGCACCGCAAGACCGGCCCTAATACCGGTAAGCACGCATCGGCAATTCTGGCCAATCTCGGGCGAGATGGCGGTGATGGTGATAACGTCCTATAGTGGTGAAACCGGTCCGGTTTTGGATGCTTTTATGAACCAAACCACTTTATTCAGTTTGAGAGATTTGAAACCGAAACCGGATCATATTTATTTTGGATTGGATCGGTTCAGTTGTCACCGGTTTTATCGATTTTATTGGTTTCTACCGGTTCGCGTCAAAATCTCAATTTTGCTTGGGCCACAAGATTTCATTAACCAGCCAAAAAAACACAGAGAACTAACAGCCATAAAAAACCAGCCGACAGGCCAAAAAATTATCAATATCTACAAAATGCTAGGGCGAAAACTTTATAAATGTTTATGTATAATATGTAGAAAGGCTTACATTGTTTTGATGGTTGTAAGGCTAAGGCAGACCAATATTTGTATATGTTTAAATAATATATTTAATTTTTTTTTTATGGTAGTAAGGCTAAGGCAGACCAATATTTGTATATGTTTACATAATGTATATTGTGCATAAACATAATGGTTCGTTTCGGTTTATAAGGGTTTGTACTTCAATGAAACCGAAACCAAACTCGCTCAATTTTTTGTTGGAAATTTACAAATTGGATTGGACCAATACTTGGAGAAAACCAAACCAAACTAATTTTTCGGTTTGGCTTGTACGGTGGAAATTTCACCCCCACCGTTCGGTACCCCTTTTTGCACTTATTGTGATTGTGATTGGGTTTTCTATCTGGCTATTCTGGTCAATCTCGCTGCTTCAAGAAAGTTTGTAGGGAACTGCATATCTGACCACGCGCTGGGGGTGGGCGTGGGCGTCAGAAAAAGAGTAAACTGCCAAGATAGGTAATGATTATATAATGAGAAAACCTAAAATCACACAATGACCAAATTACCCTTCTTATCTCAAGTTTAAAATGATCGCGTTTAAAACGGATGGATGAGTTAAATTTTGTTATGTGAGCTTGAACTTTTTTTGGTGGGTAACTGTGGGCTTGAAATTTGAACTCTCAATTTTTGGTAGATATGGGAATTAGAATAATAATTTCAAACAGAATGGAGATAATATGATGAGTGTAATTTTTGAGATCCAAGCAGTAGTAGGATGAATTGGATGGTACGGGAAAGATTCGATTCATAAAATAAAAACTACTATAATGGTAGTAGCGCAAAATTTGATACCCAAGCTGGTACGGTATTTGAAAACCTTGGTCTGAATTTACTTAAACTCTATGTTGGGGATTGAAACTTTTAGATTGTATATTTTATATACATGTATATGGAATTGTAATGCAGTTTTCAGCATTTCATTCTCAACTATTTCTACTTGTGCAATTGTTATTTGGATCTTAACACTCTGGATGGACTAGCATATGTTATGTTTGCTAACTTGAATGTAGTTTGTCTTAAATCTCACGTTGAGAGACTAAATTGTACGCGTGGACATACGTTACAGATAAGATCACTAATTTTGGCTGCTCGTAAATATCTATATGGAGTTTGACTCACCAATCAAATGGATGCTCATATAGTTTCTGTTCTATTCGTACTCCTATACTTGAGAACGTCATGGTTTCAAGTGTTTAATGCTGGGCTTGGACAATAGAATTTGGTTTTGATGTGTTCTACCCACCCACAAGTTGCGTGTATGTAATGATTAGGCCTTGTAGGACATGAATGAAGATGTGTGGACATGAATGAAGATGTGTGAATTTTCAATAAAGGGTCTCTCTCTCAAGTAAAGAAGTGAAATGTGATAAGCGATCCTTTTAGGTCATAAGATTAGATTTTCGTTCTCCTATTTAATATATCAGAGCATGTTCTCAAGTCGTGGATTGCTTGCGACGTTTCATTCTCCCCTTTTCCTAATGAGCCAAAGTTCTTCTTGACACGGGCTTGGAGTTGGGATTGGTGGTTCTTCTGGGGATACCAACTCATATATTTGCCTTTTGGCATAGGTTTTTTTAGTTTTCTTTTCTTTTCTTTTTCTTTTTCTTTTTCTTTTCCTCCTAGGGTATGCCCCTTGTAGATTGTACATCCGGTTAGCCTTTTTTAATTTCAAGCTTAATTATCCAAAAAAAAAAAAAAAAATAGAGATAAGAATGAAATGGTTAAAAAGCATAATTTGAAGCGCTAGGTTGAAGATTTTCAAGATGCCATTTCGATGAAAAGAAGAAACTTTCAGTTGGGAGGCTAAAGTCATTGGACTACAGACTACTAAAAAACAAGACATAAATGGAAAGTTTCAAGGGCCATTTGAAAGATTTGAGAAATTTAATTAAGATATTTCGTACTTTTTTGAACTGTAAGATATTTCGTACTTTTTTGAACTGTAAGATATTTCGTACTTTGTGTTTTATTATTAGACATAAAGTGGAAGTTCAAGGGCATTTGAAAGATGTGAGAAATCTAATTAAGATTTTTCATACTTTATGTTGTGTTATTAGGTATTCTTTTAGTTATTGTAGAGTTTGATCACTCTTTTCCCCTTCTCTCTCCAGTAAGAAAAAGGACAACATATATCTTGAAGATTAGTCCTATAGCTTCAAAAGATCCTTAGAAGAGTTTCATTTGTGTTAAGTGCAACCTTTGTTACATGGACTCGAGTGTGAGTATCAGATGCGAGTGCGAGTCCAAGCGTCGGACCTTCCTAAACTTAAATCTTAAGATACTGGGATATGTGTCCCCAAATTAGGTACGGGAACACGTCGTGAACACTTGCTTGTATTATATATTGCATAATTTTTTCAGATTATGTGTCGTAATTATATTTAATAATGTATTTAAAAAAGAAGGGGTTAAAAAGAAATTTTGCTACTAAATCGCTTTTCTAGCTTATTTGATATTCTTTTTCTATAAATGTCATAGCAATTAGAGAATCCGATGGATATGGGTGTCGGAACATCGACAGGGGTACTTCAGCTGAAATGAAGAATTCATGTAACATAGAGTGCAACAATTTAGGGATGGGAAGAACTATAAAATTAGTGTTGCGAGTTCCTATTTCTCCCATCCTATCTATGCTATGTAGTGGATGAGGTAGTGTCTTTTGTCAAAGATGCGGCACTTATATCGATAAATACCATACCAAAATGCAATTGAAAATTTGAAATCCTATAATATGGTGGAAAACTTGCAGGTTAATGTATGAGTTGGTCATTGAATAATACCTTGGCTTCTGAAGGACTCATCAGCTGATAATCCTCTTGCTCTTTGTTGTATCGTTCTAATATCGATCTCATGCTGATAAGGTAAATCCAAAATGTCAGCCGCTCATTTTGTCATTGTGAAGTTTTTTTTGTTTTGTTTTGTTTTTGTTTGGTAAATAGTTGTGTGAAGTTAAAATGCAATAACTTCAATGAAATAGACCATGACATTGGTGTGAAGGGGTCATTATAAACAGGCAGAAAGATATTGGACTGCATTTTTACTTGCTTGCTTTGGATTATTGAGAAATGATACCAAGCACTCTCCATATTTTTGTGTGTAGTTTTTGCATCCTGTAATATTCTTAGAAATTTTTAACATTTGGAAATATTTCATAACTCTTGTATAGAAATTCACAACTTTGATTTACCCAAAAAACAAAAATCATAACTTTGCATGTAAGTAAATACATAACATCAACCGTGAATTTGTATCATCAAGGATTCTTGAAACGGTCTTAACATTACACTGAAAATGCTTACTTCTCTATGATTAGAGTCAGACATAGATTCATAACATCACGGATTCATAACTTTTGTATACAGGTTCATAACTTTGCATGTAAATACATAACATCAACGTTGAACTCGTAACTTGCTGATAAAAAAAAAAAAAAACCTTGAGTTCATAATTTTTTCAACCTACATAGCTTGTTCATAGATACTACATTGGGCATAACTCTGGCATAAACCCCTGTGGTATTCAAATCTTACAAGCTTACAAGTTCAAATTATCACAACAGAAGTAGTGATGCTTAAAGAAGTTACAATTAGACTTGTTTGACAAAAACTGTTTACATTAGGCTATACTATCATGATATATGCATCCGTACCACACACAGCTAGGCTGTTAGTGAACATTAATATATTTGACGAAATTTTCAATAAGATAAATCTTAAAACCAGATAGTTTTTATCTTTTATCAGAATGGGCGTATGATTGACTACAAGATTTCAGAAGGTTCACGGAAAGGATTTACTTCAGTTGCACTAAATCATCACTACTTAAGGTAGATGGTAATCCAGTGCAAGGAACAATTTAGATTTGTATCCTAAATATTTTAGATATTGATTTTCCTGTTAACCAGAATACAGTCATTGCAAAATCTATAGAATACAAATCAGTACCACATATCAGTATTGGAGCACAACATAAACAATTACAATACAGCCTTCCAAGATGCCGGATTAGAGAGAGGGAGAGAGATATATGACCTAGTGCTTGCAAATTCATATAGCCTCCCGGTACTAGAGATGACAATCGCTCCAACTTCGGCATCACAAAGAATTGATAGTTCCTTGGCCTTCTTAAGCAATCCATTTCTGCGCTTCGAGAAAGTCACTTGCCTGCTTGTTGTGTCGTCAATTCTTCTGATAACAATTTTTCCTCTTCCCATCTCTTATTGAATGCTCTTAGGGTTTCGTCAACGTTTTTTTCCTGCTTGATCCAGACATACAGCTTAAAGAGGTCACAAACTCCAATTATTGGTAATAATTAGATATATTACTCTATAACAATCAGTCACTAATTGACCAGGGGGCAAAATTACAGTTTCTAGGTTTTTGACAAACGATGGCGAAAGTGATTGGCTTCTGATGCATTGCTTGCTTTATAAGAAATGCTAACAAGCTGATGTGAGAAAAAAGAAATGAAGGAGAAAAAGAAAATGCTAACAAGCTGACGTACGAATTACAGATGAAGTTCAACTAAGCAACTTAGAAGCCGATGTCAGATGAGGGAAGGATGTGTATCTTCCATTCATGAAAGCGCGTGAGGTAAGCGAACCTCGTACTCTTGGAACTAGTGATTAAATGGGTGACTTTGTTACTTTAATATCTTATGTACTGTCACTACTTTAATGACCATGTTGATCCTGTTGTTCACTGACACGTTCAGACCATACACCTAGGACTATGATTACTTTAATTTTAGCTGTTGTCTCTTGGAACCTTGAAGAGTTTGTCTACACAAAATAATAATTCTGAAGTTTTTTTTACCTAGTTTTGTTTTTGTATGTAAATCCAGACCATTTGGCACGCAGATGCTTTTTATGTATGAGAAGTGGAGATTGAATGTTTAATGGCTACAAAATTACGCAAGTTATCTTTGTAGGGTTGGATTTTCTATTGTTTATAGACTTGGGTGTAATAGAAACAGCAGAATACTTGGTCTTTGTAAGTTTCTCAATAGTTGTATGGGGATTAACATGCAAGGAGAGAAATTTTTGGCATGCTGATGACTTTATTTACTGACTGCACTGTGAGAGGAAAAGTTATACTGATCTCAGGTCTGAAAAGTGCATGAATAAACCTGCATAAATGTGACCTTTTTCTTTGGATTGCTTGTGTATACCATCTCCTTGCTGGTGAACGCATGTCCTGAAATGGTTTCTGAACTTCGAAGAGTTTGCTTGCTTTATTGACTGCTTATATGTTCTTTATGTTTCTTTTGCTTTACCCTAAACATCCTGGGATCATAACAACTTTGTTTAAGAAATTAGTGGATTTGATCTATCCAAGAATTTGATTATTTCTGTGGCCACATCAGCTAGATGGAGATAGTAGGTGGAATCATTATATACAGCTCGGATTCCTCCAGTTATATATACTGTTATTCTTCATGTCTCTCTTAAATGTGCAAAGAATATTGGAAACACATAAAACTTTGGAATGGGAAGCTTTATGCCGTTGTTAGTTCACAATGTGAAATTTAGTTCAGATAGTGCATGAGAATAATGCATAGTTGAGATATACTGAACTTGGTTGCCTATGCAAATATCTGTATATTTTCCCCCTCATTATGATGATTGATGCATTTTTCTTTCCGCTATAGTTTTTTTTCCCCTTCTGATAACGGGGTGTTCCAGCCAACTTATGCTCACGTTGACAGTTATCCCGGGGCCTTGAAGTTCACGATCTGGCAGATCTTCAGTTGTCCCAAGAGTTTTTTATTTGTGGTGGAATTGCAGGGACGGAACTAGGATTTGATATTACAAGGGGGGCGCAAGATGAACAATGAGATTCTAAAATTTGAAGGTTCTAAACATTTACTGTAAATGTCTAAATAATACTCAACAAAACCCAATATCTAGCTGCTTATGTTTTTTTCCCTTTCGGTTCAGATATGTTATATGTAGCAAAAAAAAAGATACAAGCTTAAACTTCATGAGCAAATGCCAAGAGAGCAACAATGGGCAACAAACAACATAAACGGCACCAAAAAGCGACTGAAATACCAACAAAAACAGAGGTAAAAACAGCAACATACACATAAGGATTATAGGGTTTTGAGAGATTAATACCTAAAAAAAAAACCTACATAATTATAGAGATGGCCAAATGGGGGGAGGCCTAGGCCCCCCATAAGCCCCTTACTGGTTCTGTCTATGGGTGGAAGTGGAACCTGTGGGCTCGGGATTTCAATAGATTGTGAAGCTTCATGCCATTGTTAGTTCACATTATAAAATGGAGTTAACAGGGAGTGCATGAGAATGATATACAGTTCAGATATACTGAACTTGTGTACCTTTTAGCTATGCAAATCTTTTTTTTCCTCCTATGATGTTACATATTTCTGAATATCATCAACTTTCTTTATAATAGAGTGTCCGATCAATTGTGCACCTCGGTTAATCCCTGGGTCTTGATTTAACTACTAAGCAAACATCGACTGGTCTCACGAGTTCTCTTTTTTTAGCGGTGTCAGTTAACTGGTTTCTTAATATCATCATTATCCACATCTTAATTGATTTTTTTCAGGTCCCTCGTGTCTCTTGATCAGAGGTTCGTACTCCCTGAGTTCATTCCAATGGAAAGCTGTTGTGCATTAGAAAATTGATGTACAGCTGCTTCAAAGATCAAAGTGGTAAATCACTACACACTCGACAATGCATGGATCTATAGCTTTACATAGTGGCTTTTGCTGGATATTACTAGTTTTTGTAGTGTCACTTGGCGCAACAGAAGTCATACATAAATTTTCATTCATTTATGGAGTGCTTTGAGTGCAACCAACCTTATTTTGCATTGGGTTCAGTTCAGTGTCAGTGTCATTTTCATGGCCTTCATTGACAGAATTCATGCACTTCTGAGGCAAGCTTAATTGAGTCCACCATCTCTTTGTATGCATGGTTTAGAGTAGATATACATTGTATGTACATTTGTGCCATGTTGTGTTCGTTGTTTTTCATTTTCTGTTGAAGAGAATAAAATTTAGAGGATTTCATGAAATCTGTTGAACTTAATAAACCTGGATTTTGATAGGACCATCCTTCAAGATGTCCAAGTCATGAGTTTGACGTAGTCTTAAATTCATCCCGTCCATGATAAAAACGGAAGGAACAGCCAGGTGATTGTGTCCAGATATCTAGTTGTATTTATGTGTGGATATATGGTGGAAGGGGATTAAATGGAAGGGAAAGCTGCACCTGGCAGCTGTGAGACAAAAGGAAGCATCACATATGTGTGGATATACGGATCCGTTAACACTTATTTTGCACATCCCTTTTGACACTCAATCTCAACCCGTGAAACCAAGGGCTGAGATGAAAACTTAAAAAACACTCCTCCCCTTCTCACGTGCCCTCCCTCTCTCTTCTCCTCCTTGTACTCTCTCCTAAAACACACCCAAATCTGGTGCATATACAAATCACAAAACAGGACCATGTGGCCACGGTACCGATCCATGAACAACATCCTCCTCAAGTTGTACTTTCGCAGGGTATGTGAAATCCAGAGGAGAGAAACCGCAGCGAGAAGCATTTGGGATACGAGAATTTCGAAAAAGCATCCTCCCCAAGTCAGATCCATTAGTGTGGGACAAGTCTTTTTGCCTCTCGTGTTTGGTTGTGCAGTACATGAAGCAAAAAAGCACAAAAGATTTTAAAATCTTACCCCTGTTATGTTAATGCAAAGAAAGAAAGAAAGCATTAACAAGTACTGGAACAATTTGATTCTGTCCCATTAAATATGCAAATTAAAATTCTTTTGATTAATAGAGTAATTCGAGCTTTTAATTAATAGAGTAATTCGAGCTTTTGATTATTCTAATATGGATTAGCAGAACAAGGAACATCAAAGGAGTTATTTAAAGTTGTGTCCACATTGTAGACTTTTGTATTTTGAGTTCTTAATATTTGTACTCTCCGTTCTTAATATTTGTACTCTCCGTCCTTACAAAATACAAAATAGTACTGTTTTGATACGTACGAGAATCGTGGGGATGATAAGGTACATTACAGCTTTTTGTAACATGTCTAGCCCACTTCTTAGTTCCATAACTCCTCTAATCCACCTTTTTGCAATTTCTAAGGTATAAGGTCCACTCTCCATTTTTAATAGACAAATGTACCCTCATATTATATTTAATACATAATATACTTTCATAGGGTACCCTAGAGTTTAGGTTTAGGCACTTTCATAGGGTGCCCTAGGGTTTAGGTTTATGGTGCACTTTCTTATTATAGGGTTTTTAGTGGTTTAGGCACTTTCATAGGGTACCTTATGGTTTAGGTTTAGGCACTTTCACAGGGTACCCTAGGGTTTAGGTTTATGGTGCACTTTTCAATTATAGAGTTTTTAGTAGTTTAGACACTTTCTTAGGGTACCATAGGGTTTAGGTTTAGGCACTTTCATAGGGAACCTTAGGGTTTAGGTTTATGATGCACTTTCCTATTATAGGGTTTTTAGTGGTTTAGGCACTTTCATAAGGTACCCTAGGATTTTAGGCATTTCCTCTTCAACTAGGATTTTACACTTCTTCTTAGGGTACCCTAAAACCCTAGGGTACCCTACCCTAAAATCCTTAGGGTACCCTAGAATTTTAGGGTAGGGTACCCTAGGGTTTTAGGGTACCCTAGGTTTTTAGGGTACCCTAGGTTTTTAGGGTCGGGTACCCTAGGATTTTAGGGTATTCTAGGATATAGGGTATCCTAAGAAGTGAGGGATATTCTTGTAATTGGTACGTGTGAGTGGACTGGATGTGTTAGAATAATATTAGGTGGACTAGAAGTGTTAGGAAATAGCTATAGTGGACTCTATAGCAATTCTCCTCATAAAGTCAGATCCATTAGTGTGGGACAAGCCTTTTTGCCTCGTGTTTGGTTGTGCAGAACATGAAGCAAAAAAAGAGCAAAAGATTTGAAAATCTTACCCCTGTTTATGGAGAAATTTTTCAGTGCCGGGAGGGTACCACGTGGTACCCCCTCGGCGCATCTAGGCCGTCCATTTTGGTTTCGGGCGGTCCGGATTTGGAGAGAGAAAAAGGAGAGAGAAAGACGAGAGAGAGTGTTTTGATCTCGGCCGTCCAATACAATTTTGTACGGCTTGGATGCAATGTTTGGGTACCACGTAGGCTCGGCCACGTGGTACCCGGTAGGTACCCAATTTTTTTCCCTGTTATGTTAATGCGAAGAAAGAAAGAAAGCATTAACAAGTACTGGCACAATTTGATTCTGTCCCATTAAATATGCAAATTGGGTACCGTACACTCCACCGGAACCGTCCATATCAAAATTCTTTTGATTAATACTCCTACTATTGTAATTCGAGCTTTTGATTATTTTAATATGGATTTGGCAGAACAAGGAACATCAAAGGAGTTATTTAAAGTTGTGTCCACACTGCAGACTTTTGTATTTTGAGTTCATAATATTTGTACTCTCCGTCCTTACAAAATACAAAATAGTACTGTTTTGATAGGTACGAGAATCGTGGGGATGATAAGGTGTTCACACTGGGTGAGATGGAATTTGTATTATAAAAATTAGTAATAATTGCACGGATGTTTTTTTGAACTGATAATTGCACGGATGTTGAAGCTGAAGTTTAGGAGATGCCTTCTTTGGAATTCATAGCCTTGGACTGCAGGGTGCAGTTTTGCCATGGTGGGCCCCGTAAGGATCCTATTAGCGCCACACACAGGGTTTTTGGCCGATATATACCAAATTTTGAAACAATTCATTAAAATATACCATTTCTCAAACTATTTTTAAAAATATGTCATGCCGCATGTGGGAAATGCGGCATTCTACGTGGCACGCGAACCCCCTATCCCACGTGGCCGAGCCGTCCACATTAGCAAATACCGCATATTAGAACTGCGGTATTTAACACAATGCCGCATGTGGCAAATGCGGCATTGTACTGTAGTTTGCCGCATTCGTGCTGTACAATGTTGACCCTATATATATGTCTGCGTATTTCACAGATTTTTATACCAAATGGATCCTAACTTTCCATTTGGAAGAAATTTAGAACAAGGAGAGAGTTCTCGTGTCAACGAAAATGCAAATGAATCGGATGCAAGAATTCGATTTCGTAGACGTAGATTACAAGAAGAGGCAGAGTGTGTTGGTTTGAACAGCAGATTCAATGGTGGGCTTGTTCATTGGAGTCTTCCTCCCCATCCTTCTAACAATATTCGTCCCACTCAAGTACGACCCGAAAGACAGACGAGTGATGACAACAGTGCTCCTGTACCCCCTTCGCACTTGGATGCTTGGCTTGCCCGCCACCGCGCCAAATCCCAAGATGATTTGCCTGTTCATGTAATGACGGGTTTTTCGCGGAACTGTGGTGGGGAATAGAATTCGTAGGATGCAAAAGACGGAGACCAGCCCAACAGTGGGTGTCGATCCGCGTGAAGACCATCGCAACTACCCTCAATTAAACTACGATCTTTCTTTTTTTGATCGGCGTGGTCGACGACGTTTTGTGACTCCGAAGGAGCAGTACGATGCGAACGAAGATTTTGTATTTATGTTAGATTGGAACCAAACACCTTACTCAAGAGATGCAACTGCTTTACTTGAGTGGCCAAACTTATTCGTCGAGCGCAACAAGTTGGAAGCCAAGTGTTGGCAGTACATGCAGAAGGTGCCTAAGGCGCGTTCCGTGCAAATGATGAACGGAAGAAGGTTGCAATGTCTCCACAATGATGTTTGTGAAAGGTTGCGGGTGGAAATTAAGACAATGACAAAGCGGGTTACACGTCAGGAGAAATTTATCGATGTTGTGAAGGAGGTTGAAAGGGATGGTTGTAATCGGAAGGAGTTGATTAGAGCAATTTGGAATGACGAGGAATATGCAACCGATCCGGAACTATCTGATTTAGTCTGATGAAATGTAGAGGATTTGTTTGTTTTATTTTGTGTGACAATTTGTATTAGATGTTTCATTTTAGTCATGTGTGTGCTGCAAATTTTAGTAATATCATTTGGCTTTGTTTGAAATGGTCTACGACTTGACTACCCTCGACTATATTTCATAAATTAAGACCTGTGTTCGAAGCTCAAGTGGGCGATCATGTTTTTATTTTTTATTTTTTAACAGGATTTGTTGATACTCATGTGAGCATTCTCAATTCTATATCATCATATGTGGTCACCAATAACTAGGGCTGACAAAAATTCTGGTGAACTGTACGTTTTGGTCCCAATTCATGAATTAATGGTTTGGATACATACAGAAAAATTTGAAATATATGGGTCGTGTTGAGCCATTAATTTTGACTTGGCAAATAAAAAATACCCAATGTGTGGTGTAATTCACACAAGTAAAAAAAAGAAAAAAAAATGTTCATTTGCTATAAGCCATCCATGGCCATCAAGATGAGGTTTCAAACTCATAATCGGAGTCTACTTTTTATAGTTCAAAATATGAAAAAACAAAAAAGGTTAAGTGTAAAGTGAGTACAATTAATTATGTTAATAATTTTTGTTTTCAAGATGAATACAATTCTCATGTGTTTTTAAAATGAAAGTCGTTGCAATACTTGTTTTATGATCCGAAGTTCCGAACCATTGATCTTATAAATCTATATTTTCATCGTTTGTGTGAAAATCAAATTAATTTCATTCAAATAAGTGCCTAATTTATAAGAATAAGACAACACTTATTTGCCCCTCGTAAAACAAAGCTCCGCCTGGGATCAGAGTTATAACTGATTTGCTACAGTACCATATAGGCTCCATCATTTAGATGATCGAAAACATTTATCTTATAGAGCACATTAAAAATAATAAGTCTATCGAAATTCAGATTTATAGTTAGGATGTCGAAATTCAGATTTATAGTTACGAAGTGGACTGAAAATATTTCAAATTTGTCAAACAATACCTAAAAACCAGTTTTGTGAACTCTTCAAGTATGACAGTTTGGTCATAGTTGAACAAAAGTGGGGGAGTAAATAATACTAGTATGTTACAATGTCAAATGGTGTTTTGTTGCATATTTGGTAATGTTTTCGAAAAATAAGTGAATTAAATGTCCAGCTGATCATCATTAAGTACCTCAAGAACATGTGAAGTTCTTTTCAGTTCAAACTTTAAAGTTTTCGTTCGGAAATCAAATTCCTAAAATTTGAATAAAAATTTGAAAAATTAGATCAACCACTTTCACATATTCAATTGAGCTGGTAAAATCAGTATGTTTATTGATTTTAGCAATTTTTTTATTTTATCATTTGGGAAACTCCACTAATTTTACCTATCTGCATGAACTGCATGTTAAGTAGGCCACCAAATCCTGCCTGTGTAACCAACTCTACAATAGGAGCTGACGGGGGAGGATCCAATGAACGCAACTCCCGTTCGCAACGCCGAATGGTGATCGTATCAGATTCGCGTGGACCCCTCCCCTGAAATTATGAATTCTTATTAAAACTTGTACACGGCAACACAATATTTAATCTAAAAAGGGGAATTGGCACTTACATTGGCTTGCCAAACCGCATGGGAGCGATGGCCTTGCTGTAGCACAAGGACTGTGTCGTCAATGGGCCCCTGGCGTAACTCTTGGAGCTCCATCATATATAAAACCTACAGTAAACAGCAGCAAATCAGCCGAGAATATGCACTTAAAAACTGCAAAATATACCAATTTCTGAAGCAATTATGGAAGAGGAAAGAATCCTCATATAGTGTAACAAATTGCTCCTTGGGAACACATACATCTATTTTCCCTATAAAGATGAAGTCACTCGTTCCTATCATTCCATAAAAAATGTACCAAAAAAAGAGTTCAAAGCAAAAAAGAATTCACTTCGAACATAAACATTATTTTACCTTCTATTAGACACCAACGGCTCAAACCACACTACAGTTGTGCCTTCATCTAAAGGAACCTAATAGGTTAGAATCCCAACAATGTTGACCAATTTCTCGATTTTCTTGATCCTTGGCCAATTTCTCGATTTTCTTGATCCTTTAAATCGTGATTAATTCACACTGTCAATTACATTATAGTGCGATTTATGTGCCCAATTAGTTCCAGTTCTTTCAAATACTTGATTTTTTTAGCTAAGATCCCTCCCAAGTCCCACGTACAAGCAAAACATCAAGAGCAGTATCAAGCATTGCTAAAAGGTTCTTTAGGAATCACCATCATATACATGTGCTGCGTATGAATTAGAATAGGTATACAAAAAAGCCCTAAATTCAGTAATCAAAATGCCGTAATAAAAAAACCCATTTTCTGTTCCAAAAAAAAGAAGAAGAAGCCCAATTTTTATATTTACATTTGCCGCACATGTATACCTATTACGGCATTCAATTTTCCCTATAAAGATGAAGTCACTCGTTCCTATCATTCCATAAAAAGTGTACCAGAAAAAATAGTTCAAAGCAAAAACGAATTCACTTCGAACAAAACATTATTTTATCTTCTATTAGACACCAATGGCTCAAACCACACTACAATTGTGCCTTCATCTAAAGGAACCTAATAGGTTAGAATCCCAACAATGTTGAGCAACTGTAGATTATAGTGCGATTTCTTCGCCTAATTAGTTCCAGTTCTTTCAAATGCTTGATTTTTTTAGCTAACATCCCTCCCAACCTGCAAAACAAACTCCTTTTTATGGAGAGTCCTAATTAGGCACAACTCTATTTTGGAAACTAGCAAAATAGGCTAGAAATGGAGTTTGAGCCATTGCGTCTTACCATTGGTTTGGTCGATTGAACCAATGGCCAGGAGGTCCAATTGTGCAAGGGGTGGGAGTTGGTCCCATGTGGCCTTTTGATTGGGGTTTTTGCTACTAACAAAAACCTCCTGGCCAATCAAAAACCTGTGAACCATCACGTGTATTGTGGTTTGCCGCATATGTATTGTGGTATGGTGGTTAAACCCCAATCAACACACACCTGTGAAGTGTGAACCCATAGATGTAAAACTTGTGAAGTGTGAACCCATCATAGTGCACTAGATTTTGTACTACAGAGGAACCCAGAGAGAGAGAGAGAGAGAGAGAGAGAGAGAGAGAGAGAGAGAGAGAGAGAGAGAGAGAGAGAGAGAGAGAGAGAGAGAGAGAGAGAGAGAGAGAGAGAGAGAGAGAGAGAGACCGTGTACTGTAGACAGCGACCCCGTCGCAGAGTCGTCGTCGTCGGCGGTTGTGGGAGTTGCCCGAGTTCGCCCAATCGCCGAAATCGCAGAGCTCTGGTGGGAGAATATTGAAATGAAGTACGCTTCTCTGATCTGCGGTATTCAAAATTCGAAACCCTAATGCCGCATATCGAACATGCGGCATTTGCTTAGGTGGACGGCTCGGCCACGTGGGATAGGGGGTTCGCGTGCCACGTAGGATGCCGCATTTAGGACATGCGGCATGGCATACTTTTAAAAATAGTTTGAGAAATGGTATATTTTGGTGAATTGTTTCTCAAATTGGTATATATCGGCCAAAAATCCGCAAATCCATAGTCGTGGACTAGATTGTAGGGTAAGTTTTGTAATGGAGGATCCGTGATCCATAGTCGTGGACTGGACTGTAGGGTACAGTTTTGTAATGGAGGACTCATCGCGGATCCTATCTTGATAACTTGTGTTGTTCAATTTCCAGAGTTTGTTTGAGTTGATTAACCATAAAATCCATCAAATTGATAGGATACTTGTAGCTTTAACTTTTGGCTTGATGTTTTTTCTATGATAGTCAATATTGTGACCGCTCCTTTTTTAAGATAAAAGAGAGTGCGACAAAAAAGCCAACGATGTCTCATTGATTTTTGCTACGAGATCACGTCAGAGATCCTTGAAATTGTAGTGATGAGTATATAGAATTCAGTTTACACTATGGGAGCTGGAACTTTCATTGTTAGAAATGTTAGAAAATGATGATTGCCTGGATGTTGAAGCTTAATGTTAACATTGCAAGCTGCAAAAGCTCACAATTTTGATCTCTATTTTTTATTTTTTTGCCAGTTTCTGTATTGACAGTGGACCACAGGAGCACGAAGTAGGGAAAAACTTGACCATGCTATGTTTCAAAGGCTTCTGCCCAGCCAAAATGAGTGGGTTGGGCCTCGGTCCATAAAACACTCACTTGGGGGGCTGCTTCCATAAATTTAAGATCTGTTCTAGTTGCTACTTGCAAGGTACAATTCAATTCACAGAGTAAAAATGGCATCTCTCAGTGTTTGGCACTTTTTCAAACTTGAATGACATTCAATATTCTTACAGTCCCTTTCTGTTGTGAATAAAAAAGAAAGGATTAGAGTTTCTCACCTAGTATTTCATTTTTCTTTTTTGAGATTTTGTTATTAAAATAAAAAAACAATAGGATTTGACGTTCCTTATCTTTTCTCACCAATCAAAGGGGCAGTTAACAAAAACTAAAGTCTACAACCCAAGAACTAAACTAACGGCATGTTTCAGCCCCAGAGCCGGCTTTGGGCTAAAGCCCGTAAAGCCACCGCTTTAGGCCCTCAAATTTGGACTAAATTTTGGGGCCTCTAATTTTACATGTTTGTGTAGTAGTTATGTTTTCAAATGACTTATTTATGATTTTTTTTGTTTTTCTAAGTAGTTTTAAGTTTTAACTGCGATATATTAAGAGTTGAGGGCCCAATTTGAAAAAAAATCATTTTAGGCCCCCTAAATCTCAAAGCCGGCCCTGTTCAGCCCTCTATGGAAGTAGGATATGGATTTGTCCCAGACATAAATTTCCGGGTATCCTATATCCTTTGTCTGTTTGTTTTGTGTCTTGGATATAAATATTCTGGGATATCTATATGCCTTTGGAGAGAGAGAAAATTTCGATACACCCCCCTATCTAAATCTTATTTGGCCTCCCATTTCCCATTTAACCCTCACTCGCCTAGCCCCACCTCTGCCATATTTTGGATGGAGAGAGAGGTCTGGAACCACACATTTTTAATATATGTTTATTTGGGACAAAAGGGGTATTTCACGCAATTTTATATTAGCTAACCCCTCATATATCCCTCCCACACATTTTTAATAAATTATTTATTAATTTTTAACTTTTTAGATGTATATCACGTGTCTCTATTCAAAAAGTAAAAAGTTTGTTAAAATGTTAAAAAAATTGACTAAAGACGAAAAATTACGCAACCCTATACAAAATTATTATTCCAAAAAATTATCTCAAAACTATTCCTAACCAAACAGAACCTATCAAAACTTCACCTCAGTTTGATAATGGCCTTGGTACAAACATGAAAGAAAACATGAAAACACATCCTACGGATGAAATCCATCCAGTACACTGTTCCGGTACTGGACTAGGGGTGAAAATAAAATTCAAAGAATCGGACCGAATCGAACCGAGTTTTTTTTTTTCCCCGATTTTTTTCTTTAGCCGGTTCAGTTCGGTTCGGTTCCTAATAACTTGAAATTTTAAAATCCGGTTCGGTTCCCGGTTCTGAGGATTTTTAACATGAACTGAATCGGTATACATATATAACCTTGAAAAATGTAACCGCTGGGGTTCGAACTCGAGACCTCACCTATAGAAGGTTGTTTTCTTTCCGCTTGGCTGAAAGATTTTCTGTGTTACGTAAGGACAATTATTTTATTTAGTACTTCCTTTTGAGTTATCACCTATATATACTCCATTACTCCTTAACATTTCTCTACCAAATAGTCAAAGCCCCAAATCTATTATCTCGTCTCTCTCTAAAACAGTTTCCAGATCTAAAATCCTCTCCTCTCCTCTCCTCTCCTCTCCTCTCCTCTCTCTCTCTCTCTCTCTCTCTCTCTCTCTCATGTCTCAACATCTCCCTCTCTCTCCCCTCCTCTGCTTCCACATGAGATGCAACCACTGCTGTCTCGAGATGCCACCACCGCCGTCGGCTCGAGATTAAGGGTGCACACCGACCCTGTAGCCCGCCCAACCCAGCCCAGCCCGTTTTTTTTAGGGCTTGGGATAAATATTCAGGCCCATAGGGCTGGGCTGGGTTGAGATTTTAAGCCCGTTTACTAAATGGGCTGGGTTTGGGAAACTCCTCTGAAGCCCAGCCCGGCCCGACCCGATTTAAATAATATTTTATTTAAATACTACATATGGAGATTGATAGATATCGGAGAGTTCCATCTTTTTTAATATTTTAATTGCACTTTAATTTATAGGTCTATTTTTAATATTTTTGTAAGAACTTAGTTCCATCTTTTTGAATATTTTAATTGCACTTTATTATGGTTGTGAATTGTAATTGTGATCATTATGGTTGATTAATTTATGTTTATAATATTATGCTTTAGTAAGACAAATGGGCTTCTTGGACGGGTTTGGGAAATTAAAATTTTATTTGGGTTGGGCTTGCGCAAATTAAATGAAGCCCAATTATAAATGGGTCGGGCTTGGGAATGCACTAATATCATTATTATCGAGTATAAGCCCGACCCGAACTCGACCCAGTCCGGTGTATGTGCACCCCTACTCGAGGTGCATCAAAGTCAGAGATACAACCACCGGTATACATATATAACCTTGAAAAATGTAACCGCTGGAGTTCATACTCGAGACCTCACTTATAGAAGGCCATGTTCTTTTCGCTTGGCTGAAAGACTTTCTGTGTTACGTAAGGACAATTATTTTATTTAGTACTTCCTTTTGAGTTATCACCTATATATACTCCATTACTCCTTAACATTTCTCTACCAAACAATCAAAGCCCCAAATTGTAGACACCCCAATTTGAACCCATGAAAGTCCTTGGCATCCCCGATGATGAATATGCCTGATAAGAGCACACGGAGCTTGATTGTGAACTTGAAAACCCCTCCTAAACCTTTCCAAAATAAACCCCATCTTGCACCACCTTCTAGTACACTTAAAACCCTCTTTTTCGATATATAACGCGTCCCAATCCATTTTGAAATGAGGGAGATATGCCCATTTTACCGAAACGATTCATTCTTCCGACCTTCTGAGGGTAAAATGGTCACATATTTTGATGTACAAATCATATTGGGTTCAAACCACTTGGGTTAGAAAGTAGACTTGATAAGCTTTCCAACGCTTCAAACCATACGCAAAACGGAGTTCGGTAGCACCCGGAATGGCCCCGCGAAGTTTGGAATTTTGTGCTGTCTCGCCATCCAGGCGCCTGGATTCCCCTATTCTAGGCGCCCGGACTCAATCCAGGCGCCTGGATTGCCTTAATGCAGGCGCCTGGACTCACTCCAGGTACTTGCTGCCCAAGTTCAAGTGAGTGGGGAGGAGCGTCTTGAGGATCTTTCAGGGATTTTTCTGCAGAATATTGTTGAGAGAGAGTAAGGTATTTTGGTGACCCTTTGAACCTCACCTCTAAGGGTTCAAATGACCCATTTTGACCCTTCCTTTGGCTATAAATACCCACCTCTCCTCCTCCATTTGGAGGATCAGCTCTCACCTCTTTCCCTTACTGTTATTCTGCCCAAATATTTCCAGAAACTCATCCCCAACTGATCCCTCTCAATCCCATCCATTTTCAACCATCAAAACTCAATTTTCCTTCATCCTAACTCCACAAACTCACTTGATTCTACCCATTTCTCATCATCCACAATCAAACCCCCAATCAAACCACCTATAATCAGTTTGATACACTTCCAATAATCAAAATCCAGTTCACTCAACTTCCAAAAATCATCCCAAATAACTCTCCAAAGTTCACAAATCAAGGTTTCAAGGTAGTTTTTCTACCATTGTGCTCAAAAGGCCCTGAGGGGATACCATCCAAGCTCTTACTAGTTCTTCATACTAGTTAAGAGTTTGGAAAGGTTTCAAATTTCAGAAAAATGGAAGTTCTTCATTAGCATTTGTTGTATATATTTCCAAAAATCATTCAAAATCAAGTTTCTTTCAAGCTCATATCATGCATTTGAGTTAAATTTAAGGTTCAAGTTTGCTACTGTGTTGTTATACATCTTTTAGAGTGCATATGAGTTAGTTAAAAGCATTGCATTTGGTGCTTCCTGTCAAAAATGGAGTTTTGAGTTTGCTGTCTAGGAGGCCATCCAGGCGCCTGGATTGAATCCAGGCGCCTGGATCTGCCTAATCCAGGTGCCCAGATTGCAATCCAGGTGTGATGGTTTGAGTACTTGTGATCAATTTCTGGGGCATCTAAAGGCAGTTTGGGGGCTATTTAGTGTAATTTTAGCATCTTTTGCATATAAATCATCCACACATGACATTTTGCACAAGCATCCACCCATATTTCATTAATCTTGTTGATGTATTTGTTGTGTTTTCGCATAAATCTGTGTTAGAAGTCCGTTTAAACAATGTTTTCAAAATCTTTTCAAACATTTAGTAGAGACCGGTAAATGTGCCGGGCGTGAGGGGTGCTTTAAATTCCTTCCCCTCACGTAACCTAGCTCCCGGACCCGAGAAATCTCATTTTGGAGACCGGTAAAGCATTTTCCATTTCAATGGCAAAAGAGTCATTTTTCAAACGGTTTCTCGGGTAAGGTCCTCAAATCCGGGTGGCGACTCCATTCAATCAATCAAACCATTTTTCAAATCAATCTTCAATTTCGTGGACATCGCTCCGCGGAGTGTTCACACAAATCTATTATTCTCTCTCTCTCTCTCTCTCTCTCTCTCTCTCATGTCTCAACATCTCCCTCTCTCTCCCCTCCTCTGCTTCGACACGAGATGCAACCACTGCTGTCTCGAGATGCCACCACCGCCGTCGGCTCGAGATGCATCAAAGTCAGAGATACAACCACCGCCGACGATTCGAGATGCCATCATCGTCTCTGGATCGTATATGTATGTTGATACATATATGTATGTACATCTGCCTCTCTATCAATCTGTACACTCTCTACCGATTTAGTGTTTTAACTTTCATTTGTGGTGTATATATATGCGTATACATCTGTAAATATAGATCTGTAAATCTGTGTTTGACTGTTTGTTTGTAAGTTTGTGTGTAAATTTGTAAATTCGTCTGTATTTGTAAATCTGCAGATCTCTCTCTCTTCTTCTCTCCGACGAACCGAACCGACCACTAAACCGGACCGAACCGGGACGAACCGAACGGAACCGAACCGACCTCTTTTGAATCGATTTCGGTTCTGTGTTGTTCCCAAACTGAGTTTTCCCGGTTCGCTCAAAAACATCACTGAACCGGATCGAACCGAACCGGTTTCACCCCTACACTAGACAAACATTGTACTGGATGAATCTCATCCGTTGGATCGTTTTTGTAGACACCCCGATTTTGAACCCAGGTTCGCTCGAGCATTCCCGATGTTGAAATAGACCAATCGTGCATACCTCGAGGCTAAGAACAAGGCTTGAACTCACCAAACCACCCTAAACCATTCTAAACCCTCCTAGAACAACCTTAAACCAACCAAAATGACCAAAATACCCTTCAAACCATCCATAAACCATTTCAAAACAAACCCAAGCCTACACCATCTTCTAGTACATTCAAAACCCTATTTATTGATATATAATACGTCTCAATCCATTTTGAAATGAGGGAGATGTGTCCGTTTTACCAAAATGACTTGTTTTCCCGACCTTCTGAGGGTAAAATGGTCACATACTTGGATGTACAAATTATCTTGTGTTCAAACCACTTGGGTTAGAAAGTACACTCGACAAGCTTTCCAACGCTTCAAACCACGCACGAAACGGAGTTCGGTAGCACCCGGGGCGGCCCCGCAAAGTTTTACCTTTTGAAGCAATAGCCTTGAGCGCTCAAGCCTGACCTTGAGCGCTCAAACCCAAAAATCCCACCTTGAGCGCTCAAGCCCATGGCTTTGAGCGCTCAACTCGATCCATCAATTTTACTTTCGCAGAGCATCTAATCATGATATTCTCTTTTGCAAGAGGAGCGTCTACCTCGTTTTCTCCGCCTAAATACACTTCCTAGACCCTTGAACATCTCCTCAATCACCCCCCAAACCCAATTCAAAAATTAAACCCATTTTCCTTCAATTTCTCTCTCTATATAAACCTCCTCCACTCCCTCACTCACAAGGTTTGGCTGCCCCTACTGCCATTTTCTCCCCCATCATATCAAACCCACTCTCTCTCATCACTTCAATCACGTTTTAGTCTCTCTCTTCTCCATAGCCACCATCCTCCATCATCTTCAACCTCCAAAACACCCAAAAACCTTCTTTAAAAGGCCTACAACACATGGGTCTTTGAAAAACCAACTACAACAACCCCTCTCTCACTCTAATAAGCCATTTTACAGCCCATACATTCCATCAATTTCGTCCAAACCTAGCTCTTCCATCAAAACCCACCTCATCCAAGCCAAAATCACCATTTTAAGCTCAAATACTCCATCATCCACTCAATCAATCATTCAATCAGCCCTACACTCACACTCCTCTGTCCAAAATACTTCATCTATAGTTCATAAACACAGCCACTACCCATCCATTCATCAAACCACAAGTTCAAGCCTTGATCATAGCCGAAAAGGTAGAAAATCATGTGAAAATCACTGTTTTGGTCTTGCTGAGGGAGACCAGTGGGCTCATTCAAGTTCCTCATACTTGAAATGAGCCTACAAGGTCTGAAAAGTGTCAAGAAAAGCATCTTTAAAACTTGTTATTTTGGTATTCACTTTCCAAAATTCTTCAAAGTCCATGTTTCTGTCCAGTTTTGGGAAAATAAAGTATAATCATTGATTTGGGGTTGTTTGATCATCCAATGTCATGTTATAGCAGAATTTGGCGACCTGGAAGTGGCTTGAGCGCTCAAGGCCTTACCCTTGAGCGCTCAATCCACTTTGAGCGCTCAAACCCCAACAGAAAGTCAGTCACAGTGTTTCAGCCATAACTTTTTATTCCGAACTCCGTTTTCAACGTATTATATATCAAAACGTAGATAATTTGAAGGGATACAACTTTGTAGTTTTATGTTCTTCTCATTTCTATATCGAAACCCTCCAAAACCTGCAAATAGTGTCGGAAAGACAAATAATTTTGTTCAAAATGGTTTTTTAAGTTCTATTTTTCTCCTTCATTGTGATTTTCCTTGTTTATACCATTCTGTCATCGCATTGTACACTTCACACAAGCATACACCATCACTTAGTTTGTGTTTTAATATTCATTTACGTGTTTGCCATTCCCTTATCCCCTATTTCGTGTTTAAAATCAAATTTCAAACGTTTCCAAAATCCCACAAAATGTTGAGTAGAGACCGGTTCACGGACCGGGCGAGAGGGGTGCCGTAAAACCCTTCCCCTCTCGTAACCAAACCCCCGAATCCGAGAAATCTTTGGTTCCGTCATGATCAGTGAAATTTTTTTCAAATGGGCAAACGAGTCATGTTTTTATCGGTTTCTCGGGTTCGGACCTCAAATCCGGGTGGCGACTCTAACAACCTTCAATCTTTTCAAACGCCAAAACCGAACCATTTTCCAGTGGGCCGTCCACAGTTTTCATGTTCTTTTTTTCATGTTCCAATTTGATAAAAGCAAGCAACTGTCAAACTGTACTGCACATGCCACATGTGCCTTTGAAGGAAAACAAAATTACTATTTCCCCCCCTCCCAAAATAAACGAAGCCAAGCCCTAATTTCTCAACACATCTCATCCCACAGGCTCTCTCCCACTTCTGCCTTCCCCGCTATTGCACCACCCCTCCCCTTCTCTCTCTCTCTCTCACCCCCTCCGCCAGTCTACCCTCCTCCCGATTGGACCTTTTCTCGGCATCTACTTCTTGCGCAGACATGTCAAACACAAGCAGTAGCAACGACGATCTCCCACGGCTACAAGGCACACTCCTCCTACAGGTAAAACTCTGATCTACCCCAAAATACTAAAATTCCCTGTCACGCCCTCATTTTTTTAAAACATAAATAAAAGAATCTCAAACAATAACTAAGTTAAAAGATAAAGATTTCCATAAATTATAAAGATTTCCATAATTATAGTACATCCTTAGCCCAACGACTATCAAATGTTTGGGCACCCTTGCCCCAAAGGTGTAATCAAATAATAAAGTTTGGGCACCCTTGCCCCAAAGGTGAAATTAAATAACATCCTGTGATTCAAATATTTGGGCACCCTTGCCCCCAAGGTGAAGTCGAAATAATATCCCATAAGTTATTACAAATCCTAAGTCAAAAGATGGTAAAAGAAATTAGAGTTACATTAACATCTCCCCAAAAGAAAGTTTAATGCGTAGAAGATGAATAAAATAACTCCATGCCATGTATGCTCATCATCCAAGTCATGCATTCCAAACCATGCACGATCAAAGCTGGGTACCTGAAAATGATAGGGTGAGCACACTTGCTCGTAGGAGAACTATTCTACTAACGCTAGGTATATGAACATGATGCATGCACATGTGGTGGGGGGGGGTAAGATATGTCAAATGAATATTCATGTGCGAGTCCAAATATCCAAGTCATGGAGGAAGGATTTAGAACGTTTCCACGTACACAAGTGATTTCTAAGTATCCACCCACAACTCATGTTTTCAAAAGTCCTTTCTAAGTGTCCAAAACATAACCCAAATATCCATTTCATTTCACCCAACCACCCAAGTTCATCACACAAGTCAAAATCAAGTTTACATAACGAGTTTCGACAAAACTTTAAGGATAGTCCAAAACTTCATTTCTCATTTCTTTCATTGAAGAAAAACCACCATGTTTGTTTAGTACTAGGGATTTAATCCCTCTGCCGGGTTCCATAGGCCCCGCGTGCCTCTGCCGGGTTCCGTAGGCCCCGCGTGCCTCTGCCGGGTCCATAGGCCCCGCGTGCCTTTATAAAAAATTTCACCAATGATGGTATCGGTTTAAAAACACCTCATTATCCCAAACATTTCATTAAAACTTTCACAACAAGTCCGTTTTCCAAATTTCATTTCGTTATTCCACATCTTTCAATAAAAACGGTTACGCACACACCCACCCACGCTTTCTAAAAACCATCAAACTTTCATGTGTCGTAAAATGACATATTCGTTTATAAAACCAAAGTTCTCGAGTCAAAACATGGTTGCAAGTGATGCCAAAAGTCAATTTTATGAAGGAATAAGCGATCGGGGAGCAAACGGACATCAAAGGGTGACCGAAAGCCACCCCAAAAACAGGGGCAGTGGCTGGAAATTACAGAGGCAGCAGCTATGAGCAGTAAACTGCGCAGATTTTCACCCTTAGGGTGTGGAATTTCAACCCAATCACAATAGAGATAGTTTAGGCTCAAATTGGAAATGCTAGGCAACAATTAAACATGAAGGGAGGTCAATTTCACTCCCAATTTCACCAATCAACAAACAAATTCATAGATCAAAGAATCAAAGTGGGAAAACCCACACATATTGGGGAAAACATGAAATTCAAGGAAATTGAGGTCAAAAATCAAGTATATGCAACAAATCATAAGCATATAACTAGAGAGAGTAGACATTGTTCCCCTACCTCAAGGATTTGCTTGGAAAATGAAGATGGATGAAACCCTAGGTGTAGAAAACCCCAAATCCCGAATTTTGTGCTCCCGGTGCGAATCCAAGGTGACCCAAGCTCCCCACGGTGCGTAGAACGTGAATATGGCCTTGGTTCTTGAAGAGGTTGAGTGGGGAGGGCAAGATTTGAGCTTGGAGTGAGTAAAAATGGAGGAGAAGAGAGAGGGAGGGTGAGCCGATCGGTGGAGGAGAGAGGGAGAGTGAGATATTTTTTTTTTTTGCAAATTTGCCCCCCACACTACTTATTATAACCCCTAATTACCCCTCACACCCAAATGTCACTTGTGTATATAGTATGTGACCACAATACTTATTTTCATAAACCAAACTTAAGTAAAGACTATAATTTTCTTTACTTCAATTTAATTATGAAAATAAGGAAGTACCCCCCATTTGGAAACAATGGCATTTCTAAAATTTTAAAATTCTAATCACATCAAAATCTCATCCCCCCACTTTTAGTACAAAACTGAAAAACGATAGATTTTTCTTCGAATAAAATGGGTGAAAGACAACTTTGCTTTACTTAAAAATAACTTCCAATTATGCCGTTGTGATTAGAAAAATCCAATGAACAATTACCGGCATTTTTTATCGGCCAAATCGAAACTTCCCCAAAAAGTGATTTTTCATACGGGTTCTTACATTCCCCATCCTTACCAGATCTACGAACGCCATCCGCAAAACTCTTTCGTCTATACTGTTTAGTCGCATTATTTCCGTGCATATGTTCGAACCTAAATTTCAATTGTGTGTTTCTATCCCAAAATTTCAATTGCAATTTTATTTTATCATTCAGCTAAAAAAACCATGGATATTCGATGAATCATGCTGATAGACTGATACTTTGGGCTTCTAGTAGATCATACCTTTTAGAGTCCTTAAAATTCCATCTACTTGCAATCATTTTGCGTTCATTATATTACTACTGATAACTTCACACATATTGTTAGTTGAAGTATGGCGTCTCCTTCAACCCAACGTACTCATTCAAGATCTAGCCCTCGTGGCAAAGGTAAGATGCCAAAGGACAAACCTCGTGCTAGGCAATGACTCCAAATTGAAGAATGAGCTACTTAGACTAGTGACTTGACAAAGGACTTCCTCCAAGGTTGTGTGGAGGACATCGAGCAGTTCGGTAGGACAAATTATTCATTGGACCCGGCCGGATGGTTTAGGGTGACGATAGCGTTTAACACTAAGGCCAACTCCAACCTCAAAAAATCACAACTCAAAAATCGATGGGACCAGCTGAAAAGAGACTGGCTGCGTGGAGAATGCTGACTGAAGACCCGTGGCCAGACATGACTAGGTTGGGATCCCGTCAAGAACATGGTTACATGGCTTGATCATTGGTGGGGAATAATGATTAATGTGAGTACCATTCGCTACTTCTTTAATATCCACAAATGTACGAATAGAGTGGGTGAATTTCCTATATGTTGCGCCTATTAAGTACCCATCTCCTTGTTATTGGACATGATCATCATCACCACCATCAACAGCAGTTAGCTCTAGTTCTGGATAGTAATCATCCGATTCAAATTCTAAGTCGAAGCCTGTAGGGATAAAAACACACAAAATTAAATAAAAAGGAAACAAAAATGCAAGGAAATTAAAAAATATAGCGCTTTTACTAGATTCACCATGCACATAAACTGAATTCCCGGTTTCGCGCTTCGAAGCCCAACTGACCAAATCAATCACACGACTAATCGGTATTGCAAGAATTACAACTGAAGCAGCATCCCCACCAACGAGGACCCCGACGACCCGCCCGTTATCTCTATGTATTGGACGTCAGCATCAGTATTCTCAGAATCAAGGAAAATAGAGACCTCGTTAGAATTTAGTACCAAACTCCGTCGAAAAAAATCGCACGGGCTTCACGCTAAACGCAATGCCCAAGTTCCCTAAGAGATATAGTAGCCGTCACAGCATCAAGGGATCCACAGAAGGTGGAGGAATAAAGGTCTCCTTAGTCACCTCTGGAACCTGTAGAATTGCCAAATCAAGGCTAGTGTTGATGGCTACGACAGTCATTTCAAAGTAGCCAGAATTTTCAAAATGGGCCTTTAAAGAATGGGTCAACCATTTAGCTTTTTGGGGGGAAGTCAATGGAGAATGTTGGAGCTTGTATTTGTCGCAGACCAAATGAGCATTATGTTTTTAGAAATCAGAATGGCAGTCCCAGTCAGTGATTAAAATGGCTCACGACGCACCAAGGCGCAATGGTCCCTTGGAGCAATAGCGCACGGCGCGGCGCGCGCCATAGCAACTTGTGGCGCACTTTATTATAACGAGTAGAATTCTAATATAGGCATAACTTTCAACACAAGCAAACGTTCAAATGTCATAAAACATAAACATTTCAATGTTTAAACCACCACCACATGCTAAGCAAAACATATAATCCATAAAAAAGCTAACATATAGACGTTTAGCTGTGGGACAACAAAATTAAGGATATGGTAGTCTAATTTTGATTCATGCAGGCATGCCCATCAATCATCCTCATCAGTCATCAAGACCAACAACTTCATTTTCTTCATCATCACTTGATTTGTATCCTTCCACGTCTTCTTCTTCTCCATCATCCTCATCCTCATCCAAATATCCATATTCTCAATCTTCCCAGACAGTTTCTTCTTCGTTCTCTTCTACAAGCTCGTATAGATTGGTGACTTTGACACGGGGCTGCTTTGCTTTTGATTCTTTTGGAGCCTTTGCTCTTGCATTTGTCGTTGTAGATGATGACTTTGAAGTTGATCTAGTTGTTCTCGTAGGTTCTTCGGCTCCAGCAGCTGAAGCAACATCATCCCACATCAAATCATTATCCTCAAACACAAGCTCTTCCATCTTCCCAACCAACCATTCATTACTCTCATCAATATCTTTCAAGGATATGGGATCCAATTTACCACGTTTGGCGTATCGACGTTTCAATGCCCTATTGTACTTGACAAATACCAAGTCATTGAGACGCTTTTGAGCTAGTCTATTTCTTTTTTTGGTATGAATCTGCATGTAAATTGATCTTAAATTCATGAATCATGATCATACAAAACAAAATTAAGTAACTAAGTTCACCAAGTTTTTATACTCACATGCTCAAATACACTCCAATTTCGCTCACATCCCGAGGAACTACAAGTAAGGCTAAGAACTTTGATGATGAATTTTTGCAAATCAGGAGTTTCTTGACCAAAGGCGAACCACCAATCAGCTGCACACAGAATATAGATATTGGAAAATATTTTTAAAGTGCAACACTTTCATTAAGTTGGAATATGGAATATTACTTAGTAGATTAATATGCGGTGATGGTGATACCTGGTGTCCTTGTAGTTCTTTGCCTAATTGCCATTGGTAACCCAAAGATTCCTTCAGCTTTCTCATACTTCATCAAGTCAGCACAAATAGTATCTTCCTTCATCAAGCCCGCTCTTTCAACTGTTTTTTATAAGGATCATTTTCATCAATTTTCGGCTGTTTGCCCTTGCTTTTTCTATTTTCCACCACAACCTCTGGATGGGGTGTGTAGTACATGTCGAGAGGCCCTATGTTCCTTGGTTTTTTGGGCTTAGACTGAACAGATATGGAGTCGCTTGTGCGACTAGAAGAAGGCTTCTTAGAACGGGGATTGGAATTGGAGTCGACCATATCATCAAAATCATCGTAGTCTTCATCATTCATCATGTCATCAAAATCTGGTATCACATTAACATGCTTTTTTGCTTCTTCCTTTTTATTCATGTACTACCTAATCTGCTCTTTAACCTCAGGTGGACATTTCCGACATATAGTAGTATTCCTAGAGCCTCCAACAAAGTGTTGCTTGATTCTAGTGATACCACCATTTTTATCCTCTTTACAGAAGTTGCACTTCAACTTGGTATTATTTCGTGGATCAACTCTAGAGAAATACTTCCAAGAAGGGTCCAATTTACTTCCTATTTCAGTTTCGTTTGACATCTACAATCACCAAACAACATCTACATAAATATAATTGAAATAAACAGGGACAGAGAAGGAAGATTAAAAGAAAATGTATTGTACTGTTTGATCGAAAACAGATTAAAGTTTGTACTGTTTGATCTTAGTGATGTTGTAGACTTGTAGTGTTGTTGATGAGTTGATCGAAAACAGATTAAAAAGAAAATGTATATAATCAGTTTTTGTTTGATTTTTTTGCAAAAATGCAACAGTTTTAAGTAAAGACCAGTTTATGTTTGACTTGTAGTGCAGTAGTTTTTTAAAAGAAAAAACAGAGACACGAAGTAGAAGAAGAAAACAGAGAGAGAAGAAGAAGAAGAAGAAGAAGAAGAAGAAGAAGAAGAGAGATAGATACCTAGACAGAGTGTAAAGACCCGTGTTTTTAAATCTTTTTACGAAAATAATGTTGGGGTAATGTGAGGAAATGTGATATATGCATAAGTGATGAGGTGAAGTGTAATATAAGTGGAATGAGGTTAAATTGGTTTACACAAGCCACTTTTGGACTTGAGGTGTGTTTATCCCTATGTATTTATGTGTGTGTGTGTGTCTAGAGAGAGATATATCATCTCCCTCTTCTCCCAAAAATCAGCCCCTCCTCTTCTCTCCTCCATTTTTGCTCCTTTGAGCTCAAATTACTCCCTCCTCATCAAACTTCTTCACAAATTGATCAAAGATTCATCATCTACGCGTGTTTGGGAGCTCGAAGTACCATCTTTTCGCACCGGGAGGGCAAAAAACGGGATTGCTCAAATTGGGGATCTAGGAATTCGTTTTTTTTTTGGTTGATTTGGAGCAAAATCTTGAGGTAGGGGAACAAATTCTACTCTCTCTAGTTATATCTATGTGATTTGTTGTATATATCTTGCCCTTGTTCATTAGATTGCTCAAAAATCATGATTTTCCTTCCTAGTGGGTTTTGTTGAGTTTGGATTTTTGATCTAAGGATTTGGTAGTTGGTTGTTGCAATTGATTGTTGTTTTACCCTCCCTCCATGCCCATTAGTTGCTTGACACTTCCAATTTTTGGCGTAAATCATCATATATTTACTTGGGTTGAAGTATCATGTTTTGAGAAAAATTCGCAGAAAATCTGGGTTTCCCCAACCAGTTGGGCAAAAACCTCCAACCGGTTGGGCGCTTCTGAAAATTTCACACGAATCTGTCTCTGCCCAACCAGTTGGGCAAAAACCACCAACCAGTTGGTATTTTCTGAAAAATTGTGCTTGTCTCTGTTTTGGTCCAACCAGTTGGGTAGAAACCTCCAACCGGTTGGGAAATGCTAAAATGCTGTATTTTTATTCTCGTTCTTTCCATGATCATTGGATGTCCTGTTCTTCCCTCCGATACTTCTTTTCATCATTCGCGTTGTCATGCGAGGTTGTGGGTGAGACTCGTGGATGTGGTTAACAAATTTAAATAAGGACTCTTGGTTTTTTTTTTTTATATGTGTGAAACGAACTTGGACTTAAGGTGTGATACTAGGATCACCAATCGGAGTACGTTATCAGAAGTATAAATTAAAGGACTCTGAAGAGGACTACGAAATTTACTATTAAATGAGTTGTGATAAATTAAAGGAAATGGACCGGGATTTGATAAGTGAACTAATATGGGTACTTGCGGGATACGTGAGGGAAACTTGTTGAGTACACATGGGACACGAGAGTGTTTGTAGGACCCGATAAAGCACTTCCTAAATAGTTAGTTGACATGTGGGTACTTATGGAATACGGGGACACACTAGTTGTATGTTGTGTGACACGTGGGAAGTAAGTGACCATCGGGATGGTGTCAAGTACGTCAAGTATACGAACACACGCACACATATATAAATGAGATGCGATAAGTTGATTATTGATGTGCTGAGTGGGCACGTGGGTAAACCGTCGACGCGGTGTGGTATTGTGGTACTTATGTGAACTTGTAGTATGCCTTGGCACGTATGGGACACGTTGAGACGTATGTGAGTATTAGTGAGACACGTTGGTGCTTGTGGAATATGTTGATAAGTGTGTAGGCTAGGCGGGGTACGTGGACTCGCGGAAATATTTAGATTAGCTTATGATGGGTGAGTATATATATGTATAAGTAAGTGCGAGTGAAATGTTTGGGGACGCGGTGAATGGTATGTTATAACTAGTAGTTGCATGTATGGTTTGTTGTGTGGCTAGAAGGATATCCATTGGTTAATTATTTGAAGTTTGGATTGTGGGGGTGTCCTCGGGTGATATGAGAAGTACTTTTACTTCAAATGGTAAGTGTAGAAACCTACTTGTAAATGTTGGTTTTGCTTTATGCTCTTATTCGATACATGTTATTTATGCATATATTTTCTTTAGAGTCTGAAACCCAAAGGGGACACCTACTGGGCGAAGTGTATGCTCACCCCTTTGCTGTTTCAGGTTTTGCTTAAAGGACAAGGCATGGAATGCTTGGCTTTGGCGTGCATGACATGAAGCATCATTGTTTTAAATAGTTGATTATCATAGTCATGTAAAACTTTTGAGAAATGATGATGTAACTCGTGAGAGTATTTCATGTTGATTTTTTTTGGAAATGTAAACAATCATGTGAATTGGTACTTACCATTCTGGGGTTCGAGCTTAGAAAGTCAGATTTTGAATTTGTAATGCTCTATTGACTGGATATTTTTTTTAAGGAAATGCGTTTGACTCTGATGACGAGGATTTTAATTATGTTTCGATTTATTAAATTTGAGGGCGTGACACAGAGAGAGAAGGGTTGATTTGCCGCTGCTACTGTTGATCGCAGAGAGAAGTTTGCATTGAAAATCGATGGCTGCTGCTGCTGCTACTATTTATCGCAAGAGAAGAAGAAGAATGGTTGCTGCTGTTGAGATCGATAGATCTCTCTTCTGATGTGTAGGGTTAACTGGTTAAGAGTTAAGGAAATATTCCAGTACATTGACTACTTATGTGCATCATAAATCAACGGCTGAGATTGATTTGATCAAAAAAATGCTAAAACACATTATGGCGCACGCTATGGCGCCACAGCACCATGACTTGTGGCGTGCGCCATGGCGCCATACTTGCGCTATTGTGTTCTGTGCCTTGCCATGACTTCCCATGGCGCAAACCAGTCACTACGCCATCGCCATGCGCTATAGCGCAAAGGCGCTCGCCTTTTAAAACACTGGTCCCAGTTGATCTAGGAACAACCAAATCCCTCAACTGTTGCCACAAATAAATGGAAAAACAACTTGTCAAAAACAGTTGTTGGGGTTTGGTTGTTCCTAGATCAACTTGGACGGCCTTTCTGATTTCTAAGAACATAATGCTCATATGGTTTGCGACAAATACAAGCTCCAACATTCTCCATTGACTTCCCCCCAAAAAACTAAATGGTTGACCCATTCTTTAAAGGCCCGTTTAAAAATTCTGGCCACTTTAAAGTGGTTGTCGTGACCGCCGACACCGTCCTCGATTTGGCCATTCTAGAGCTTCTGGAGGTGACTAAGGAGACTTTTATTCCTCCGCCTTCTGTGGATCCCTTGATGCTTGGACAATTGCTATATCTCTTAGGGAACTCGGGCTTCGTGTTTTGCGTGAAGCCCGGGCGGTTTTCTTTAATGGGGGTTTGTTATTGAATTCCTCGACGAGGTCTCGTTTTGCTTGATTGAGAATACTGATGCTGACACCCAGTACATAGAGATTGACGGTATCCGCAAACCCGGGATGTCCGAGGCCCCTATTATTCACGAGAACGGGAGTGTCGTCGGGGTCATCGTTGGTGGGCATGATGCTTCAGCTGTAATTCTTGCAATACCGATTAGTCGTGTCATTGATTTGGTCCGTTGGGCTTCTAAAGCGTGAAATAGGGAGATTAGTTTATGTGCATGGTGAATCCGGTAAAAACGTTTTATTTTCTAATTTCCTTGCATTTTGTTTCCTTTTTATTAATTTTGTGTGTTTTTATCGCTGCAGGCTTCGACTCAAAATTTGAGCTGGATGATGACTGTCCAGAACTGGAGCTAACGGTTGATGATGAGAGAGTGAGATGATGATTAGGTACTTCTCTAATAGCTAGATGTAGGTAGAGCAACTGTGAGGAACGAGAGCTCTCGATGATGATGACTGTCCAGGATTAGAGCTGGTTGATCACTGTTATGATCTTGTACTTTTCTAATAGCCAAATGTAGCTAGAACAACTGTGAGGAACGGGAGCTCTAAATGATTGTCCAAATTACTAATCGTTTAGTTTCAATAATGTTGACTCTTTTTAGCCTTTGGGGCGTCGATTGGAGGGTTATACCATCTTTGTTTTAAAATTCACAATTGTTAGCTTCATTGTTTCTACTTAAAAGTTGGCTACCCTCAGCACCTGTCCCTTTCTCTAAGTGTACTACATTTCTTAACATTTCAATTTCCAATTTATACATATAAAATGAATTACTCTTATTTGTTTTGGAACATGAACTTTGGTGATTTGAGAGTTGGAAAACTCAATGAGAAGATTTTCTGGTTATTTGAGTCCCAAATCAATGTCTGTTGGTCAATAACAGCTGTTTATAGGCTTTTGTCTTGCGCCGTTTTACAGAATTTTTACTTTATTCTTTACATGTATTGCAATTTGCTATTGATTGCCTATGTATGTATATTTTCATTTGAATTATTAGATTAGATACTTCAGATTTCAGTCGACTCATAAAATCAATCTATCACAAAGTAGCTGGACAAACATTTGTACTTCATGGACTTACATTAATGGAGGCTGCTCCACGTACAAAGATAAACGTACAGATCAGTTCGGGGACCCACTTTTGGGTCCCACACGAACAATCCGAGCCGTTCATTCATCTTAAAATAAATTTTCGAAGGGCCCCGCGGGAAATCACCTCAATCGCAGAAATCACCTCAATCGGACGTGCGTAAGTACTCGATCTAAAGCCCACCCCGTTTCATTCAAAAAAATTTGCATGAAACGGGGTGGGCTTTAGATCGAGCACTTCCGGACGTCCGATTGAGATGATTCTCGCGTTGCCCCTCGAAAATTTATTCTAAGATGAATGAACGGCTCGGATCGTTTGTGTGAGACCCAAAAGTGGGTCCCCAAACTGATCTGTACATTTTATGTACGTTTATCTTCTGTCCCCTTAGGATTTCCGTACATTAATTGCACATACCTACGGTGGTTGGTGCAAAGTGGCGATGGGAGGAGTTGGAGGGAGTTGCTAGCCTGGGGCAAGATTATCAAGTTAATACCCGATCTAAATAAACCAATTCGAATGGCTAGAGCTTGAACTTAATTTCGCAATCAAGCTGCTGATTCCGACCTGTCTCAATTCGTTATGGGAGAAGTTCCAAAAAATAAAGCAAAAGGTCAATTAAAAAAGAGCGTGCGTGAATTTGCTAGAACACAAATAGGCTTTGTTCGGTTTGTGTTTTGAGGGAGGTTTTTGGGGTAATGAGTAGAGAGAGAGAATTTTATTAGGAACCGTGCAGGGTTGGTCTTGAGATCCAAACCGAACATGGTCATAAGTTTTCTACTATCAAATACTAGTAAACAATTTCCATTTGTTTTACTGAAGCAAAAGAGGCGTTGGGACAGGAAAAAATGTAGGGATTTTGGAATATGGCTATTTGGCATGATGGTTCTTACGAGTCCTACTTTTTTTTAAAAATTATTTGCACAAGATATAGAAGCTCTTGCTAGTTCATTTAGTGCGCGCGTACGCATACACACATTCTGAATAATGGATAGTGAAGACTCCTCAATGGGTTTAATAATTATACCATCTTATAAAGATTTTCTAGAAAAAAGAGACTTGTATTCTAAATAAACACAAAAAAAATTACTTATCAAGAAAAATAAATGAACTTACCAAGTCAAGATAAAAAATTATACATACATATATGAAGTGATATTCTATGGTCCGATTCAATACTAGCCGCGGTTCTGGAATTGTAAACTACTAACGGAACTAAAATTACAAGTTCTTAATTTTTTAGAACCATAGCCTGGCCAATGAATCGAACAATTTGGTCCAGATCAGATTGGATAGGTTATAATGGTTTCCTCGAGCAACCCTAGCTCTTTTAAATCAAATTGTAATTTGATATACGCCCACGTGCAACACACACACACACAACACACACACACACACAAAAAAAAAAACTCTAGCATGTTCCCTATGCTACAAATTTCCATATGCGAATCGAAATAACAATTCATAATTTAATTTTACTTACTTAGTTACACACCACGAGATAAAGGGAAAACTTCAAAAAAGCCTCTAAACTTTCACCGCAATGCTTCATAGGCCTCCAAACTTAACGAAATTTCAATTAGACCTCCAAACTTCACACATTTTAATCAATTACACCCACGCCGTTACCTCCTGTCAATTTTGTAACGGAAAATGCTTACCTAGCGTGTTAGCCCTCGTTTTGGACGAAAATGCAATATTTAGTTGGTCATCTCCTGCCATTTTGACTCCCTCCTTCATTTTATCTCTATATATACCCACCCCCACACCAAATAACCCTAAAACCCGACTTCCCTTCTTCATTCTCTCTCTCCCATCTTAAAATCCACTTCCATCTTCTCTCTCTCACATCTAAAAAATGAGAAATACACGTGAAATTGGCAACTTCATGGAAGACAATCTTGCAAAGTTTGTGGCAACCGGAGAGAGATGCACACCTCTGGTTGCAGAAAATGTAGGGCTTCTACCTCTTGGACACCTCTTGGATATTTGTTTCTTTTTTGTGGTGGTTTATGAAGTGAATGACCAATGTATTGACACTATTAGCTTATTTAATGAAGCTTTGTGTTTCCTAATTGTTGTATGTATGAGGACTTATATTTCCTCCATGCTTCAAAATTGCACTCTAAATTGAGCATGTAAGAATGGCCTTTGTTTGGGAAAATAAAACAGAGTGTAATCCAGGTTCCATTAAACAGAGCATGTAACCATGTAGTGCACTCTATTCTAAAAAAATTGCACTATGTTCTAAAAATACCTTAATCGATTCTTCATGCAGTGTAAAGTATATGTACCATAGGTAGGAGGATCACACCCAGATTCTCGCATCATCCAACCCATTTTCGTCTTCCTCACGATCGATAAGGATTAAGAAAGCAGATTAATGTGATTCGTTTGAGGTGTTTATGAAAATATCATGTTTGGAGGAGTGGGAAAGAGGGGTTGTTGGGATCAAAATGAACGAACATGGTATTTTCCTCTATACATACGTCTTCTCTTGCCACGTGTATCCATTTCCCTTCAAAACGAGCGGTAATTCCCTCCAAAGGCGCCAGGTAAGCATTTTCCGTTAGCAAATTGACGGAAAGTAACGGTGTGGGTGTAATTGATTAAAATGTGTAAAGTTTGGAGGTCTAATTGAAATTTCGTTAAGTTTGGAGGCCTATGAAGCATTGCGGTGAAAGTTCGGAGGTTTTTTTGAAGTTTTCCCCGAGATAAATATGCAAGTCACAACATACCAGACATAAATCTAAGCAGGAAACCAAACTACACGGTTTAGGGTTTAGGAACACACTACAAACCAAGACAAAAATCAAACAACAGCCAATGGAGTCGAGCAAGAAACTCCTTTACCCAAAATAGCCTGCACCAACATCGGATCAAAATCCCTCGCCCTCGATATTTTTTGCATGTTCCCTGCAAATCACATGGCATTTTGTTACTTACTGCGGCACTTCCATAAAAATGTACGGAGTATATAGCATATGAATGCTGCAAATGCATTATCTGTTTCAAAAATGATAGGAGTAAACCACACTCGCGTATCCCAAGTGCGCACCAACACATCTCAACCGTTCAAACTTTACTGCAATAAGGTAGTTCAACAAATTCAAGATCAAACAGACGAATAACTCAAATGGGGGCCAAAAGAGGACCCAACAAGCAACATGATTGAACAAACAGTCGAAAAAAGTTCACTGTCAAAACCGCCCGGATGGTCAGGCCTTCCCGTCTAGACGAGAAAAATAGACAGGTAGGTTGAAAACTGCAGAAATTTTAGATTTTTGGGTATTCAACCAACTCAAGGGAAAAAACATAAATCAGGCCAAAAATGTGCTTCAACCAACACACAAACACTTAGAGAGAGGAGAAGGAATCCCTACCTCAAAGATTTGAGCTCCAACAAGTAAAGATCAAAACCCTCACTCTCCCAAGCTTGAACCCCACCGAAAATGGCTTCCCCCAGGCAATTGCACGTGAATCCCAGGCTCTAAATGCATGAGGATAATGGATCAATGATGGGTTTCTATGGATTTTGAGTGTGGGTGATGGATTGGTGTGAGGGAGGAAGAAAATCAAGAGAGGAAGAGAGGAGGAGGGGGCTGGCTAGACTAGGGGTGTAAAATCCCGTAAATTCATTTCTTCCTTTTATTCATTGCGAGAAATGTAGAAGAGTTTTAATTAAAGTTTAATTGTGTTTCCGTCGATCAGTTGTATGGGTGTGTATGTGTTTATGCACCGAGATTTAAGTGGAGGGTCGAGTTATGTGTTTTGATGTGGTGAAGTGGTTTGGGGCTGTTGAGGATGTGTTAGACATGGTCCGGGGTCAAAACAGTGGAAGTAGACAAAAATTTCATATTTTTCTAGGGGGTATCAGTACCCACATTTTTATCAGTACCGGTACCCGACAATTAGAGAGTTTGGCTACCGGTACCCACATTTTTATTAGTACCGGTACCCAAGTCAATTTTCTACAAATTTTTCTGCGCACACCAGACCTCTATAAAAGGGGTTCCTTGCTCGTTTTTCACCCAAACCACGACCAAAAACCCTAGAAATTGCATATGTACCTTCTCTATTCAAACCCACTCAAATCCTTGGGTTTCCTCCATAATCCACCACAAATCTTCAAGATCTATGCATTGGAAGCATCAATCTCCCTTGGATTTTGGCATTCTAGAGGTAAGAACTTGTATTTTCTTGGGTTGGTTCTCTCTCTCTCTCTCTCTCTCTCTCTCTCTCTCTCTCTCTCTCTCTCTCTCTCTCTATTTGTAAGTGAAACCTCACTTTTGTAGCTTGTTTTTTACTTGATCTATTTCCTTGATTGCATAATGGAGCTCATTCTTGGAGTCTGGAGTTAAATTGATTGGGTTATGGTTTTGCTCAAAACTCATTGTGGTAGGGATCCCTTCTCATATTTCTAACTTAAAATGGTTGATTTGTTGCCTATTTACTTTGATCATGTTATTCTTGACTATGTTGATAGACCCATCTTTTCTAGGGTCTTGATCTAAAATCCTTGCCTGATCTTGTGGTTAGTTGTTGGATTCTATTGGATTCTTGAAATCTAGGTTTTCTTATGTGTATTTACTTAACATCATTGTCATTTACTTTCAATGAGGAATGAGAACGATATTGGTGAACATCTTGACCTATCCCTTGTTGTTTGAGAACTACTTGTTGGATGACCATTTTGAGTTTAAAACACGTTTTGTTAGTTGTTTCACGGATATAATGACACTTGTGGTCACCTACGAAAATTTGACACATGATATTGCATTTTAAGGCATGTTAGTGACATGCATAATGATTTCAAAGTTGTTTGGTTGGCATTCGGTGAGGTTGGGTGAGAGGCATGAACATTTGTTTTCCGAAGCACCAAAAAAAAAAGAGGCATGAACACTTTTTCTAGAAGGGGAATAAATGACTTATAAAAATGAGAAGACACATGGTTGTTGAGGGGAGATGAGACACTACATGTTAAGGGGGGATGGGTGAGTGACACTTGGTTATAATTGAGAAAGTAAAGATAATACTTGTAGTTTTGGAAAGAATGATCACGTTATGATAGCATAGCTGGGCATGGGTGGACAAAGCCCCTGAAACTTGGTTACCAGTTGTTTGTCTTCGAAATGGAACAAATAATGGTTATATACTATTTCAATCATCTTAAAATAATTTTTCGAGTGGCCCCGCGAGAAATCAGTTCAATCCGACATCTGTAAATATGTTGACCACTTACGAATGTCGGTTTGAACTAATTTCCCGCGGGATCACTCGAAAAATTATTTTAAGATAATTCGATGGTTCGGATCATATGTGTGGGACCCACAAATGGGTCCCCGGGCTCATCTGTACCCCATTTGTACACTATTCATCTGTACCAATGATTTGCCGCAAAAGAACGAACCAACCCGCCACTCCCTTCACAGAAACCCTAAATCGCAACCTATTAACCCCTTACCAGACATTCAATCAAACCCCAAACCACCCATAATCCATCAGTAAAAACCATAAATTGCAACGTATGCCTGCATAATTCCCCACAAAGGAGCTCAAATCGAAGCCCAAGGTTAAGGCGAAGCCGAAATCGTAGAATAAGGTTAAATTTGAAACACTCAAATCTGCATCTTTTGGTTCAAAAGTCCAAAAATATCTCTTTTTTTTATGTACCGGACGAGATCCGGTAAACGGCCGGAACAGGCCCAACAGCCGGAACATAGTGGTATTTTGGGCGGAACGGAACATAGTGAGGAGTATACCATTTTTTCTCCAGTACGGTACATTTAATATATCCAATTAATTTGTTTTTTTTGCATGAATGGTCTATCTACCCAACATTTCCGACAAATTGTACGGTTCCGATCCCAAATACAGATTATTGAGAACCCACATTTGAGGTCACTACAGAGATCAGAGATATAGTGACTTGGGATACTACGGGAACTCCAAGTCCCTGCAAAAGACAAAACATGGAAGCATACCTTAGAGATAGTTTGGCTACGTACAATTAATTTCTTTTTTGAATTTCTGTCAACATTAAATGTGACAAATTTTGCAATTTTTTTATTCATCTTGTGAGATGCACAGAAGAGAAAGGTAAACTGGTGATTTATTTTTGTCTTAATGGGCCAATTAAGCCTGTTTTTTGTTATTAAAAAGAAGACATGATAGATCCCCACAAAGTTGCAACGCAATCAGATTTTTAACACAAGGGTGATGTTGTGCACAAGTGTGCTCTTCAATGATTGATAGAGGGAGTTGCAACAATGCCTGCCATATCCGAAAAAGCCATGTACAAATTGTTTGAAAGTTCAGTTACATCCTACTCCATCTCATCTGGCTTGGATTACTAAGTACGAAATTGCGGGTTGATAAACATTGCCTTGTCACATAACATTCAATATCGGCAAGCATCGTGAGACTGTGATGTGTGACATTATGCCCCTTAAGCTTTGTCACATTCTTTTGGGTCACTCATGGATATGGGATCGTAATGTTGCTCTCTTTCGTGGACGGCAAGACAAAGTATACTCTCACATCCGCCACTGATTCTCATCATATCAAGTTGAAAAAGAATTCCATGTTGATTTGATGTATTTCGCCTTCACACGGTCTCCTCGGCCGAGTCATACGTCGAGTTCTTTTCAGCTAAGGAAAATTGATGGCGCAACCCTTGCTTGGTTGGAGAGAATATTAATCCTGTTTGGAAGCCTCGGGTCAAGCCACGTGGGAATAAATCCTATATATATATAGAAAAGAATCATCCACTCCAATGTGGAGCCTTGACATCAATACAGAAAATTGACATCATTCTATAAAGTTGACATCAATACAGAAAATAAAGATTGACAATCTCCTCCATGGAAAAGGCGCAGAAAAATGAGAGCAATGCATGTGCTAGAAAATCCACTCCAACGTGGAGCAATACAAGTGCTATATACACGATTGAGGGATTAACTCTTGTTTTACACCTCTACTAAAAAGAATCATCCAGTCCAATGTGGAGCCTTGGACTTACAATCAAAGAACATTGACGACATGGGCTTGTACTATCATCACACAGCAACAAATTCTACAACTCTACAAGGAATAACTCTCTGAAGTAATCCTCATTTACAAACATGTTGCCAAGTCAGACATAAAACGGGTGAGAGTATTCCCCAAAAATTTTCTACAAAAACTAGGGTTTGCATCAAATCGAGAGACAGAGATGTAGTAAATCTCGATCGAGAGAGAGAGAGAGAGAGTGACCTGGAGATCGAATGTTCGAGCTTTGACCTTCTTCGCGTTCGTCTAGGGTTTCGACTTGAAAAAGGCAAAAAGTTAGGGTTTTGTTTCAAAAAAACGAAAGAGAGACAAGGTCGGATGGAGGGAGAGAGAGAGAGATGACCTCAATAGATGGTTTCTTGTAGATCGATCTAGGGTTTCTTCGTGTTCTTGGTCGCGATTTTGAATCGCCTGTCTGTCCTCTCTCTCTGTTCACGCGTGAAATGAGGGAAAACGAGTGGGGTTAAGTTTTTATAGTGACCCGATTCAGAAGACCCAGAAACATTTAACCCGGGCCATATAACCCGTGAAAAACTGCTCGGATCAAGCCCTTCCAGGTTTTTTTTTTTTTTTGATGATTTCTAGCGGGGGCCCTTAAAAACACGTTTTAAACACATTGGACGGTTAGGATCATAAAAAAAATATCGGGAAAGTGGAGGTCCGGAATCCCGGACTAGAAGTGCTCCATATATATATATATATATATATATATATATATATATAGAGAGAGAGAGAGAGAGAGAGAGAGAGAGAGAGGATGCTTGGGGACCCACTTTTGGGTCTCACAAGAGTGATCCGAACCGTTCATTATTTTTAGAACATTTTTCCGAGGGGGCTCACAAAAATTCAGCTCAATCGGACGGTTAGAAGTGCTTGAACCAAAGTCCCACCGTTTCAAAAGCACTTCTAATCGTCCGATTGAGCTGAAATTTGTGGGCCCCCTCAGAAAAATGTTCTAAGAATAATGAACGGTACAGATCACTTGTGTGGGACCCAAAAGTGGGTCCCCGAGCATGCTATGTGCATTTTCTGTACCTATGGGTCGGTACCCTTAGGTTTTCCGTTTTCCCATTGTTGTTTAAGGTTTTGTTTCACAGTACTTTACTCTCTCCTTCTCTTTTTTAAGTGTGTTGCTTCGTAAATCAATCTTATTAAACAAACATCATTATTACAGCTTTCATATCATCCTTTACACATCAACTTTTACCTTCACTTTCCAAAATTATCTTCCACTTTTATCAATTAACTCTAGGGCTGTCCAGCGGATCATCCAATCCGACCAATCCGAACCATCCGTTGATCCATCCGTGAATGTTCGGTTCGGTTCCGGATCGAGAATTTCTTATCTGGCGGTTCTGGATCCGGATCGGATCCGCTCGATCCGCTCAATAATCTTTCTTTAATCTGTCAAATCCGCCCGATCGGTAATCGATCCGATCCGATCCGTGAATGTTCGGTTCGGTTCCGGATCTTAAAAACCATATCGGATCCGAGGACACCCCTAATTAACTCTTTAACCACTAACTTTTCGAAAGGACAAACAAATAATTGTACAAATTTCTACCCATTCACTTTTCAAAACAAACTCTTATTAAGAAATAGTCCAAAATGGAAATGTCAACACTAAAAAAAGGGGACTATGGGAGTAGTTCTGTAGAGTAGTTCTTTAGTGATTTTGTAGGGTCTCTAAATTGATTTTGAGAGTTGGTTTAATGGTAGTAGTTTTATAAAGAGGTTGCCATTTTTTTTTGGACAAATTCAATTTTCAAAACTAATGAAAGTTGTTGTTAGCTGTTTTAAAGAACTAGTGGTATATTATTTATTTTTGCACGTTTTGGATGCTAACATGATTGAAAACCGAAAACCAAACCAAACCAAACTGGACAGGTGTAATGGATTGGATGTGGTTTGGCTCCATATGTGTAACGGTCTGGTTATGGCTTTCAATTCATTTAAACAGTTAGATATGGTTTGGTTTCTCAATTTCTATGAAACCGGTCCAATCCACACCCCTAGTTCTAGCTCCCATCACCAAGGTTCCAAAACTCGCTAGGTGCTCTCAGGGCGATCGGGCACCTTCTAACTTCCAGGGCCAAGTATTCGGATCTTAGTTAGGGTAGTCGGGCTAGTCGACGAGGGGCCTTCTAGCACCTAGGCAGCGAGTACTCGGCCTTCCAGACCTTCTTTTAGAACACTGGGCCTTCATTCACTACAAGTAATCTTTTCAGGGATCTTTGACATGATCTCACAGCAAAAATTCAATTAGTGAGACATCGTTAGCTTCCTTGTTGAACTACTTTATCTTTAAAAAGGAGAGGTCACTATGTTGGCTGTCAGTCTGTCACAGAAAAACTTCAGGGCAGAAGTTAAAACTACAAGTATCCTATCAATTTGATGGATTTTATGGATAATCAACTCAAACAAACTCTGAAAATTGAACAACACAAGTTAGCAAGATAGGATCCATGATAGACGACAAATCAAAGGGGACTGATGGTTTTGTATAGATCATGTACAGATGGGTCTCGAGGGCCCACTTGTGGGTCCCTCACGAACGATCCGAGCCGTTCAATCATCTTAGAATAATTTTTCGAGGGGCCTCGCGAGAAATCAGCTCCATCGGACGTGTGTAAGTAGTTGATCCAAAAAACCACCCGTTTCGTTGATCGTTCGTGAGGGACCCACTTGTGAGTCCCCGAGATCGATCTGTACAAAACCATCTGTACCAGTAGCAAGGTTCACAGACGAACCCCCCACGACAAAACTTACCCTACAGTTCAGTCCACGACTATTGATTGCACGGACAATCCTTGTACAACCAATCACACTCAAGGGCACACCATCATGAGTGTGTGCGCTTGTGTGTGGCACTGGTTATCAATATAGGATCAATGACGGGCCCACCATGGCAAAACTATACCCTGCAATCCAAGGCTATGAATTCCAAAGAAGGCAGACTTAAACTCAGTGACGGATCCAAGAATTCCACACAGGGGGTCACCTTGGAAGCATAACTTAAAAAAAAAAAAATCACAATCCAATATAACGAGAAGATAAAAATTTTAAACATTATTTATTAAGCAAAAAAGTTCAAACTTAAAACTTTAGTAAAGATTTCATACATATTGTGCTTATGATGCTTGAAAAAAAAAGAGAAAGTAAAGTCCTATTGTGCTGATAGTGACTACAAATCATGCAGTAAAATAATAGGCCACAAAACCTCTAAATCAAAGAGTGATCGAACTTATAATTAAGTCTCTGATATTAAATTTGTGAGAGATATGTAAATATTATAGGGCTTATTGAAAAGAGTATTCACTAAAAGAGTTATCTTGATATTCAATTCATATTGTTAAAATACTATTTGCATTTTGAAACCTATCGATGTCAGATCAAGATAATTTTTTAAATCAATGCTCTTCTTAACATACCCTATAATATGTACGATTCAGATCACTGAGATACACCCTATTATCAAACTTTTTTTCAAAATTCATTCGGTACTTGGGGTCTTAAATTCTGAATGAAAATTTGAAAGGTTCAATCAAGTATGTGTAATTATCCAATTGACCTAATTTTTTACAAGACCAATCGAAAAATTATTTTAAAGTTATTGAACAGCTCGGATGTTTTACAAAAAAAGAAAAAAAAAAAAGTTCTGGAATTCCAGGGGTCACGTGACCCCCTGTGCCTAGTGTACATCCGCCACCGCCTAAACGCAAGCTTCAACAACATCCGCCACCGCTTAAACGCAAGCTTCAACATCCGTGCAATTATTAATTTTCATAATACAAATTCCAGCTCACCCAGTGTGAACACCTATTTAATTAATCATCCCCATGATCCTCGTACCTAATATTAAGAACTCAAAATACTAAAAGTCTGCAGTGTGAACACAACTTTAAATAACTCCTTCGATGTTCCTTGTTCTGCTAATCCATATTAGAATAATCAAAAGCTCGAATTAAAATAAGTATTAATCTTTCAGAATTTTGACTTGGACGGTTCCGGTGTGAACACTCAACTATTAGGGTTTCTTACCATAGTTTTAAATAGCGGTATCGGTCACGGTATCGGTGTATCGGTATCGGGACGTATCGGCGATACGTCGCGGGAATCGGGTGTAGCGGTCGTGAATTTTTTAACTTTTTTGGCGTATCGGCCGATACGGTACGGTACGTATCGGTATCGGAGCCTCCAAATCCCGAGACGAACCGGCCGATACGTACCGTATCGGCCGAGATTCAAAACTATGTTTCTTACCCAATTTGCATATTTAATGAGACAGAATCAAATTGTTCCAGTACTTGTTAATGCTTTCTTTCTTTCTTTGCATTAACAGAACAGCGGTAAGATTTCCAAATCTTCTGTGCTTTTTTGCTTCATGTACTGCACAACCATTACCACGAGAGGCAAAAAGACTTGTCCCACCTAATCAATATTTCTATCGTGCAATTGCACCGGTGCTCCAATACCAAAAAATAGATTAATTTTAGCCGTTAGATGAAAACCACCACAAGAAAAAGGGTGGTTTTGTTTTTTACCCGCGCAATTGTACTTACTATGAACATAGGCTTTACTTACTACACGTATATGCCATAAATTGTGATAATTAAATCCTATGTTTATGGTAAGTGTGATCTGTTTTTGTAATTTGTAGACCTAGTGTTCGTAGTGAGTAAAACTAGGGCACCGTTGCTCCGATATCACTTTGGGGCACCACACCAGGAAACTTGAAGAGGCAAGGGGAATGATCAAAACAAAAAAATAAAATAAAGATAGACCACTTTGGGGCAACTTCGACAGAGCAAATTCATCCCCATGACTCATAATGAGCCAAAGAAACCCTCCGAGGCAGAAAGTCACTCTAGACTTAATTTTGAAAACCCCAGTTAGTCTAAAGCGGAAAATTCTCACATAACACACAATGCTACGTGATTTGCAAGGAGCAAAACATGAGCAGCAACACATGGTACTTTGAGAGTAATTACCCAGATCAAAAAAAAAATTAAAAAAAAATCGTAACGCTGTTCCTTCTGTTTTTATCATCGCCGGGATGAATTTAAGACAACGTCAAACACATGACTTGGACATCTTGAAGGATGGTCCTATCAAAATCCAGGTCTATTAAGCTCAACAGATTTTATGAAATCCTCTAAATTTTATTCTCACTTCAACAGATAATGAAAAATAATGTACAGAACATGGCATAAATGTACATACAAATTTATATCTACTCTAAACCATGCATACAGAGAGATGTGGACAAAATTTATATCAAAATCTCAGAAGTGCATGAAATCTGTCAATCGAGGCCATGAAAATGACACTGACACTGACACTGAAATGAACCCAATACAAAATAAGGTTGGTTGGACTCTTAGCACTCCATAAATGAATGAAATATTACGTATGATTTCTGTTGCGCCAAGTGACACTACATAAACTAGTAATATCCAGCAAAACTCTGTAAAGCTATAGATCCATGCATTGTCGAGTGTGTTGTGATTTACCACTTTGAAGCAGCTGTACCTCAATTTTCTTATGCACAACAGCATTCCATTGGGATGAACTCAGGGAGTACGAACCTATGATCAAGAGACACTAGGGACCTGAAAAAAATCAATCAAGATGTGGATAAGGAATATATTAAGAAACCAGTTCGACTCACACTGCCAAACTAAGAAAACTCGCGAGACCATTTGATGTTCGCTTAGTAGTTAATCAAGACCCAGGGATTAACTGAGGTGCGCAATTGACCGGACACTCCATTATAAAAAAAAGTTGGTGATATTCAGAAATATGTAACATCATAGTAGGGAAAAAACATACTGATGTTTACATAGCTAAAAGGTACATAAGTTCAGTATATCTGAACTGTACATCATTCTCATGCACTCCCTTTTAACTCCATTTTATAATGTGAACGAGCAATGGCATGAAGCTTCTCAATCCATTGAAATCCCAAGCCCACAGGTTCCACTTCCACCCATAGACAGAACCAGTAAGGGGCTTATGGGGGGCCAAGGCCTCCCCCCATTTGGCCATCTCTATAATTACAGTATATAGATTTTTTTTTAGGTATTAATCTCTCAAAACCCTATAATCCTTATGCGCATGCTGCTGCTTTTACCTCTGTTTTTGTTGGTATTTCCGTTGCTTTTTGGTGCTGTTTATGTTGTTTGTTGCCTATTGTTTCTCTCGTGGCATTTGCTCACGAAGTTTAAGCTTGTATATTGTCTTTTGCTACATATAATATATCTGAACCAAAAGGGAAAAAAATAAGCACCTAGATATTGTGTTTTGTTGAGTATTATTTAGACATTTAAATGTTTAGATTCTTGAACCCTAAAAATTTTTAGTGTCTTAGCTCATCTTCTAGATCTTTGCATACCATCAAGATGAAGTGTAGGATCGATGTTGACTTGCAAGGGTAAGCTTCTTCCTATTGTATTGAATAGCGAGATAGAGTCAAAATCAAGCATTCCAATTGTCTACTTATAAGAAAGGCGGAAAAATATACAAAATATTCCATATAATGAATGAGGACAGTGATTCTCATCCACTGAGTGTGTATAATTGAACAGAATCGCCTTTGTCCCGAAGGCCTAGTTGTTCATATTGCACCCCCCTTGTATATCAAATCCTAGTTCCGTCCCTGCAGTTCCACCGCAAATAGAATACTCTTGGGACAATTGAAGATATGCCCGGTTGTTAAGTTCAAGGCCTCGGGATAACTGTCGAGGTGAGCATAAGTTGGCTCAACACCCCGTTATGTGAAGGGAAAAAAAATAATAGAAGGAAGAAAAATGCATCAATCATCATAATGGGGGGGAAAATATACTGATATTTGCATAGGCAACCAAAAAGTTCAGTATATCTCAACTACGCATCTCTGAACTAAATTTGACATTGTGAACTAACAACGCATAAAGCCTTCCATTCAAAAAAATTATTTGTTTCCAATATTCTTTGCACATATAACAGAGACATGAAGAATAACTGTATACATAACAGGAGGAATCCAAGCTGTATATAATGATTCCACCTACTATCACCATCTAGCTGATGTGGCCACAGAAATAATCAAATTCTAGGATAGATCAAATCCACTAATTTCTTAAACAAAGTTGTTATGATCCCAGGATGTTTAGGGTAAAGCAAAAGAAAAATAAAAATATATATAAGCGGTCAATAAAGCAAGCAAACTCTTCCAACTTCAGAAACCATTTCAGGTCATGCTTTCACCAACAAGGAGTTTGTATACTCAAGCAGTCCAAATAAAAAGGTCACATTTATTTATGCACTTTTCAGGCCTGAGATCAGTATAACTTTTCCTCTCACAGTGCAGTCAGTAAATAAAGTCATCAGCATGCCAAAAATTTCTCTCCTTGCATGTTAATCCTTATATAACTATCAAGAAACTTTCCAACACCAAGTATTCTGCTGTTTTTGTTACAACTGAGTCTATAAATGATGGAAAATACAACCCTACAAAGAAAACTAGCATAATTTTGTAGCCATTAAAAATTCAATCTCAACTTCTCATACATAATAAGCATATGACTGCCTAACGGGATGGATTTATATACAAAAACAGAACTAGGAGAAAAAACTTCAGAATTATTAAATTTTGTTTAGACAAGCTCTTCAAGGTTCCAAGAGACAACAGCTAAAATTAAAGTAATCATAGTCCTGGGTGTATGTTCTCAACGTGTCAGTGAACAACAGGATCAACATGGTCATTAAAGTAGTGACAGTAGATAAAATATTAAAGTAATAAAGTCACCCATTCAATTACTAGTTCAAAGAGTCCGAGGTTAGCTTACCTCAAGTGCTTTCATGAATGCAAGATACACATCCTTCCCTCATCTGACATTGGCTTCTAAGTTGCTTTGTTGAACTTCATCTGTAATCCGTACGTCAGCTTGTTAGCATTTTCTTTTTCTCTTTCATTTCTTTTTTCTCACATCAGCCTGTTAGCATTTCTTATAAAGCAAGCAATGCATCAGAAGCCAATCGCTTTCACCATCGTTCGTCAAAAACCTAGAACCTGTAATTTCGCCCCCTGGTCTATTAGTAACTAATTGTCATAGAGTAATCTATCTAATAATTCCAATAATTGGAGTTTTTGACCTCTTTAAGCTGTATGTCTGGATCTAGCAGGAAAATACGTTGACGAAACCCTAAGAGCATTCAACAAGATATGGGAAGAGGAAAAATTGTTATCAGAAGAATTGATGATACAACAAGCAGGCAAGTGACTTTCTCGAAGCGCAGAAATGGATTGCTTAAGAAGGCTAAGGAACTATCGATTCTTTGTGATGCCGAAGTTGGAGCGATTGTCATCTCTAGTACCGGGAGGCTATATGAGTTTGCAAGCACTAGGTCAGATCTCTCTCTTCCCTCTCTCTAAATCTAATCCTGCATCTTGGAAGGCTCTATTGTAATTTATGTTGTGCTCCAATACTGGTATGTTGCACTGGACTACCGTCTACCTTAAGTTGTGATGATTTAGAGCAGCTGAAGTAAACCCTTTCTGTGAACCTTCTGAAATCTTGTAGTCAATCATATGCCCATTCTGATAAAAGATAAATCTATCTAGTTTTAAGATTTATCTTATTTTAAATTTCATCACACTTTGAACAGCTTAGCTATGTGTGACATGATAGGATAGGCTAATGTAAACAGTTTTCGTCAAACAAGTCTAATTCTAACTTCTTTAAGCATCACTACTTCTGTTGTGATAATTTGAACTTGTAAGCTTGTAAGATCTTGAATACCACAGGGGTTTATGCCAGAGTTAAGCTCATACTCTCTAAGAACAAGATATATTGGTTGAAAATGTTATGAATTCAAGGGGTTTTTTTTTTATCAGCAAGTAGTGAATTCAAAGTTGATCTTATGTATTTACATGCAAAGTTATGAACCTGTATACAAAAGATGAATCCACGATGTTAGGAATTTTTGTCCGACTCTAATCCTAGAAAAGCAAGCATTTCCAGGGTAATGTTAAGACATTTTAAGAATCCTCGATGTTACGAATTCAAGGTTAATGTTGTGTATTTACTTACATGCAAAGTTATGAATTTCTATACAAAAGTTATGAATTATTTCCAAATGTGAAAAAATTCTAAGAATATTACCGGATGCAAAAACTACACACACATATATGGAGAGTGCATGGTATCATTTCTCAATAATCTAAAGTAAGCAATTAAAAATGTGATCTGACACCTGTTTATAATGACCCCTTCACACCGATGTCATGGTCTATTTCGTTGAATTTGCTGCATTTAACTTCACACAACTATTTACCAAAAAAAAAAAAACTTCACAACGACAAATTGGGCGGCTGACATTTTGGATTTACCTTATCAGCATGAAATCGATATTCGAACGATACAACAAAGAGCAAGAGGATTATCAGCTGATAAGTCCATCTTCAGAAGCCAAGGTATTCTTCAATGACCAACTCATACATTACCCTACAAGTTTTCCACCATATTACAGGATTTCAAGTTTTCAATTGCATTTTGGTATGGTATTTATCGATTTAAGTGCCACATCTTTGATAAAAGAGACTACCCCGTCCACTACATAGCATAGATAGGATGGGAGAAATAGGAACTCACAACACTAATTTTATAGTTCTTCCCATCCCTAGGTTGTTGCAGTCTATGTTACATGGATCCTTCATTTCGGCTGAAGTACCCGTGTAACCGTGTTGATGTGTCTGACACCCATATCTATTTTGAGATTGGATTCTCTAATTGCTATTATATTTATAGAAAAAGAATATCAAATTAGCTAGAAAAGCGATATTTCTCGTCTCACGTGGACAAGAAATAGCAAAAATTCCTTTTAAACCCCTTCTTGTTTAAATACATTACTATATATAATTTAGGCTACATAATCTCAAAAAATCAATATATAGAACAAATAAGTGTTCAGGATGGGTTCCCGTAACCAATTTGGGGACACATATCCCAGTATCCTAACATTTAAGTTTAGGAAGGTCCAATGCATGGACTCGCACTCGACTCCATGTAACAAATGTTGCACTTAACACAAATGCAACTCTTCTAAGAATCTCTTGAAGCTATAGGACTGATCTTCATGATATATATTGTCATTTTTCTTACTAGAGAGAGGAGGAGAAAAGAGTGTTCAAACTCTCCAATAACTAAAAGAATGCCTAAAAACACAACTCAAAGTCACATAGTATGAAATATCTTAATTAGGTTTCTCAAATCTTTCAAATAGCCCTTGAAACTTTCCATTTATGTCTAATAATACAACACAAAGTATGAAATATCTTAATTAGATTTCTCCAATTTTTCAAATTGCCCTTGAAACTTTCCTTTTATGTCTTGCCTTTTAGTACCCAATGACTTTAGCCTCCAACTAAAAGTTTCTTCTTTTGATCGAAATGGCATGTTGAAAATCTTCAACCTAGCGCTTCAAATTATGCTATTTAACCATGTATCATGCATGTGCATGTGAGGACTTAGGACCATTACTGAGGTAAACCACCACAAAGTTATCCTGAGCTTTTAATCCAAATAACTATGAACCTTTCCTCAGATGGCCACTAGGATTTTAAGGCCTATACAGTCTTTCCACAGTGCTGCATTTGGGACAATTATATTCCATGCCCGTCTGTGTAAAACTCATACTTTGATCATAAGGCAGAAGAGAGAGAAACGGTTCATAAGTTGGCAAACTTGGCATTCCCAGGAGAACCACCAATCCCAACTCCAAGCCAATGTCAAGAAGAACTTGGCTCATTAGGCAAAGAGGAGAATGAAACGTCGCAAGCGATCCACGTCGCAAGCATCTAAAAGTTTCAATCCCCAACAAAGAGTTTAAGTAACTTAAGACCAAGGTTCAAAATCTCCAAGCTTTCAGTTTTCTTACTGGTACGCTACGTACAGGTACCAAACTGATACGGAGTACCGTTTCAGATTTAGCGCTACTACCATTATATATAGTTTATAAATCGAGAATTTTTCCCATACCATCCAATTCATCCCACTGCCACTTGAATCTCAAAAACTACACTCATTATATTATCTCTATTCTATTTGAAATTATTATTCTAACTCCCATATCTACCAAAATTTGAGAGTTCAAATTTCATGCCCATAGTTCCCCAAAAACAAAGTTCAAGCTCACATAACCATATTAAACTCATCCATCTGTTTTAAACGCGACCATTTTACACTTGAGATAAGAAGGGTAATTTGGTCATTGTGTGATTTTAGGTTTCACACCATATGATCATTACCTAACTTGACCAATATGCGGTTGATACAAACGTAGGAGGTTTCTTGAAGCAGTGAGATTGGCTGGAATAGCCAGGTGAAAAACCCAGTCACAATCACAATAAGTGTAAAACGGTACCTGAAGGTAGGGGTGAAATTTCAATCGGACAAACCAAACCGAAAAATTAGTTTGGTTTGGTTTTTTCCAAGTATTGGTTGAGTCCAATTTGAAAATTTCCAACAAAAAATTGAGCCAGTTTGGTTTCGTTTCATTGAAGTACAAACTGGTATAAACCGAACCCCGAACCGTTATGTTTATGCACAATATACATTATGTAAACATATAAAAATATTGGTCTGCCTTAGCCTTACTACTATAAAAAAAATGTTAGCCTTCCTACATAATATATATAAATATTGATAAACTTTTCACCCTAGAATTTTGTAGATATCGATAATTTTTTGTATGGCTCTGGCCCAAGCAAAAGTGAGAATTCGGCCAAAACCGGTAGAAACCAATAAAATCGATAAAACTGGTGATAACTGAACCGATCCAATCCAAAATACATAATGGTCCGGTTTTGGTTTCAATTCTCTCAAACTGAATAAAGCAGTTTGGTTCCTAAAAACGTCCAAAACCGGACCAAACCGGACCGGTTTCACCCCTACCAGACGGAATCACAGTCACTGCCATCTCGCCCGAGATTAGCGGAATTGCCGATACTTGCTTACCGGTATTGGAGCCGGTATTTTTGAGATGCAAGGTACCAATTTCACATAAATCTGGTACATACCGGCCGGTACAACACGGGATTCAAAACCTTGCTTCATACTTCCTGTCTTGTAAATTTTCCAGTTTTGTCTCCTTAAATTCAACAATGGAAATTATGTAGCATTTATTAGCTTTCATTCTGTAAGGTCTACAACTACATGCTGCCCATTTCATTTGAGTTACAACCTATGGAATATCCCTGACAGATGCGTGAATAAAGTTCTTTATTTTTTAAAATTGCTAGTTTTGGCAAAGGGAAGCAGAAACCTTAAGGCAAGAGCTGAAATTCTTGGAAGAAAGCCAAAGGTATAACTTTTTGCTATGTCTTGCTTCAATAAGTAGGAAAAATCACTATATATCAAATCATGCATCCAATGTTTATAAATGCCCTATGATCAACAAAATTGGTGAAAATGTACTAGATGGGAAAAAAAAATTTGGTGGTCCAATGTCACTATCCAAGTATGCTTAATCGAGCATCACCTAGGACAAGTTTAGGGCACATGGAATTCACGGTGGGTTTAGGATAAAGAGAGATAAAGGCTGGAAAGGGGAAAGGGCCTGGCAAATAGTTTCCTGGCAACAATAATACCATAGCTGGACACCTTTTGAACATAATTCCAAATACCCTTCTTTTTAACTTGATCAATTTATTTTATGTCCATACTCGTTACTCATACGAAGATATATACCAACCAAAAGAAAAGTATAAAGGAGCTCTAATGCACCAATAGCTAAACTTATACAGGGAACAACCATAGAAATGTGATTTACTCCATCCATTCCTAAATAATAGTCCATTACGAAAAGTCGTGCCATTTTTCAAACCAAAAAATTAAGTACTTCTGCGTATAATTTTCCGAATTTTTTCACACCAAATTAAAGTACTAATTAACAAAATTTGGTACGAAAAAATTCAAAAAATTATACATGGAACTACTTAATGTTTTTTATTTGAAAACGGAAAGAGAGAGAGAGAGAGAGAGAGAGAGAGAGAGACTATTATTTAGGAACAGAGAGTAAGAGAGAGAGAGAGAGAGAGTAAGGGACTATTATTTAGGAACAGAGGGAGTACATAATTATTATGAGCATAAGAAAAACTTTGGAAGGATGCAAAACTGCAATTCTATATAAAGTTGAAATTCAGTCTCACATTTTGAGGTAGTGTACTTCAGTCAAGTAATACGCTATAAGGCTAATGCAGCATACCATGTTCATAGCATGTGGTGTACTACCTATGAAGAAGATACACTTAGTTGGATGTCGAATACCAGTGTCGGACTTGTAGGACACCGACACTCTGGACACAACACTCAAATCAAAAGTGTCCAAATATCTCTTAAATTATCAACTTACACTCCAGGGAGACTCAAAAGCTCGCTACGGAAACTCTTGGTACACTCCATAGACACCCAAAGCACACATCAATAGTGTTAAACAAAATAATAGGTTCTACTTACAACTTAAGGAAGTCTTGCATTTTGAAAGATAAATGATGGTTTAATGATTGCAAAGATGAGGAAAATGCTAACCACAACCCTTAGAGCATTTCCACCCTTGGCTTCAGGTATTGGGAATTGGGATGACAAAAAAATTTGAAGACTTACATGGCAATTTGACATGTTAGAATTTGGCATCCCTAAATAACACTCCAACCAATATGCCTAATTCTTATTGAAGGATATTTATTAAGTTTGGGGAGTTAAGTAACCAAAGAAAAGATTTGACATCACATGTCAAATTTTACATGAAAGAGGAGATGCCAAATGACACCTAAGCATTTAACACTTTGGTTGGAGTTGCTTTACTTGTCAATTCTTCCACTTTGCCTGCTGTGATATGACATCATTAGTTGGAGATGCTGTTAGGGTGTTCGTTGAAATCCGATAAAAGTGTATGATATCTTGATATCCGTGTAATGAGTGAAATCTTAACTTATATGACATTGTGTGCATATTATCGACCACCTAGTGACGGGTGGTTAGTTCCCCAAAGATGAAATGCTTTTTGCTAGAACACTTCAGTAAATCATGCAACGAAAGTGCGGATGGAGGCATAGATGGTATATCAGTACATAATTATCTTAGACCCTCATCTTTTTCACTTTTTATTCACCTTCAAGGGATTGCACACATGTGGTTGTGTTTATAAAAGGCAATAGAAAGTAGTTTTAGAAGTGTCTCCACCATGTCGTGTCCTCAAACTTTTGAAAATTGCATGCCAAAGCGTCGTGTCATGTCGTTTGTCTTTGTCAGTACCGCATTCCAAGTAACACTTGGTGTCAAAAGAAAACTACAGTATTACAATAGATTGAGCAAACAAAAAGTACAATAAGAATTTAAAGAATCACCATTCATAAGTTGTGGACTAGGAAGTACAAACATAAGGTAGTGGTGGAATAGGATTGATTCATATTTAACCCTGAGGGCACAGCCAGTGAAAAAGATGATGCAGTAGAGCATATAGCGATGTATGTGCATCATAAAATAAAAAAAAGGGCGTGTAACCATTTCAGAATGCAACTATCAAATTCACTATTACCTATAGTTCAACTGTAACGACAATTTCAGACAATTGAAGGGTGAAGAACTTAATGGTTTGAGTGTCAAAGATCTGGAAAATCTAGAAAGCCAATTGGAAACGAGCTTGAAGGGTATCAGGACCAAGAAGGTACAAAAAATTATCTTCAGCAAAATAGTTGTTACACCATATGTAGCACATATATTACCCCTATTATGGTTTTTTATTTCTGCAGGACCAGCTTTTTACTGATGAAATTCAAGAATTAAACCGCCAGGTCTTTTCAAAATTTGGCCGCAATGGTTGCCGGTCTCTGTGGAGGGGCTGCTTTTACTTTAGAATAGCTAACTTCAATTGATTACACTGCAGGGAGTCATTATTCATCAAGACAATATGAAATTGTTTAAGGAGGTTAATGTGCTACAAAAAGAAAATGCAGAATTGGAAAAGAAGGTATAGAATAGTTGTATTAACTCCATATGCCAATTTGAATAAAAAATCTGCATACCATATTTCACTTACAAATTTTCGTAATATCAAAGTTATTCCATGCTATACCTAAGAAGTTTATGCATTACAGGTATATGGAGCAAGTGACACCAATGACATACACAGAAGTTCCATCCAAACACATGGTTTTAGCCCCAGATATGACTTACATGGACCTATAGATCTGCAGCTATGCCAACCACAGCAAAAAGACCATGAAACACTACAAGAGGCAACAAACCTGCGGTAATCTTTCTCCTAAGTCCTTTACATAGTTAATCAGAAATTACAGTACAACATCGTATGATTTCAACACTTAGTTCAGTGACATCTCCTGTAAATCATAGCAGATTACCACTGCCCTAGAAAAGCAAGCAGACAACTGCGAACATGGTAATCAATGTCCATCAACAACTGCCAAAAGAGACAAATTATTGTTTACTAGAAAGCTTCGGTGGGTGAGACAGTGGGAAGAGCCATTCAGCATAAAATACTCCAACATTTGGTATGACATGCTGCATTGAATAAACGTTGCGAATGCCAAGATATGATCAACAACCCAACTTGTATAACCTTAGGAAATAGTTTCCTCAATTATGTTATCAAGATTTATCTACTGTATCCTAGTAGTTTAGTTATACCATTTATCTGGAAAAGTTTCTCTTCAAATGATCCAATAATTTTCTAACGAACTACACAAAGTTCCAAAATTTTCCAAGGTCAGTTGTAGAGTCAGTAGAAAGTAACCGAATGAAAATTCATATAATACTAGATTACTAGGTATGAGACTCAGTCTCCAAGGCGTTGTCCTTCCGTCAACACTCCCTCCCTGATTAGTATGAGATCCTTCCCTCAATTGAGGGTCTGCGAGGATCCTCACATACCCTGGAACTTAATCCGAGCTTATCACTCGATACAAAATCCATTGGATCAAGTGCTAAGGACACGAGAGTGAGGGCTTGAGTCAAGGGTGTCTTTGGAGATTCCTTAGCTTAGAGGGCATGGCAAAGTGCCATGCTGCCAAGATTTAGAAATTAGAGACATGTTGTTCGCAAGGTCTTGGCAATGCCACTCCCAAGGAAGAGTGACGATTTGGTTGACGGGCCACGTGCCATCTCGTGAGGATGACTCATGAACCTCTCAACAGTGAACAAGAAGTTGGGGTTGTGCCACGTGGCGGGGTCGGACCCATGTACCTACGGTCCTACTCCTAGGTATGTTTGGTACCATAATGGTACACAACATGCGTTATTGCTTCATTTGTAACTCACTTCAAAAGGTTTTAAGTAAACAGATCAATATTGGGACTTGGGAGAGACCAGCCTCTATCCTCGAACATTCTAACTTCATAATTGCTCAATTAGCTTACTAAAATCAGGTTTAGATTTAACTCTGAAAGGACAAACTTAGCATCACATTTTGAACAATAGAATTTAGCTACTACTTAAAAGGTCAACACAACTAGTAAAGCACTAATATTTTTCATACTTGATTCTTAGTAACGTCCAACTTAATCTTTCTGTTTATTTCCAGTTACATATGGATACAAAAAAAAAACTTGGATATACATAATTATTCGAAATTCCGACATGGGTTAGTAAAGTAGACTGTTGCCAATTACCCAAAAAAAAAAAAAACAGCCTGTTGCTTCCACAATAGTTTACTTCAAGAGACAATTTCCATTTAGGGAACTCGTGAAAAATCACCAAATTGAATGGAAAAATCTCTCCGGCATAGTGTTTTCGTTTACCCAATTCATTAGAAACTGATGGTATTGGATCACATTCCACCAAAAAAGAATGTAATCTGCAAAATTACACCTAACAAAGGATTCACAAAGACCCACAAACTTGCAAAATTATTGGACATCTCTTACATCATCAAATAAAAAACTAAATCTCTATGAGAGAGAGAGAGAGAGAGAGTTGATATAAAATTAACATATCAAGATGAAACCCTAGAGCAGATTAAAATATGATAACAAAGTATTAAAAGAAGGCATTAAAATACCCTTTTGGAGATCATCTCAAGAAGTATGGCGGGACCTGTCGGAGGATGAACAAATGCATAGGCAATATTCAATAGAATACTCGCATGGACTAGAGTTGCACAAATTGTGCACAGACACCTTGTTGGGCTCAGTTTCGAGTCCTCCCTCCACAAAGGATTCAATTCGTTCAAAAAATTAAATAATTTTTCCAATTTTTTCGAGTAGCATGGAAAAGTCAGCTCAATCCAAAGATCGTAAGCTTTTATCTAAGGGAAAAATACAAAATGCCCCCCATACTTTACACTCAATTACGCATTGCATCTCAAACTTCAACTTTTTTCAATTTACCTCCCAAACTTAAACTCCGTTAGTCAAAATGACTCCTTCCGTCCTAATCCGTTACCTCACTAACGGAAAATGATGAGGTGGCAGTTAACAGAGAGTAAAAACCGTTAGGGGAGCACAAATGCCCCAAAACGACGTAGTTTTGGGGCGGCCCAAGGGGAACAAAAAAAAACTAAAAAAAAAACCTAAAATCAGTCTCTCTCTCTCTCTCCTCCCAACCACATCTTCCTCTCTAAACCCAAATCAGATTAGGTCAAAATCACAGACCCAATTATTTATCTAAAATTTTTTTTTTTCAAAAAAACATCTCAATTTTTTTTCAGAAATAATTATTTATCTAAAAAAATTTAATTTTTTAAAATTGTTCTCAAAAAAAAAATCTAAAAAATTATTTCGGAAACAATATTTTTCAAAAAAACTGATTGTGATTGTTCTAAAAAGTATTTTCAAGTAAATTTTTTTGAAAATAGTTTTTGTTTCTCCAAAATTGTTTTCAAAAAATATATATTTTTTCAAAAGTGGTTCTTTAAAAAAATATTTTTCTTGTTTAAAAAAAAACTAAGAAAGACTGTTTTTGATATAAAAAAAAATTATCCCATAAATAATCTCACGCGAATCAAACATGGGATTGGGTAGATTAAGGATGAAATTAATACCAGGACTACCAATCCCAAGATTATTAGTCCTATGTATTTTAATCCCAGGATAATTTTTGGGATAATTTTTTTTATGGGACGATAGTCCTGGACTATTTGTCCTGGGATTGGTAGTCCTAGACTATTTGAAAAAAAGAACCATTTTTAAAAAAAATATTTTTTGAAAACAATTTGGGTAAAACAAAAACGAAAAACATTTACTTGAAAATACTTTTTAGAACAATAACAATCAGTTTTTTAAAAAAAAACATTTTTGGAAAATAATTCTTGGAAACAATTCTTTTTAATAAAAAAAATAAAGATTCTTAAAAAATACTATTTCCAAAATAATTTTTATAAATAAAGTTTTTTTGAAATATATTATTTCCGAAATAATTTTTTAGATGTATTTGTTTTTTTGAAAACAATTTAAAATATATATATTTTTTAGATGTTGTTGGGGGAGAGAGAGAGAGAGAGAGATTTTAGGTGTTTTTTTTAGTTTCTTTTTCTTTGGACCACCCCAAAACTACGTCGTTTTGGGGCATTTGTGCCCCCCATTAACGTTTTTACTCTCTGTTAACTGCCACCTCATCATTTTCCGTTAGTGAGGTAACGGATTGGGACGGAAGGAGTCATTTTGAATAACGGAGTTAAGTTTGGGAGGTAAATTGAAAAAAGTCAAAGTTTGGGATGCGATACGTAATTGAGTGTAAAGTATGGGGGGCATTTTGTATTTTTTCCCTTTATCTAAGCTTCTTCTACCTTTTCAATTTTTTGCCAAACGATATACATTAGCGGGACAGGGGAGTTAGTAGTGTTAGTAAGTTAGACAAACCACGCCCCTCGTGGGGCTTGAACCTCCGCCTCCACTGAGGAGGCAAGTGAACACACCAGCTGAGCTAGCCTGGCGGTTCCTACCTTTTCATTCGGAATACTCTTTTCTAAAAAAGTTACAAGATTGGAACAAGAACTTACAATCGGATTGGGGGTTGTTTCACATTACTAATTTGTGTGACTTTTTTTTTTAACTTTTTGCATTTTTTTACACTTGTAGGGTTTTGTATTTGATCGAGTTTCGGTCATAATTTTGTATTTTTCCGATTGCTCTCACAAAAAGTTTGACGCAAAATTAACAAATGCAATATTTTTTCCTGATAAAGACAAATAACCAAAAAGTGTAAAATATTAAGGGGAACAAGGCCTGAATTAAATTTTAACAGGGTTGCTTGAAAAGTTTAGCAAACATGTTTTTTGACAGATTATGATTAACTTAATTATTTCGGTTAATCAGTCTTAACCAAAGCCAAAAGAGTTCGGCAAACACGATTTTCGGAAAGCGTGCTTGCTAACCACGTTTTCACGTACTTCGAGAATAAAGTCGAAAAACTTGCGTTTTAATTAATAAAGTTTAAAAAAAACCTCAAATCGGTTAATTGGAATTTAATGAAAATTTGGATCGTTTTTGTGGGACCCGAAAGTGGATTCCACGAAGTATCTGTGGTTGATCTGTGCAACTCTTTTTTGTGCAAGTAGTCTTTCTAGACAAACTAAAGTTTCATTTTGGAGCTTGTTAGGGGGAGAGAAAGTAGGGGTGCACACCGGCCTGGTAGCACGCCCAACCCATCCCAGTTTTTTTAGGGCTTGGGATAAATATTTAGGCCCTATGGGCCAGGCTGGGTTAAGATTTTAAGCCCATTTACTAAATGGGCTGGGTTTGGGAAATTCCTCTAAGGCCCAACCCAGCCCGTCCCGACCCGATTTGAATAATATTTTATTTTAATACTCTATATAGAGATTGATGGAGTTGGAGGGAACTATCTTTTTTAGTACTTTAATTGCATTTTTAATTTATAGGTTTGTTTTTAATATTTCTATAAGAACTTAGAACTTAAAGTATATTATTACGGTTGTGAATTAGTACAATTGTGATCGTTATGGTTGATTAATTTATATTTGTGATACCATGCTTTAAAAAAATAAATGGGTTTGTTGGACGGGCTAGGGAAATTAAAATTTTATTTGAGTTGGGCTTGGGCATATTAAATGAAGCCCGATTATAAATCGGCTGGGCTCGGGAATGCACAAATCTCGTTATTATAGAGTATAAGCCCAGCTTGAATCTAGCCCGGCCCGGTGTATGTGCACCCCTAAAAGAAAGAGATTGAGAGGATAAATTTTTGGGTGACAATAGGGTTATCACATGGGACTCATAACCGGTCTGTAAGCCAATATAAAAAGGACAACTTCACGAAATGTCACATTAACACATTTACTATTTAATACTCATCAATTTTTCCCTTGTCATCACCGTCACCCTCCGTCTAAAAACAAACAGAATGGGTAACAATCATGGACTACAAATGGTCTAATTGGGGTTAGGTGGATGAAACGTGGATGCATAAAGGGGATGTAGAGTGTTTCTCCCTCTCTAGACCATCTTCTCTCCCATCATCTCTCTCTAATTTGTTTAAGATATTATTTTGTGGGAACCTTTAAGAAAAAAGGTAAGGGTTTGTTTGATTTTCGCCCCTAAATTCTCTAGGATAAAAGTTGAATGATTGATCAAGTCCTTTTTTTTTTTTTTGATAGGCAATAAAGTTTTACGTATTAAGAAACTTGACAAGGGTACATCAAGTTGGGGAAGAAGGGATGGGACTCCAATTGAGGTTGAAGAAATTAAAACGCTTAATGGGACAAAAACCCAAAAACTCTTTGTGGACGTCGCTTCGCGGAACGGGCCCACGCTTTTTGGGTTGCGTTTGTGAAAAAAGGCGATCCGGGAAAAAGGAAAAATTTAGAGTCGCTACCCGGGGTTTAATTTTTGGAAAATGTTAGGTACCCGAGAAACCGTTTAGAAAAATAATGACTCTTGTGCCGCTGAAAAAGGGTTTGGTCTGCGAAAAATAGAGATTTGGGTTCGGGAGCCAGGTTACCCGCGGGGAAGGTTTTGTTCGAAAAATGCACCCCGCGTGCCCGGAATTTTCCGGTCTCTACTAAATCTTTGTGGGATTATTCTTGAAAAGATTTTAACGAAAACCTTATTTCACATAAACAATATATCGAGAAACACTATGCTTAAAGGGAACGAATAATGATAACAAGTCATGTAATACGCAATCAAGTATATAAATGCAAGAAAATTAACTGAGAGGGGGTTTAAATGCAAAAACAGAAAGTAAAGGTGGTTAACCGCAATTTAACCCACTGGTTCTTACCAAAAACAGAGCATCGGATTTTCTGAAACAGAGCATACAAAAAGTTTTTCCAGTGACACCGTACGGTGTCCGAAATTACACCGCGCAGTGCCATGAGGATGCCGTACGGTGCCTCTGTGCGGTGTATTTTTCAAAAATTCTCTTTTTTATCCGATTGAAACCCACTTTGTTTTTGGTATAAAAACCACACCATTTACTGATAAAAACAGGTTTGGAAAATGTTTTTAGTGAATGAATGTACCTCGTTTTAGGGACGGCATCCCGTGACAATCGATAATGTCGTGCGGTACCTACCCGAGAGGCTCAAATTTTACTGGAATGTTTCTGTTTGGACTCGAGGAAGAGCTACGGAGCTCTCGTCAAGCCCGGTGGAAACTCCCCTCAGAAGATTGCTATCTCAATTTGAACGCGAATGTATACCTTTGGGTTTGCTCGGTTAAGACCACGGACCTTGAAAGGGATCGATTTGAGGATTAGAAGCTATAGTTGTAGGCTTGTAAGAACAAGGGTGGTATAATTCGAACCAGAAAGGGTTTTGACAGAGTAACGAGGAGACGAACGAATTGTTTTCGGGAGGGATTTTGGATGAGAATTGATGAACCGATCCCTTCGGCCTTCCTTTCTCACACCTTATATAGAGGAAAATTTGAACGAATTCATCATTTGGGTGATACTCGTACGCCAAGAATCGCATCATTGCTCTGGAGCAGACGCGGGAATCCTGTTGATGGGACAGGGACGTCGTACGGCATCAAAGGTATACCGTACGATGTATAGTGTAACACCGTACGGTGCAAAAAGAATTTCAAGCCGTACGATTATGGGTTTCAGGCCGTACGGTTCAAGTGGGTTTGGGTTTTTGGCTCTTTTGATCCATCCGACTCAAGTATCCGTTTCAAGGTACATTTCACGCGTTCTTTTCATCATTGGGGACGCACAAGTTATCAAAAATTGGGGTGTCTACACTCTTGATGGGCAAAGCCAAATCATCAAATGGCCTAACCCAGAACAAGTAATAAGACATTGAAGCCCAATACATTTCAAAGGCATACCCAATAGAAATAATGAAGCCCATATCCAAAGCCCAGAAAACCCAAACTCTAGTGTCACCTTCCCCAAAACCATCCACCGGCCGACATAACCACCACCACGCCACCACCCAACAGACCCCTACCCCTTACCGTTAGGCCAGAACCAGTTCCATCCAACAATGAGAAACCCGGGGGTGGGGGTGAGAAAGAGCCGATGATGGAAGAGATCGGTGAAAGTAGCAACAAACTCCACCGACACCGTTAAGCAAAGACGGGATCATCCAGCAATGAAATCCAACGGAGGAGAAACCAACGATAAAGGATCAAACCGGTCGAGAGGGAGGAGGAAAGGGAAGCATGAGAGAAGGAACCGAGGACGCCACCTAAGGGAAGCATCTCCCGACCCAGAGGAGGAAACCTGTGTCGCCATGAACTAATCGAAATGGTCGCACTCCATGGGTGACCACAAAGAAACTACCACTCCGGCCCTCACAAACGGCTAGGAGAAATGGCAGCCTAAGTTCCATACGTCGTTGCAAGCCACCAAGGGCAACCGCCACCGACTGCCCATCCATACCTACAAAACAGAGAAGGAAAAACCAAAAAATGGAGGAAGAGGAGATCGGAAGGGGAAGGGGAGGGAAAGAGAGAGGAGGAGGATAGATCAGACCAGGGAAAGGATTGTCCATCCATCCCACCACCACAAGAGGGCCGAAGCCTGGGTGGGAGGGGGGAAGAAAAAGTGAGGCGGCTAGGGTTGAGTCTGTTAAGGAGAGAAAGAAGATAGATGGGGAGATTTTCTCTTTTTCAATCTTGAATTGATCGAGTCCTTGCTAATATTCGAATGCTCTTTTTTTTAGAGGCACCCATAATGAAAAATTATGGTTCCCTAAAAATTCGTAAAAACCCTAACAGTATGAATGCGATTCACTAGTTAATACTACCAGCAGAAATTCATGCAAGCAATCAAATCTCACAACACAGAGATATACGTGGAAAATCCCTGAATGGGTAAAAACCACGGGAAGGAATCAAATCACTATAATCATTGTGCAGTTATAGATAAACCTATCCAAACGATGTAAATCCACACAACGTTCTAAGTATCACCTGCTGAGTCACACGTACACCGCACCCAGTGATCTTGATCGCCAACGCCTTGAATCGCACAAGCCTTCCAATCATTTGCCTTTCAAACTTCACGAAAGAACTCTAATCGAAAGTTGATTGTTGAAGCATCAAATCCCTTGAAGATGAACCCTAAGCATCCGGCCTTCAAATATCTTCAAGGTCCATTAAAATAACTCTCACAAGTGTGTTATATGTAAATAAACGCCCAGAAAGGTGGCTGCTGCGTTCTAAGAGATAATGAAAAAACCCTAGCACATTGGTATTTATAGAGAGCTGTCCGCGCCCAACTTGTTCAACAGGTTGCTCCAGCAAGTCCTGAAATTTTCTGTAGATTCTTGGCAGAAGAGTTGTTTGGTATGTTGCTCGAGCAGGTTGCTAAAGGCAACCCATTTGCTTGATGTGTAGCTTGTATGTTGCTTGAGCAAGTTTCTTGAATAACATCAAAATAAAGACTGCTATAAAAAGAATTACATATTGATTTCCTTCCACACCTAAACAGACACTCTAAAAATTAAAATTACAACTCGATGTAAATGTGTGTTTTGTCAAACGGATTTGCCAAAACAAAGAACTCCGGAACTTGGTCCTTACAATCTCCCCGTGGCATTTCTATGACAAAACACACTACAAATGCAATCTATCCTATATAAGCGAGTTGTAGAGAGGTTGCAAACAAAACTCAACATCCAAACATATTAGAATAGCAAGCAACCTACTCCCCCTTTCATCATTCTCCCCCTTTTTGACATAGAATGACAAAGGGCGAATAGGATAAACAAGAAAACAATAAATGTGAACAGAGGAGAACATTGAACAATTAAAGACCAAGAGAAGTAGCCAAGTGAGATATTTAAGAGAGAAACGAACACTAGCACAAATAGCATGATGCCTAAACTCAGAAACACAAAAAGCTTAATAAAACAAAAACAAAACCAAATGCTAAAAGATAATGAAAATTTTGAAGATACGAGAATAGATTGTTTTTAGCCTAAGTATTGTATCATGAGATAAGATGAGATTGTTTTTAGCTCTGATACCACCTGTTGGGAGTTTGTGCGATGCATCGATCCCGCCATCGCTTCCGATGCGCCGGCATGCACAAGGCCCATACTTCTGGGGAGTATTCACGGAGTCCACCACATTCGTTGGGCCCAATATACATAAAATGACCCATATCCACTTAAAAGGCTAAGCCTTGTAAGTGGTGAGTCATCCAATTGTATATTAAGGTCCAACCCTTTTTCTATTTTTTCAATGTGGGACTTATCCTTCACACATGTTCTAACAAATCTCCCCCTCATGTGTGAACCGTACATTGAGCCTTGCCCGTTTCTTTGCATCCAAGCTCCCCCTTGATTTTGATCTACTACTCTCAACCCAATCTTCCAAACTAGGCTTATTTTGCACCAACTCCAACGGTTCAGATCCATCCATCGAATTCTCCATTGAGAGCCAACGTGCCCATTCACTGGCTCCATGCTCCCCGATGAGAAACTCCATTGAGAGCCAACGTCAACGTCCCCATTAACTGGCACCATGCTCCCCGACAAGTCAACGTGCAACACGTGTTCCATTCGCTTGCATCACCTTGCAACGGGCACACCTCATTACTTGCACTATCGAATTTTTCTATTTCCATTACTTGAAATTCACCATGCAAGCCTATCCATGGTGCGCCGAGAGTCTGCCCATAGATCGTCAGCCATTGGCTCTGATACCACTTGTTAAATCAGGGTTCCCTAAAAATCTGTAAAAACCATAACAGTATGAATGCGATTCACTAGTTAATACTACCAGCAGCAATTCACGCAAGCAATCAAAGCTCACAACACAGAGATATACTTGGAAAACCCCTGAATAGGTAAAAACCACGGGAAGGAATCAAATCACTATAATCATTGTGCAGTTACAGATATACCTATACAAACGATGTAAATCCTCACAACGTTCTAAGTATCACCTGCTGAGTCACACGTACACCACACCCAGTGATCTTGATTGCCAGCGCCTGGAATCGCACAAGCCTTCCAATCGTTTGCCTTTCAAACTTCATGAAAGAACTCTAATCGAAAGTTGATTGTTGAAGCATCAAATCCCTTGAAGATGAACCCTAAGCATCCGGCCTTCAAATATCTTCAAGGTCCATTAAAAGAACTCTCACAAGTGTGTTATATGTAAATAAACGCCCAGAGAGGTTGCTGCTGCGTTCTAAGAGATAATGAAAAAACCCTAGCACATTGGTATTTATAGAGAGCTGTCCGCGCCCAACTTGCTCTACAGGTTGCTCAAGCAAGTCCTGAAGTTTTCTATAGATTCTTGGCAAAAGAGTTGTTGGACATGTTGCTTGAGCAGGTTGCTAAAGGCAACCCTTTTGCTTGATGAGTAGCTTGTATGTTGCTAGAACAAGTTTCTTGAATAACATCAAAATAAATACTGCTATAAAAAAAATTACATATTGATTTCCTTCCACACCTAAACAGACACTCTAAAAATTAAAATTACAACTCGATGTAAATGTGTGTTTTGTCAAACGGAATTGCCAAAACAAAGAACTCCGGAACTTGGTCCTTACACATAAAATAATATTTTAAACAATTTGAACGTTTGGGGCATGCGAAAGGTCTATGGTGCAGTATGTGACATGGTAACCCCTCGCAAGGCGTGATTAGGTTCTACGTGAGTGGCGCGCGGCGCTGGGCAACAACAGGTGCAAGACCGGGGTTTTTATCCTGCATCCGTTCAACATAATTAAACCCTATAAACGAAAAATTACGTGTTGGTCTTGGGCATGGTCATGTTCATTGTATTGCCCTCCAAAACAGCGGATAACAGAAGGCTTATTTGAGCAATTTGCAAGTTAACAGCTAAATTGTGTACAAAAACTTAGAAACTTACAACCTTTTCTTAATTTTGAACTCTATATTACAATAATTTGTCAACCTATACAAAAACAACACCCCAACACCCTTCCCCTTAGCAATTCAAGTTTAATTTAAAAGCCAAGAAAAGGAAAAATCAACCACCATCAAACCTTAATCACAAAGGCTTTCGTATGGTATGGTCCGTGCCCAAACTATTATAATTCCAAAAGTAGTATCCCAAATTGTAGCCTAGTTAAATGTGGTGTTTTTTCGAAGATTTTCATGGCCGAACAAGTTGTGGTTCTGTTGAGCTACTACTAGTGCTTACTTGAGCACCAAAACTTGAAGTAGGAAAGAGGAGTTCCGCCTGTGGGAAGGAGTTGTTGGATGGAACGTCCAGTAACAGATCTTGGTTGGAACTCCCGTCCATAAACTGGAAAGAGTCGAGCATTAGGGAGCTACTATCTGGGGGAAATGCAAATAGGCTTCTTGGACTAAAGCAAGAGCCATCGTTGTCTATGAGTTCCTTGTGTTCATAGATACCGCCCTTTGTAATCCATTTGGGGACCTTGATGGTAACTTTTTTTCCTGAAACAAAGACAACGATTATTCAATGTAAACAAGAGAAGAAAACAGCTTGTGTCGTACTACAAGTGAAAGGTGCATGGTAAAGTAACCTCATTTGTTCATTTTATTTTTTATCGGACTCGTTTGTTGTAGTTCTAGTTCTTTTCGTTTTTGATTTACTTGATGAGAATACATGTTGTCAGGATTATTTGGCAGCTCACTACATCTTCGTCTTCATCCACATGAATATATCATGATGAACAATTCCTTAGGATGTGTAGGATAGGTTCTTATGTATGAGTCAAAATAAAATTAACTTGGAGAGGCAAACAATAACTAACGATTGAACAAGAATAAGAGAGTGTGTAAAGGGGTAAAGGATTAAGCCAAATATACAGAAAGAGAAGGCAGCAGTGTTCAGCTCATTCCCATTTGGATCATCATCGTCCTCGAATCACAGTTCAAAAAGAAAGATGGGCTCGCGAGCACTTGCAAGAACAATATTCTTGATTCCAGGGCTCTGAGTCTCTCTCTCTCTAGGATTTCCGTGCTCTAAGGATGAATTAATCTCTCTGTGAACTGGTGAAGGAATGCCTCATATTTATAGGGATCTGTACCCAATCATTGGGCTGCAGACATTTCCCCAATAACATGATGACACGTGCTCTCTCCATATACCTGGGCAACGTGGGTGATGTCACTGGCCGTTAGGAAGCTTCCTTTAGGTCATTCTAGTTCATCCTCTTCCCTCGCAGCGACCCTTAATCCCTTAAAGCCACCAAGCCACTTGTATATCCCCTATTCCTGCGGTGCTGGGCATGGTCGCGAGCCCTTTGGCTCGCGCCAGGACCTAACTCGAGCTCGTATTGACTTCACTACCCCTGCCTTTTGGTCAGGTACAGTCACGAGCTTGATTCGCGTATTCGCGTAAGCATTCACTCTTTCCCGTCGCGCCCATCTCCTTCACGGAAGACGTCGGGAGGGATGATCTTCTAGTAGATGGTGTTTCCTTTGCACAGGGCACCCCTTATGTAAAGTATCTGCAATTCTGTCATGTTCTTCCTCGAGGTTATCACCTTCGCAGTGGGGTTTTGCTTTGGCCATTTTATTAGCTACTGAGTTATGACGTGTCCTTTGGGACTTTTTTCGAGCCACGTGGCCATTTATTACAGGTTGGTCAACCGCCCTGTCACCCGACGCGCTGACCTCTCCTACAGGATGTAAGCATCGCAGTTGGGTACAGAATCCCACATAGAAAAATACCTTTTCCCCACACGTCCAAATTTTTTGATTCAAAATTCAAAAAGTTAAACTTGATTATTCAAATTCGAAAGTGTTTGCGTGGTTCAACTTTTCACTGCTTTCATTTCTAACTGAAAATGGTAGTGCACGGCTTCCCTATGGATAGATTAATTCATCCCAGAACCTCGCTCTGGCACTCCTACATTAGAACCTGCTAGCAAACTTGATAAGATCTAGAGAGGAAGGGGAACATTTCAAAATAACCCCTAACCTTTCACCAAAATCACACGGAGACCCCTGACTTTAACAAAATATCAATTAAACACCTGTAATATATAAAAATTCATCAATTAAACCCCTACCGTCACCCTCCGTCTAAAAACAGATGGAATGGGTGATGTGGACTCCATGTGGACGCATACCTGGCGTGTAATAGGATTCTCTCACTCTCTCTTGAAAGGTCAGGGGTTATTTTGAAACTTTCCTTTCTCCCCCTCTTCTACTTCCCCTCCAAACACCACCATCCCAAAACCCACCTCTACAAATAAAAAAATGCTTCCTTTATCTCAAATCTTTCAATGCCAACTCCATCCAACCATTGTGAACCACTGGAGTAGAGTTAATAATCATGGGATCATAAATATTTGTGGAAGTGATCTTGGCAACTAGGGATGGGCATGGGGAGGGTAGGGGGTGGATACCACTACCTCCATCCCCGATCCCCGAACCTAAATCAATCCCCATCCCCTCCCCGATCCCCACCGGGGATTTTATTTTAACCTCCATCCCCGCCCCAATGCGGGGAACGGGGATCCCCACGGGGAATCGGGGATCCAAAAATTCATGCACTAGTCCATGCCATTACCCATTAAATTCAACCCCCACGGCCAAAATTTCATTCCATCCGTGCAATTTGGTTCCCATTACGCATTAAATTCAATATGTAATATGCATTTGCAACACACAAGAATGGTTTTAACAAGCCTATGCATAAAATGGTTTCATAAAATGACCGTGAGAATTGGGTAAGAGTTAATGGGCTCTGGACACTAGATAGAGGGGCCGGGGCTGTGGAAAATAAATTTTAAAAACTTATAATATAATAAATATATTATATATATATGTGTGTGTGTGTGTGTGTGTGTGTGTGTGTAAACAGGGATGCGGGGAGGGGCGGGGAACGGGGAGGGGAGGGGATCGGGTAGGGGACTAACAATACCATCCCCTAACCGATCCCCAAATTTTTTTAAAAATAATTCCCATCCCCGACCCGATCCCCGAAAAAATCCCCGAATCCCCTCCCCGAATGGGTAGGGGACGGGTTGGATAGAGGCGGGTCGGCCGAGATGGCCATCCCTATTGGCAACTCTACTACCGCCTATTGGGGTCTTCTTCCGTTATGGCTGTGGAGTAATCTTCTTCTTTTTCCTTTCTCCTACCCCATTGATCTCACTTCCCGTATTTGCATTTGGCTTGCCCACCAATAAGCCAGAATCAGTTTGGTCGGTCGTTTTTGTTCAAAAAAATATAATTTATAAAACAAGGAATTTAACAATTATTTCATAGACCAGTAGTTATGTCCGGGTATCGTCCACAAGGAATAAAATGCTAAGTTAGTGTATATTCAATCTATTTCTAGTTTAATTCAAGAGGAAAAGAAGTTTGGGTTTTGATTGTTCACACTAAAATTAACTTAGAAAAGCAATAAGGGAGCTTGAAAACGAGGGAGAAGAAGTGGTGGGGTTTCGATTCAACCTCCCCTCATAACATAATTGTGACGAAATCTAGAGTTCTATTCAACATATAACCAGATTACCGTTAGGGTAGCAATTCCTAGCGATAATCCCTAAAAATATAATCAAGACTCGTACTCCGTATAGACTATCTCAACACAGCACAGATCGTCTCACCGGACAACGGGCGGCATGACCCGTCTCACGTCGTATAATCTACTCAAAAACTATCCCAAAATATTGAAAACGGTTGCACAATAGTGTTTGATATCATGAATACAAACACAATATGAAGATTGGAAGAATAAAAAATTTCATAAAAATAATGAATCATCCAACCTGCACAACTGATGTTGAATATAAGATCCTAAAAATCTATACAATCATATTACTCGGAGAGATATTCTCGTTACCCTAACCGAAGCGATTAGACGATCATGGATGTTTTTCTTCCCGCCACCGTCACGGACTCACAGTCGTGAGCCCTGTTATGCGTCCAAAAGAGCCGCCCGAGAAGATTTACTGATTTGCCAGAGCACTTAAATTTGTCACTCCTCTCTCTAGAAAACTTCAAACTCTCCGTCTCTCTAGAAAACTTCAGGCGGCTAGGTTTTTGCTTGGGGGAGGCGCCGCCTCCTCTCCCTCCTCCCCCCAGGCGGTCTTCCACCCTCTCCCTCTCTCCCTCTCTCTCCCTTCGCTTCCTTCTTCCTTCTTTTTTCCTTTTCCTTTTTTGTTTGCAGGTTATGGTGAGCTGGTGCGGCTTTGGCGAAGTTGTTGGGCCTCTCCCGCACTCCCTCCCTCCCTCTCTCCTTCTTCCCCCTCTCCCCCAGAGCGTTTTTCTCCCTCCTTGGTTCCAGATCGACGTGGGTTGCAATGTTGGTTGCACCCGCTTCTCTGCCTAACGGCCCGTCGGTTCTCGGATGGTTTGCAGCGTTTTCTTGGTTGATGTGCTTTGGGTGGTTTGGTGGCGATCGGGTGTGGGCGTTTGTGGCGCCAGGTCATCTTCACATGGCCACCGGTTTTGGCTGTTGGGCTGCTCCGGTTCTTTGCCTAACGGCAAGTGCTTATGTGGATGTTTCTTCTGGGCTTGGAGGTTGCGGTGGGGCGAGGCTTTGATGATGGTTCTCGGGGGCTTTTCGGGGCAGCGTTTTGGCAGCAGGTTGTGGTGACAGAGGGTGAGGGGCTGCCAGGGATGTTGTGGATGTTTTCCGGTGTCGCGGCAGGGACGAGGAGCGGAGGAGCTGTGAACCGACTACTTGGGTTTTTTCTTGGGCAGTGCACTGGGCTTTCTTGGGCAGTGCACTGGTCCTGGGGTAGTGCGTGGAGGCACTTTGGGCATTTAATTTTTATTTGGCGGCTACGACGGCTTTTGTTCTTCTAGGTTGCGGCTACTCCGGGCAGTTATAAGTTCCGTTTCGACGGCTTCCTGGCTGCCACTCTCGGAGTCTCGGCAGTCTTTCTGGACGCGTCAACGTGGCTGTTCATCTTCCAGGTTTTGATTAGGTTTTGGTGGCCGCGGCGGCAGGCATGGAAAATCGTTTGGATGGGCTGTCATGGTGAATTTTGTTTGGGCTTTGCTTGGTTTCTCGTTTGGCTCCTTGCCAACCGTTGGGGTCCGATGTGGCTTATTACGTCTTTCTGTAGTGAGGGTGAAATTCCCTTCTATGGGCGTAACTACCCTTCCTCCCTTTTAATCTTTGTATTTTTTCAGAGATTAATAAAGTTATTTGATTATCACAAAAAAAAAAAAAAAAAAGCTTCAAGTCTAAAAGGAAACTTCCCTTTTCAACCAAAACTCCACCGCCTTCTCCTTTTGTTAATGACCAAATTTTCTCTTAATTAGAGAATAGTTTCTCTCAAGATGGCCTTTTCCCTGGTTCCTATGCCAAAACAAAATCTAATTAATTTGATTGGCCATTCGTTTAAACACCGGGTAGCAATCCGCAAACTTGTTTTTTAATACCGATTGTGCGCCTTTTGTCTCTAAATAACATTGAATGGCTTTGCAAGTCCTGAAACGAGGAAAACGAGTATCAAACTCCAAATAATACATTAAACGGATACAACAAGTATAAATAAATTAAGGAGCGTAAATGGGTACATTTATGCACTTATCACAGTCCTGTCCATTATTAAAATTGCATTTTCACTCAAATACAAGTGCTACTCACCATCCAAACATGAAATCTAGTGCTCATTCTGTAGTATCAATATCAGCTATTGAATCAGTTTAAGACACGATCCAGTTTACCGCACAAGTGACTCCAATCTTCCCCTTTTGGCATTCCTATTGATCAAACATGTTCCATATTCAATTCATCAGAACCATATGAAATCTCTAAAACCTTATTATATGAGATGGCGATTTAACAAGTAGATGATTCTGCAATATCAATTCAAATCACAGGAATTTATACAGACTAGTATGGGAACCTAAATTAAAACTGAACCTAATAGTTTTCCCGATCGATTTCTACTGCAGCTACATGGGAAAGAAGAAGGTTGTGCGCTACAATGTAAGGTTCTGTAGCAAGATTCCGTGGTCAAGTAGTTCTAATGAAGTACTTGCATAAGATCGATGCAACATAAGGAAGCTCCATGTACAAGATTCAAAAGTTTTTTTTTTTTATTTGAATTTCTTTAGAATAAGATTTTGATTTGGAATATTTTTTTTTAGGTTAGAATTATTATCTTTTTGTATTTGGTTTGATTTTGATTTCCGATTTTATTAGAATTCTCGGTTTAGTTGAATTAAGAGTTGCCTCTTCTTTCATTAGTTTGAGTCCCAGTTGAATTAGGATTTGTTTCTTCTTTAATTAGTTTGAGTCGTAGTCGAATTAAGGTTTTCTTATTATAAATAGGGATGTAACCTTTCATTCTAAATTCAAAACTGTAAAACCTTCTTAATCTTGTCCTACATTAGTTGCTTCCGCACCTGCTTAATCTTTCATTCTAAATCTGAGGATGTCGTACTTGCTTCCGCACCTACACTCGAAACGGGCGGTGGATCAGTCGCTCCTAGCCGAAGAAGAACGCCTCGTAATCATCCGATTCGGCCACAATTGGGACGAAACTTGCATGAAGATGGATGCGTTTCTGGCTTCTGTTGCTGAGACAATAAGAAATTATGCGGTCATATACCTGGTAGACATCACGGAGGTGCCCGACTTTATTGGAATGTATGAGATGTATGACCCATCGACCATAATGTTTTTTTTCAATAACAAACACATAACGATTGATCTTGGCAATGGAAACAACAACATGATCAACTGGGCAATGAAGGACAAGAAAGAGTTCATTGAAATTGTTGGGTTTGCTTATTATTGTGCTTTGTAAATCTAACTTTGTGTGAGGGTTATGCACAATTACTATGCTGGGCTTTTTTTCTTTTCATCTGGTTCTGGGCATGGACCAAACTGTAGCAATTTGAGGCATGTTTGTGATAAATGCTTTTGGATGCTCTCGCACGTGTTCTTGTAAGGTATTCTTTCCTTGATTCTGATTCTGGTTGCACTCCATGATATATTTTCGGATGCTATATATTCGGCTTGTAGTTGGGGGGTTTTGACCATCTATTCCATAAGTTTTTTAAATCGAATCATTAGTTTAATCAAGAAGTTAGTTTGGTTTGGCTTTGCGTCTAGGATGATTGAGATTGGGGAAGGATATGCAAAGTCTGAATGCTGCCTATGGTGTAGATTTAGTTACTATTTGTATGTTGGGTTAGTTCAGAAATATGAAAAGGCAAAACCTGGTTTCTCCAGCGAGATGTTCTCGCTCCGAACATCAGTGAAATTACGGATGGTTTTCTACATATTTGTATGTGGTCAAAGGTGTGATTAGAGTGTCACCTTCTCGTAATTCTATAATACACTGTGATTTTGGAATTAAGTGTGCATATTCCATCGCTTCTTGTCAATGTCTAATGACTTGAGTTCCAATAACTGTTCCTAACTTCCCTAATTTCCATCCCATGTATTCTATGATTTTCCTGATAACCCATCTTCATTACTGAAAATGAGAATTATCAACTCGGCTATCACTTATACCAGGTAAATGAGAATTATACTACTTCATTTTAGCGTGAACTTGGCAAAATAGTACTCCCTCCGTCCCAATTTGTTGCGTCTGTTTCCTTTTTGGAACTTCTCAAAAAATTGTCTATATTTCATAATCTATAATATTTTTTACGATTTCGAAATCTTTGTTTTAAAAAATTAATTGAGATCTATCAAACAAGATCCATATTGACTATAAAAAACATTATAGATTGAAAGATATATATATGCGATTTTTTGAGACGTCCAAAAAAGGAAATAAACGCAACAAATTGGGACGGAGGGAGTAGTAAATACTTTAACATTCAAATTTCACATCCCATCCTACGTGTTGACAAGCATAGACGTTCAACACAGATTCTTTTGGCCTGCCTCTACGGAAAATCCTAAATAAAACACAGGCATGATACTTGTGGTATGCACAAGGCCTTGAACCTAGCTTCTTCCACACAATGTCCTTTTCACATAAGGCCATCTCCAACCCTTCACCTTTTCTTTCATCTGATTTGAGTGAAAATATCAGTTAAAAGCTTGATTCATGAAGAACCAAATCTGGTGAAGAGAAAACCCATCTCTTACATTTAAGAATTAAAGTCGACCAGTTTCAAATTTTGTAAGAGTGATTTGGTTCATCTTTCATTTTATGAAAATTTTGCCTGTTCATGATTTGGTATATACTTGGTGAAAGGGTTGGACAGATGCCTTAAGGAGTTAGTAATTGAGACTGATGGAAGATCGTTTTCTAGATACTCAAATGATATTTTCAGGAACCATGAAACATTGAAAGGCAGCGAAAATCTCGTAAGGGCCAAATTTGGGACAAACCGAATGAAACTTATTGCTAACTAAGATGAAAAATGAAAGCAATGAAATATGACACTTTCTGCTAAACCGTGCCCTGATGATCATTTAACTTCTCCCGTATTTTCTGGGTAATGAGGCCTTCATCACAAACAAGTTAGTCTCCACGTAAGTTGATCTCCAAATGCGTCACTCCTCTCTATGCTACCCATTTCAATGCCTCCAAGCCCTTACAAACTTCGACCATGGCATGTGAATGTGCTGGCATGAGACCCTTCTTCCTTTGAACAATAGTATCCCCATACAAAACTAGAGAAATGAGACACCACTAATTTGAGCATGCATTGAAACCAAGCATTAGTGCGGGACTTTCCTTTTCAATTATCACGAATATAGGAGATTAATGGAAGTTTACATTAAACTTGAGTTACGAAATGTACTTTCTGGGAGAATGGCAAAAAAATTGTCGGACAGCCCCATATCCTAACTTGAGTGTTGGTCCGACAATTTTGCAGGCATCACAAATGCGACGAAACCAAGACCGTGAACCATACGCAACCTAATGTGGCACTTAAAAGTGTGCAAAACATACCGCATTAATCCTTTGTACATGCACATGTAGCATATGTTAATATAATCTGATTTGTTAACCCCACTCACTTCAGCAAAATCACTAAACAAGTCTCCCTCAAAGCATCCCAAACCATATTCAAGTTGTATCAAACGGAGCAAGTTACAGCAAAGAACAAAACCAACTTTGTAAAAATCCCCGATTTGTAATCATGTATCGACATCAACAGTTGCATCAGTTGATATCCGGAAGCCCCAATTTTTAAAGAACGAACTCTAATTTGTAATTAAAAAGCCCCAATTTTTTAAGAAGAAACCCTAATTAAACTTCCGCTCGTGAGAGAGAAGAGACGATATTTCTAGATTACTAATGGACTAGGGCAATGCTTCGATCGAGAGAGAGAGAGAGAGAGAGAGAGAGAGAGAGAGAAGAACTACCTTCTTCTGCTATCACACATGCTCTATGAAGCACGGGAACTCCAAAAATGTCGTCATACGAGTACCTGGTACTGGAACGGGTACTACTGGGTACGACAAAATACGTGTCGGGTACTTTTGCACTGTTCGGGTACGTCTTTGGTACTCCTGGATACTCCGATGAGTACTTTGCTGGGTACGTTTGGGCTTTTTTGTAAAAATTTTAAAATTTTAATGGGTCCGAATGAAAATTATATAAACTTCAAGGGTTCAAGTGCCATTTGACAGCTCTTTTAACACATCAGACGTGTTTCTAACTTTCATCAGTTAGGGCTTCTCATTTGAGAAGCAGCAGCCATTCGAGCAACAGCTGAAGCGACGAAAATATTATGAAGGTCTGGTCGAGAAATGTAGTTCGCGTTTACATTATGAAGGTCTGGTCGATAAACATGCTATACCCTCGACTATATCTTCCTGCCTACTACGCAGTGTTCGATCACGAGAGAGAGACCTTCGTGGTGGTGGCGGTCGCCGGAGGCAGAGAGGAAGGTCGCCGGAGGCGAAGATGAAGGTCGCAGGTTATCGATTGCTCCCCTCTTTCTCTAGTCTTTGTATCAAAGAAGGGAGGAATCAGTTCAGTTTTTTCTTTTTAAGCGTTGGGCAACGCAAGTTCAAATCACGTTAAACACCTACGTCTACGCAATTTCCAATCGCCCTAAATACCTAGGTGGACTTCGGGTGCCACATGGGCACTGTTAGTGCAATTCTAGTTCGCGTTTTATAGTTAGCGCAATTCCAAATGGCGCTAAGGAGTATTTTTACAAATAGTTAAAAAAAAAAAAACCCGTAGTTCTTCCCTAATTCCTTTCTGAAAACATAGTAGTTCGACGAAAAATTGTGTCTTCCTCAAAATTTCTTGCCCGTTCTAGTTCTTGTGGGTTTTCTTTTTGTTCTTAAAAAGGGTACATGTAGGTTCTAAGATTTTGTAACTGAACTTAAATACTTTAGGATTTAGTTTTCTCACTGCTAAGTAGATTTGAAGAATTTATTTTAGTTTTTGCGACTTTATTTTCAAGCTAGTGTGATTTTACTCTTTCAAACTTTTTCTAATGTTGATTTGATAATCTACAGAACTTATGGATACTGAACAATCAATTCAAAAGTGTCAGTAGTCTTCCAAGTGATCAAATTGAACAAGAAGTGATCACTATATAAGTTCAACACATTAAAGTAAATAATATATCAAATTGATGAAAGATGCGAAAAAAATATTAATTTCAGTGTACAATTGTCCTAGAAGAGGTATTTGGAAAATATTACTTGCTTAGGAGGGCAATTGGGTCATTCTAGCACCATGGGTAATGAATGAGCGTGACAGGAACAATTGTTACCTTGGGGAGCAATTAAAATAGAATAGATGAAGTATATTAACTGATCTCATAAGAGTTGATAGTATATAAGAGATTTTAAACCTGATATGCAAATCCCTAAGTTCCACGCTTTGACCACCAAGTCAACGCCTTGGGCCTTTGAAATTTTTAATCATTAATGAAAAATGTGGATTTCCTCGAATCCAGATTAATTAATTCTGTCAGATTTCTTTTTTTATTCTTAATGTGTGTTACAAAATTACAAGTCTTATTTGAAGATTTAAGCCGTTCATTTCGCGGGTCTTGATGAATTGATATCAGTTTAAAAATTATGAAAATTAGATTTAGCTAGTGTTTGGTCAAAATGGTGGCAATAAGTCGTTTGGACAAAAGATAATGCTCGAGCAATCTGACATTTTACACAGATGGTAAACATGCCAAGACAATCTTCAAGAGCGATTTCACATGTGCTGTTTCACATGAGAGAATCTGCACTCAGATTTAATTAGCCATTCAATTATCTTTTCCTTTTTTTTTCTTATGTTGGTAAATTTTTAACTACTAATTCACTTTGCTTCCGTCTTCTTTTTTAAGGCGCAACTGGATCTGATTGCGAAACGCCTGGAATTAGGGTTTCCAACTCCACATCTTCACCTTCGGGCAGTCAAGGTACATGACTCTCTATATCCTATAAAGAGCAACCCCTAAAAAATCCTATGAAGTGAGACCTCCTATGGTCATCTTTTAGTATGAGTTAGTAAGATGTTTTGATTTCAATAGGAAATGATTTTCACACCCCCTTTTATCCTCAAACACTCCCTTTTTTATCTTTATTCGTCTTGAATTACCAAATTACCCTTACCTCATGAGTCACTTTTTCCATATGAAGGGTAATTTGGTACTTTCAAGTGAATAAAGACAAAAAGAAGAGGAAGTGTTTGGGGGATAAAAGAGGGTTGTGAAAATCATTTCAATAAAGATTGCTAATTAATTAACCCTAAAATCATTTTTTAGGGGTTTACTGCTTTCGAAGGTCTCCAGTTCGAAACTTCTCACATACTACCAACTCCTTTAGGGCCAGTTTATATGGCAACTTTGCACTGACTTCAACCGGCCATCATGCTCTCATATTTTATTAATGTACTACAAAGCCTACACGATAATGAGAAATTCTTTGATGAAGATGTTTCTCTCAAGCCGGGCCCGCCTTAGTTCAAAATTTTGGCTCTATTACTGCCTCGACTAGTCTCCTCGTTAGTCCGGTGGTCTGGTTATTGTTGAATGAAATCCTAGATTTCATCACGATCGTATTATAAGGAGAGGTTGAAATCGAACCCTAGTCCCTTCTCTCACTTATTTTCAAAACTTTAATCGCTTTCTAGTTATTTTTTAGTCCTTAGCTCACTCAAATCAAATCTCAAATTCTACTCTTTTCATAATTAAACTAGAAATTAATTGAACGTATAGCACCTCAGCTTTTTCCTTTGCATGGACGATCTCGGACTTAGCCACTATTCTTTGGGATATTTGTTAGTTCCATGTTTTATAAATATTTTTTGTACAAAAATGGCCGGCTAGGCGGTCATCATTCCTCCCACATACATCACAAAAATTACAATTTAGCGGAAATGGAGACGGTATTGTTTTGGTGAATAATCACCCTAAGTTAGCTTGACAATGATTTAAATCACGTGAACAACAAGAAAGTGCGTTTCTTTAGTGGTGGAGTCAGAACGTGAGAATAACAATAAAATGCAACCTTAATTATTTATGTGTTTATCTATAATAAAAAAATTCTCAGATAGCAACTCTTGTTGCACTGGATATACAGAAAAAATTTCATATTTAAATAATAGACGAAGATGACTTTTCGTGCCTTAAAAATTTTCAAGCATTGTCGATATTATCAAAAGACATCCTTCACGTATGCAAAATGTGTGTCATTGATATCTCCTTTAAAAAGTCTCAAAAGGCAAAATAAATAAATAAACAGAGGAACTTGCATAGTTGTTAAAAACTTAATCTAAGCCATTTGATCTAATTATGGCAACATTCAAACCATTTGATAGAAATTCACCCTCAATTTAGGGCTTGTATGAAATGAAGAACCATACTTCGATTGTATTTTGTCTGAATCATATAAAGCTTCTTTCTTTCCATAATGTAAGCATGGTTTGTTAGTGTTATAAGGTATAACTACTATTTAATTGTACACTAATTATGGTTAACGTTGTTGATGCATAAACTAGATTTATTATTTTGGCACAAAAAGTAAAGTTCAAACAATCCCAATTGATAAAACTTAGATACTTTTGAAGGAGATATAAATATCTAGTTTCTACCTTTTAAAAGCTCTAGAATATCTTTGTGAAGTATCTAGATTTTTTGTGAGAATTAGTCACATGTGTAACTTTAAAATCCAATGGAGGTATAAATATCTAGTTTTAGAAACTCTAGAATATCTAGCTTTTGGAAGCTCTGGAATAATTAACTTTTTAGAAGCTCTAGAATATCTAGCTTTTATAAGTTCTAGAATATCCTTATGAAGTATCTAGATTTTTTGGTGAGAATTAGTCACATGTATAATTTTAAAATCTACTTGGTGAAGTATCTTTGGGCTAGAGCCTTCCATGGAGTAGTATAAATAAAGATGGGTTCTATTCATTTTGTGCAAAGCCAAAAAACAGTTTAAGTGCAAAAGAAATACTCTTCTTCCCTACTCGTCTGATTTTCAAAGGCGAGTTCTACCCATGAGTTTGTATTATTGGTATCAGAGCTAGCAACTGCATTGCAATCCAATTAGCGGAGGGGGCGGCCTCTAGGCTAGATTAAAATACTTAAAAGTATTGAATACTGCCCCGAGGGCCAGGCCCGGCCCTGTGGGTAGGCTGGGCAGGCCCGGGCCTGGGGCGTCCCAAAAATGGGCTATTTTTGAGGCCCCAACTAGGTACATATAACTTGGTAAGTAATAAATAATTAATGTAGTGCAAGTATTACGATAAAGGCTTTCAGCACAGCGAAAAAGCCTCCCGTCTCTAGAGTGTGTGGCAGGGTTCAAATCTCCCTGGCACTCTTTCTTTTGTTTTTGTTTTTTTTCCGCTGTGTACTACGGCAATGTAAAGAAGAAGAACTCAGGGTGCAATGTGAAGGTTCATTCTCTTTCTTATTTTTTTTTTCCCTCTCCATGAGATTTCTATTATAAATTTTTTTAGGTTTTCTTTTGCATTAAACGTTGGTAGACACCTTTGCTATAAAAGATATTTTTTTAGGTTTTCTTCTGCATTAAACGTTGGTAGACACCTTTGCTATAAAAGATTTATACTTGTTTAAAGGTTGTTTCATTAAATTTTTAGTTCAAATTACCTCAAAAAGGTGTTTCAATTGTGCGATTAATGATAAAAATATTATACTAAGTTCAAAACTATCATCTTAGAAGAAATCAATTGCGTGAACATATTATTCCACCACATCCATATTGTTTGTTTACTTTTTTAAGAAAAATTTGTCAGTATTGTCATCAAGGGAAAATAAATAAAACACTTCGTGTGTATTCGTAAAATATTTGCATCGATTTGTCGATTTCAATATTTTTTTATTGTTGCAATAAAAATGAATAATTACGACCAAAAACTATTGTTTATTGACATAACGACAAATTACAAAAAAGACTAAATATAGAACGAAGTATTTATCATTTGAAGTTAATATTGGTCCTCTAAATTTTTCTTTTAAGAAAAACATAGGGCCCTGTTTTAAATTCTCGTCTGGGGCCACGAATTTCTCAGGGCCGGGCCTGCCGAGGGCTGGTCTCCCGAGCTAGACACTCTGAGTCGTTTAGTCACTCACTTTAAGACATTTCCTTTTAAGACGATGTCACCTTACGCTTTGTGTGCTCTCGGAGACATTGTTGATATTGGAGCTCCCTCACTAAGAAGACTAAGTTGGTAACATTACCTAATTGCAGTTAATTTAGTGGTATAAGCCGAATCTATATTTGGACGCAAGCTTTCCTAGCCACTCTAGTTTTCTTTTTTTTATCTTCTTTGTCTGAAGCTTAGTCGTCTTCATTCGATTGCTTTCACTGGCCTTTTGACAATCAATCTATTCCTGCAATATAAGAAAGTCTCGATCCGTCTTTGTTGTCCACTACTGGACTTTTTCTATTGGTTGATCTGCATATAGCACATTTTATATATTTTATATATAATAGGAGAGTTCCCCACCAAAAAAGAGAAAGGGACACCATCGGGTCAATGTCAATAAAGTGGGCCACCATGGGCGTCCTTTGCGGAGCGTGGTGCTGTGTTACGATCCTAATGTCCTGCATCAACTAAGTATGGGCTTGGCCTTATGTATATGCTTTTGGCGCCCTCTCCTTATGAGCCGGTTTTCAAGTGTGAGTTCTATTTCTCCCTCTTCCAAAATATTGTCCAACTAAACATTGGAAATTTCTACTCTTCCAACTAATGTATTTTAAGATACGCGATACATATCCCGATACGAATATTTATACAATGAAAAAAACAACACACAATACGTATATCGATATAAAAAGACAATTAAATAAAGAATTCACAATAAAAAGAGAAACTAAAATGCAAGGAAACTAGGAGATTATGTATTTTACCGATTTCACCATAGAAATAAATGGGACTTCCTGGTTCACGCATTGAAGCCCATTTGTCCAATTCTAGCACAGTACTAAAGGGTACTGCAAGAGTAGTAGATGACCGAGCATCCCAACCAACAAGGACACCAACCACACTCTCATTCTCATCAAAAATTGGACACCCAGACATCCCTGGTTTGGATGTGCCATCAACTTCTATGTATTCCGTGTCAATATCCACATTCTCACCATCCCGGAAAAAAGAAGTTTCATCAACTAGTTCAGAAGCAGACCTCAAACAGGAAAACCTACCAAACTTGACAGAAAACATGAAGCCACCTGGGTTACCTAATAGAAAAAGAAGCTGCCCCAACAACAATGGTTCCTCACAAGGTGGGGGAATGTAGACCTCCTTATCCACCTCTGACACCTGAAGAATTGCCAAGTCCAGGCCAGTGTCTATGGCCAGGAAGGACACCTCGAAATAGCTTGAATTCTAAAAACGAGCCTTCAGTGTATGTGTCAGCCACTTGGATTTTAATGAGGAGGTCGAAGGAGAATTCAGAATCTTATACTTATCACACACCAAGTGTGCATTGGTGACAGCCCTATTGTTAGAGATAAGGAAGGATGTGCCTGTAGATCTAGGGACAGCCACATCCTTAACAACTATTTTTCACAAGTAAATGAAAGAAAGAAAAAGAAAAAAAAACTTGTCAAAAATTTACTCGCTAGCAAAAGATAACAGGAAGGTTGACCAAGTTGTTACGTGATCAAAATCAATAAATATTTGATTAGAGGTAATAATATTCCAGTAATTATTATTGATTTTGAAATCAATCTATTACCTTTTCTTAATCACGTAACAACTTGGTCAACCTTCCTGTTATCTTTTGCTAGCGAGTAAATTTTTGACAAGTTTTTTTTTTTCTTTCTTTCATTTACTTGTGAAAAATAGTTGTTAAGGATGTGGTTGTCCCTAGATCTACAGGCACAACCTTCCTTATCTCTAAGAATAGGGATGTCACCAATGAACACTTGGTGTGTGATAAGTATAAGATTCTGAATTCTCCTTCGACCTCCTCATTAAAATCCAAGTGGCTGACACATACACTGAAGGCTCGTTTTCAGAATTCAAGCTATTTCGAGGTGTCCTTCCTGGCCATAAACACTGGCCTGGACTTGGCAATTCTTCAGGTGTCAGAGGTGGATAAGGAGGTCTACATTTCCCCCACCTTGTGAGGAACCATTGTTGCTGGGGTAGCTTCTTTTTCTATTAGGTAACCCAGGTGGCTTCATGTTTTCTGTCAAGTTTGGTAGGTTTTCCTGTTTGAGGTCTGCTTCTGAACTAGTTGATGAAACTTCTTTTTTCCGGGATGGTGAGAAGGTGGATATTGACACGGAATACATAGAAGTTGATGGCACATCCAAACCAGGGATGTCTAGGTGTCCAATTTTTTATGAGAATGAGAGTGTGGTTGGTGTCCTTGTTGGTTGGGATGCTCGGTCATCTATTACTCTTGCAGTACCCTTTAGTACTGTGCTAGAATTGGACAAATGGGCTTCAATGCGTGAACCGGGAAGTCCCATTTATTTCTATGGTGAAATCGGTAAAATACTTAATCTCCTAGTTTCCTTGCATTTCAGTTTCTCTTTTTATTGTGAATTCTTTATTTAATTGTGTTTTTATATCCTTGTCGGCTATGACTCCAAATTTAATCTCAATGATGACGATGATGGTGGTGATGGGGATGATGATGATGATGATTAATTGGAGGGGTATACTCTTGGTTGTAAAATTCATAACTGTTTAGCTTTATTATTTGTTTGGCTTCTGTTTAACGAAATTATGTCCTCTGTGTCCAATTGGAATAGTCTTGGTCTTGTTCGTTTAGTAGTTTTAGTTTAGTTTAGTTTTGGAAAAAGGTGTAATGCGTGGAGAGAGAGAGAGAGAGAGAGAGAGAGAGAGAGAGAGAGAAATGAGTGTAATGATTACAAAACAAAACTAAAACTAAACTGGCTGTGTTCGTTTCCCAGTTTTAGTTTAGTTTTAGTTTTGATGACATCATCATTACCCTCATTTCTCTCTCTATCTCTCTCCACTCATTACACCTGTTTACATCATCAAAACTAAACTAAACTACCAAACGAACACAGCCACTAAAACTATGAAACGAACAAGGCCCTTGTGTCTTGAAGTTGTATGCATGGGTAGAAGCTTGTTGATGCTTTGTTTTATGTTCTACCTTTCTCTTACATTTACCAAGGTTCTAAAACTCGCTAGGCGTTCCCAGGGCGGTCGGGCACCTTCTAGCTTCCAGGGCCGAGTACTCGGCGCCTAGTCGGGATAGTCCGTCTAGTCGGGCTAGTCGGCGAGTACTCGGCCTTCCAGACCTTCTTTTAGAACACTTACCTTTACGTATTGGCTAATGTGGCTTGGTACTCATAGTTGAAGTTTGTTATTCTGATTGTTGTCCCTTCAGTTCAGTGATTGGATTATTGTTGCTTTGGACCATTGCTAAATTATTTCAGTTATGTTGGTCTTCACTGATAATTCTTGAGGTCATATTTTCAGGTCATATATTGTACAAGCTTGAGTTGGAGTGTTGATAGAATTACTTTGTTCCATGGATATTCCTATGGCATAATCTGAGTGCGGGAATTGCATTTTGTTGCCGTTTTTTCTAGTTATAGGTTTCAGTTGAAATTGTCGAATGTTCGATGGCATTGAAGCTATGCTACGCTGTTTTGGTTTTGGATATTTTGTTAACTGATACTGATATTGGTTTTGTCTACATCCAAGAACCAAGTCATGTCGCTTTATGCTGTTTTGGTTTTGGATATTTTGTTAAATGATACTGATCGGTTTTGACGCTACATCCGAGTTATGTCGCTTTGCTTTGTTTTAGAGTTGTCATTCCGGCTTATAACAATGTCCATTTGGTTGTGGAGATTAAATTTCTGATTCTAAAGTCATATATGATGCGTAGTTCGAATGAGGTCTCTCGGCTGGCATTTCGTGGAAAATGGTTCAGGACATGCCAAGTTTATTTTTGTTGCTTCCATCTGCTGTGAGGAGATTCAGATCAAAGAAAGTTTCACAGCTTTTTAATGAACTGTTTGGAATCTGTCAAGGGAATTCTTATGCAAGTCCCCCAATTTTGGGCACAACTATAAGGCGTCGGATTTGTGGCTACATCGCCTGGAATATGACTAACCACGTCGGATTTGCGGATACATCGCCTGGAATATGACTAACGGCATCTAATTCTACGTTATTACATGTTTGGTTTTCGAAAGGGCTATTGGGTTAATAGTCCAAGGATTAAATTTCTCTGTACATGTGGGGTAGTTTATTTCAAAATTGTTGTGGTTAATAGTTCTAGGATTAAATTTCTCTGTCTCTATGGTAGTTTATACAGTGGGAGTTGGAATGGTATTATAGGGAGAGCGCGCGCAGAAACCTCATTTTAATAAGGTATGAAAAATTTCTATAGAAATACCTTTAATCGTTCCCTAGATAGTATCTAGAGATACCTTCGTGGTGGCGGATGTCAGTTGGATAGGCAGATAGAGAGAGTAGATCCATTGATGGTTTTGGGTGGATTAAGTATCTCCATATATTAAAAATGAAGAATGAATGTAACGTATTGAAGAGAGATTTGTAATTTATCTACTTCTTTTTTTATCAACGTTGTGTACTTTTTGATAGGACTCATCGTCCTTTTTCAAGGATTGAGCCTTCAAATTTATTTTTGGGTCTCCAAAGTTGAAGAGATCATAAGTAAATTTAGAGATTCGATCATTCAATAAGGATGATGAGTCCTACCAAAAGTATAAAACGTTAATGAAAAGAAGAGATAAATTACACAGTCTCCCCTCAATATGTCACATTCATTCTTTATTTTGGAGATAATGATTGGAGATGCTAAATAAAGGGAAGAGGAAATAAAAGGAAGTTTTATTATGAAGGATGAATCAAAACTGATGTGACATATATAAAGGGCAGATGAATTAATACTTGATTTGAAAGAATTTGATAATAAGGGGGATAAAATACTACTTGATTTATTTTTGTAATTAAAATGGGAGGATAAGGATAAATTAGAGGGTCTGAAGTGAATTTGATTTATTTTGTAGTTACTATTATAAAGGATGGATCCAAGAGGCTTGCTACTTGCACCTTGGTGGCTACTATGGCTAGTCAAACCAAAAAATCATGTTTCAATAGACTTGCTATTTGCCGACATTGATTCTATTGAAGATAGATGGAATATGGATCCTCATTCTGAGAGGGTTATTCATCATGCATCCGTTCGAACTCTTCAAACTACAGCCTTTAAGATTCTTATTCAACCTTCTTCTTCTTCTTCTTCATGTTGTGAGAGAAATTGGAGTACCTACTCCTTCATCCATTCATTGAAAAGGAATAGAATGACCCCCCAACGAGCAGAGGACTTGGTGTTTGTTCATAAAAACCTTCGGCTTTTATCAAGGAGAAGCCCACAATATTGCAAAGGACAAAGAAAAATGTAATTTGGTTCACTTGATGAGGTTGGGATCCTTGAGGTTGCAAACCTCTCACTTGATGAACCCGAAATGGTTGTATGTAGATATGTAGATTTTAAGGGTTTGGATATGGGATCTATGAGATCATGATTGTATGTAGATATATATTATATAAATAAATATACACGTGGCGTGTCCCATGCCGTTCCGTATCCCCATTTTTTTAAAATTCCCGTGTCCGTGTCCGTGTCCGTGTCCGTGCATCATAGATGATTAGGAGGCTATAGCATATCAATCAACACCTAAACTACTTGCAATCCTGCATAAACAAGAGGCATTTATGGTTTTGGTTTGCCTAACTTAATTTCACCTAGAGGTGCAATAAATAGCTACATACAAGGCAAAGCGCGACTTATGCTTGACTTTCCCAAAAGCCAGGAACATTCCCTGATGCACTTATGCATATATAACTCGAAACTTTGAACAAAATCCAAAATTAAAGAGTTTTTCTACCAAACGTCACCTAGCATTTGGTGCCTTTAAGATGTCTCAAACAACTAGCGACGGAAGTTGCAACTATACCATCTGGACGTACAACATACCCCAAGAATGCGGCGGATGCCCCACAATCTACAGAACAATAGGTCAGTTACTTCACGAAAATATGATAGAACAATTATTCAACTAAGAAAAGGGCAAGTTAGACGAATCCCCGCGCAAGTATATCAAAACACAACACAGAAGAATTATGGGACCTGACAGGTCTCAAGAGATTACCATGAAGGAAATATAAGCAAACGAGAGACCCGTGGACAGACTTAGCAGCTGGTTGCGTCTGGAGACGCATCACTTGTTCAGGTGTAAGAACCTGACGCCACTTGGAAGTCTCAGGTCGAAGAGCAAGATTTGTAAGACCTAAACGTCGAATATTCCCTAACAAGGAGAAACATATGCGTGTTGCATGTAAGAAAAGGCACCAGGTCGAAAAAACATAGCACCAGCAATAAATAAAGACGCCGATAAGAGAAAAACAAAACCATAAAGAAAGACAAATGCTGCCAGAAACCTTTATTGTAGTCAAAATCTCTTAGAGAATTCCATGACGCAACAGAATGTTGGTGTCACATGTAAGACACCGAACCGCCAGAAGACAAAACAAAACAAGACATTAATGTTTGGCTGTCATAAGCAAATAAGCAAACCTGACCGAAGAGAACGAGTCAATGGAGCAAATTCGTGAAGGCTTTGAGAATGTTGTGTAATCGGCATCCATGGCTGCAGCAGAGTCGACTTACGGAGGGATGCCCCAACTGACAACAATCCAGATTGCGTGAAAAGATGAGACCAATGCATTTTAGTCAAAAACAAAGAGGAAACCCCATAAAGAGGAGAAGTGGGGAGGGGTAAAGAAGCAAGCAGCAAACATTCACTCACTGCCACAAATATTCGCACTCCTGATCCCACTGGAGCTCCGAAGGCCTGTGTTGAAGTTGGGATAACAAATTCTGGAAGTAATTTGGAATTGAATTCAACCGAGTTTCACACAGAAACACAAAAACTAACACCAAATTGAGCCTGGTTGATCTCAAACTAGAGATAAATAAGGAATAAAAAACCTCAAACATACATAAAAACTGAAATTTATCACTGAACGTGACCCCAATTAGGAAGCCGTTCGTCAAGCTAGGGGGAAAAAAACTGATCTTAGGCATCTCCAGCCCAAACTCAAATTTGAGTAAAAGCGCTTTTCGATATCAACCACTCCAACGGCAAACCCATTTTGTTTACCAAATTTTACTAAAAACAAAACTCAAAAACCTTTTAATTTATCTCTCATCCCATTCACCCCCAAAAACCTCCTCACCAGAGAAATTCCTTTACGATAGCCACCGAAAATCTAACCCTAAAATCACCGTATCTCAGTCGTCTGCCGCCGCCACCAGAGCACACGCAGATCCCGGCGACCCTTGCAAATCTTAAATCGACATCCTAAACTAGTCGACTTCAACCCCAAAACCCTAACCAGAGATCACGACTTGTTTAGGGTTGGATTTTGAGCAGGGAATAAAAAAACAGGAGTGGTATCACTGCTTATGGGTCGAGTGGGAAGAATAAGGTACATGTAAAGCCATCGCCAACTCTTTGTTCTATCTCTCTCTGACTCTGTGTGTGTCGCCCTTGTTTATTAGGTTAAAAATGTGTTCTTATATGACACAAAAGTGTAAAAAGTGAGTCTCATTTTTGTATTGTTATGACAAAATGTGTTGTTAAGTAATTGTGTGTTGCAATAGTGTTGTTAAAGTGTAGTTAAAAAGTACAAATATATACATATAAATATGTCGTGTGTAGCTGGTCCCACCTTGGGACAACACTTGTGTCCTTTCTCTCCCTCTACCGTCATTCTCTCTCCCCCTCTCTCTCTTACTTTTATTTTCCCACCCCTCCTTTTCTCCCGCTACCTGTTTTTCTGACACAAAACACAACTACAAATCTCAACACAGTTGTTGGTACGGTAAATTTCAAGCCCTAGTTAGCATCAAACTAATTACACTTTTGGGACCCAAAAACCTCAAACTTTGCCACTAACAGTCAAATTTCTGCTATTTTCTTACACTATTTTCAACTTAATGATACGATAGGAGATGCTTACGGCTTTGTGTTTTGGCCTAAAAAAAGGATGTTGTTAATGCCACGGAAGAATTTGTTAATTTCACAAGAATTGATTACACAGAATGCTAAAATGACTTAAGTGCCCTTTCTAATAGTAGCTGACAATGACATTGTTTTAACTTCTCCTTTGTCAATTAGCTTTAAACTATCCCTTTTAGTAACTCCCTGTAAAAACACATCTTCGAAACTTTTATATTCCTAATCTAACTTAATACTCCACTATCACAACAACCCAACCAAAATCCTTTCTTGTACGGATAAAGAATAACTGAAATCCCATCTTCCTTGGTGATTTTTGAGATTTGAGAATTCCTTGGTGATTTCAATTTTTGTTGTAACAACTGGGCTCCGTTTTTTTTTTTTTTTTGATTGGGTATTAAATTCGATTGGATTTTGGTTCCGGTCTCGTGATGGAGAAAAACTTGGATGCGTGTAGGGTACACCACGTGGTGCCCGACTTTGCATCTCGGCCATCCAAAAGTGTTTTGTACGGCTCAGATTTACAGAGAGGGAGAGAGGAGAGGGGGGGAATAAATCCGGGGAATCCAAAACACTTTTGGACGATTAAGATGCGCGATCGGACATCACGTGGCCGCACGCACCCAAGTATTTTCTCCTTCAAATAGTGGAGTATTAGATCAGATTGGGAAGGGAAATGAAGTACATGCATACATGAAAAGCCAATATGGGGTAGTTTAGGAAAACTAATTGACAAAGGAGTAGTCAAGACAATGTTGATTATTAGGAAGGGCAATTGAGCCATTTTAGCTTTCCACGTAATTAATTCCCGTGGCATTAACAAATTCACCCGTGCCATTAACAACATCCCTAAAAAAATCATTTGGCTTATATTTTCGTCTTTTTACGTGTTTTTTAGTTTTTCATCAACTTTTGTGTATTATTGGCTCGTCTCGACGAGAGGAATTAAAAAAGGTAAAAAAATTATGATTAGAACTCTCAATTTTTTTAATAAGATCAAAAAAATTGTAAAAATCAGGACAAAACTAACAAACACAAAAAAAAAATCAAATAAAGACAAAAAAATAAGTCAAATTGGCTTTTTAAGCCAAAACACTTATGAAATACTTGTCGCTTTCTCATCAAGTAAATTACGCTTGAAATCATATTACATAAATACTACAATTTACGTTTCTTAGTATTTTCCTTTGTGAAATCCCAATTTACATCATTGTTTACGCTTTGTTTGATACCTAGGAAAAGAAAGAAAAAGAAAATGAAATAAAAGAAGGAATGATTGAGGAAAGTTAAGAGGAAATTTTTTAGTTAAAATAGTTTAATTTAATTATTTTTCCTCTCAACCCAAACAAAGGAAGAGGAAAATTTTTTATTTTCCTTCCCTTTGCTTTCTTTTCCTAGGTATCAAACAGAGCCTTAACTTCACTAAAGGAAGTTCCGTGCATGCACAGAGTCTTGTGCTCATGAGTCATAGGCTCGCGCTTATGGTCGTAGACCCTGTGTTTTATTCCACTGTTTGTTTACTCTTTCTTATGCCTGGTGTCTTTATTCCATTGTTTTTTCCCTTTTTCTGTCGTCTCCTAGAAAGCTTTAGTCCCTTCTCATCAATCAGGGACAGAGCCAAGAAGGGGGAAGGTGGCACGTGCCACCCTGGTTTCAAAAATACCACCCAAAAAAAAATTGCAAGGAACAAGAATAAATATAACAGTAAGGAAAGTTTATAACAAAGTTCCGCTTTGTCAAAATGGTCAAAGCGCATGCGGTTAGGCTCTTGACCTAAGTGATTCGAGTATGACTAGAGGTGGCAAATTGAGTGGGTTGGGTTGGGTGTAAGTGGGTTGGTATGGGTTGTGTGGTTAATATGGGTGAGTTAAATATGGGTTAAAAGTAAATGGGTTGAATATGAGTCAAGCAAAACCCAACCCAACCCAACCAACTTTTATTATTATTATTTATTTAAAGATTGTGCGCTTTCTAATATCTTCTTCTGCTCAAAATACACTGCACTGGAAAAAGGATTATATCAAGGCAAAAGCTGGAGACAACCCTAACGCCCCGTTTGGCGACCGGAGATGCTTTTGGGTGGATTTGTAATGAGGGTGGATTTGAAGGTGGATTTGTAATGAGGGTGGATTTGTAATGAGGGTGGCCCCACCTCATAAGAATGGTGGATTTGTTAGTGAGGTGTTAGGATGATATTTTCACAAGGGGGATTTGGAGGGTGGATATGAGGACAAATGACTGAATTACCCTCAGTTTATTAATTTAATAAAGAAAATGAATTAATTTTATAATAATTAAGATAAATACCTAAAAATTACAATAAATACACAATAAATAATTTAAGCTACAAGATTTAATTATAATTAATTTAATTAATAATAAGACAAAGTTAATGGTCAATACACGATCCTCTCTCTTTCCCCAATACCAAGCCCTACCCTCTTTCATCAGTACACCCTCCACCGCCACATCCTCCTTCCCTCTTTCATCAGTACATCCTCCACCGCAACATTCTCCTCTCGTTAATTACATAGTTTAGCAGCGACAACGATGGGGTCGATGGTGGCTCCGGTAACGATCAGATCAGAACCCAACACAAAGAAATTAAAACCAGAAGCTCAGTATCGGCAACAATGGTGGCTCCGGTAACAACAGCTCCGGTAGCACTCTCTCTCTCTCTCTCTCTCTCTCTCTCTCTCTCTCTCTCTCTCTCTCACACACACACACACACACAGAGCAAACCCAGAACCCACTTCATACGCATACAAAAACCCCCAAATCACCCGGATTTGGAGGGGTAAATCAGGTACGAATTTTACCCAATCCGCCCTTGTTAACTAACGATAGGGTAGACCCTGTCGTTGACAAATCCAGGTGAAGACGGATTTGGACTCCAAACAGTGAAAATAGTCGGGGTTGCAAATTGCGTCCCAAAAGCCGGCTCAACGTGGGCCCGGGACTACAAATCCGGGGAGATGGCAAATCCGAGTGCCAAATCCGGTCGCCAAACAGGGCGTAAGGGTGGTCTCCCTAAGGGTGGTCTCCTGTGTATCACACGCACATAAAAAGTGCTCCACGCGCATATTGTTGGTCAGCCAAGTTGTACTCTTGCAGACAATGCTTTGGTCAGTCAATTTGCATTGATGTGATTGAACTCTTTCAACTACAAATTACCAAATTATCCTTTAAGCTAACCCAAGGTAAATATGCAAACAATGTGGAGTGACAACTGGCTTTTACCTTCCCCACGTGGAGTGACAATAGACCAATCAACGATTTCCTTTTTTTTTTTTTTTTTTTAAACATCGTACAATTTCGGGGAATACTAACGGGTGCAACATTACACTCGTTAACGGTAAAAAAAAAGTACACTTGTGAGCCTCACTTGTACTTTTAAGTACACTTTTATGTGTACTTTAAAATACAAGTAGGCAAATGGTGGCTAGCTCATGCGGTAGAACTCTAGAATGTCCCACACTGTATTCCGGAATCGAATCACATTCTTAAGAATGACGAATGACAAAAATAAAATAAAAAATACAAGTGGGACCCAACAAGTGTTTTTTTTTTTGTACTGTTAACAGGTGCGATGGTGCAACCAGTTTACTGTTTACCGTACTTTTTTGAACTAGAAGCAAATTATTTGGTAGTCTTAGGGTACTACACACCACCCTTATCAAATTGTGTGCTTACTGGACACATAATAAAAAATAATTAAAAAAATATACATTTCAGTTCACCTTTTTTATACTGTTTAGTATATTTACATTTACTTTATACACTGTTCACACATTTTTACAGACTTTTTCAACCCATTTGGCTTTTGTAAACATTTTCCTTAAATGTATTTACCTTATGAAAATATATGTTGATAAAGGTGTTGGGACATCATCTAGTGGTGCCTCAATACACTGATTCTGAAAAATGCCAAAAGGTTAAACTAGTCGCCTCAATACACTGATTCTGAAAAATGCCAAAAGGTTAAACTAGTCATTTTGTAGAAATAAGAGACAACCTTACAACTTAATTTGAGTGGCTCCGAGTCTTCGTAGAATGCTAAAATGGATCTCATTTGGTGAGGACCATTGGTATACCCTCAGTCGGACTCATCAAATACCCAAGAGCCAAGGGGTAAAATAAAGTCCGATCAGAAGGGAAAGAAAAGGGGGTAATATTGGCATGTAGTTAGAAGGTTTAAGCAAACACAGGTAATCAGGTCTCCACCATGTGCAGCTGGAGTTAAACTTAATACAGATGGTTGCTGGATGGAGAGCAAGAAGATGGCTGGATACGGAGGACTCTTCCGTGATCACGGAGGTCAGTGGCTGCTGGGCTACTACGGGAAGATTGATTGCAGTTCCAGTTTGGAGGCTGAACTATGGGGGATTTACCGTGGTCTTACCATCATGCTAGAGAAAGGCCTCAACAATATCTCTATTGAATCGGATTCCTTGACGGCTGTCCACAATTAATCATGTCTTTAGGGAGGCAAACCAATGTGCTGATTGCTTAGCCCATCTTGGTGCTGAACAATTGGAGAATCTGGTGGTGGTGGATGAAGCCCCTCATGTTGTTCGTACACTTGTGAGAGAAGACGCCATGGGTGTAGGGGTGTTTCGAGATTAGCTGATGCTAATCTTATTTGTTTTTCTGTTTCTTGTTTGTGTTTTTTGATCTTCCGTTGTACCAAAAAAAAAAAACACAGGTAATCATGCACTAAGTATAATAGTTGCACTATGGTATGTGAAGTACCAATTAATGGTTGGGCTATAGTACTTAATGTATAGAATTATAGTTACATTTACACTGTGGCATTCAATATACAATGTTATAGTTGCACTATATTATAAGATATATCGAATTACATATGCATTATGTAAATCAATATAAACAATTGTAGTTGCGTTTCTTTGTAGTATAGTATTTTGGGTGAAACAAAAATAAGGACAAATTGGTAAATAAAGCATTGGGTGATTTTATCATTTGAAAAAACAATGTGATTTTTATCACACCTCTATAAAACTCAACTAATAATCTTAGTTTAGTTACTAAAGGTTGCAAACTCAACCTTAGTTTAGTTACTAAAGGTTGCAAACTCAACCTTAGTTTAGTTACTTTTAATCCGTAGTAAAAAAAATTTGGCAGGTATTTTCCCACCTTTTTTCTCCCTACTTTTACCCAGAGCTCCAAACCCCTCTTTCTCTCTATCTCTCTCTATTTCGCTTCATCTTCCTTGTTTAGTTAAGAGGCCACAAATCAGCCCCCAAGACTGGGTTTCCGTTGAAATATTCCACTGTAACCACAATATTCCGTTTCCATTTCTAATCAAATTAACCACCAACTGTGGCTATGCCATTAATTTTGCAAGCTCCATCCACATTAAGTTTGAAAGACTCAAGCGCCGGCCCGAGACTCCACCCAATCTGAACAGTCTGAGTACCAAGGTGAGTGATAGGCGCGCAATATTGTAAATATAAGTGCCTAAGTTGGGGAGTTAGCGCGTTAGACGTGCGGTTTAATGTTTAATTTCCGTTTAATGCGTGCACAGTGTCGTTCTCGGTATTTCTGTGAGTTTTCCAAGTATAATGGCGTTTGGCTTGTGTGTGGTGCATGGCTTGAAGTGGAGGCGCGAGAATCAAGGCTTGGAAGTTGGATTTTGAAAGTGCAGTCGAAGGAGATCGGTATCGATACCCCTAGAGGCCGTATCGATACCAATTGGTTACAAGGGTGCAAGTTTCGTTCCAGAAGGTTTGGTATCGATACATGTCACAGCTGTATCGATACCTACGGCTTACGCAGTCAACGAGTCAGTCGAAGGAGCTTGGTATCGATACCAGTATCAGGGGTATCGATACCGAATTGTTACGGGCAAAGCTAAACGATGCCGTTTTGATGTGTTCATTGGGCGGTTACTATAAAAACGTTTTGTTCTCATTCATTAGGGTTGGAATCTTTTAATATTTTTCCTACACTTTGGAGTTTTTCGGCTACAGTTCGTGGTTTTTTTTTTCCAGCATTCTACATTGAGGACTTTTTCAGAATTTCAGACTTACAGCTGTTGGTTTGGTGTTTTCGAGTTATATTCAAGAGTGTTTTCATATTGCAATCTGCGGTATCGTTCTCTGTTCTCTATTTTAATTCGCAAGCATGTTTTGGTTTAGATTTATGATAATTCCTGTTGTTAATAGCATTATGAGTGAGTAGTCGCATAGATTGCGGCTACGGGCGAACGCGCCCCGCTGTTAGGCTAATTGATGTTTCACCTCGGGGCCGAATTAACTTGATTTTTGAGAAATTTTAGGAAACGAAAACTCTTCTAACAAACAAAACCCAGGCATCGCCGGAATTCGAATGTGCATGGAATCTGGTGACAGGTGGTGCGCATTTGTTAGGGATCCTTTTCTTATTCTAAAATCAGTAAAAAGAGAAATTCTGGCCCGAGTAAACATTGGCTAGGCTAGTCGCGGACGCTGGGTTCCCTCAGCTGCACTCTCTTTATTAATCTGCATTCAGTTAAAGTAGCTTGGTAAATTAGTTAATTAATCTCATCAAATCAAGGGGTGGCTACCTAAGAGCCAGGTTAAACTACACTTTCACACTTTTGAGTCAAGCACTTAAGTCGTCTCTGTGGTTCGACTCCGGTACTTCCGGAATATTGTGCTACACTGGTCAAGAGTCCTACGCTTGGGATGCGTCATTTTTAGTTTAATTCTTATACACCCGGTCGGTCAAGCAGTGAGAGACTGTGTTTTGAGAAAAGGTAGGCCATTAATTCCAAAACCAGTCTTTCTAAATATTGCTTTCTTGGATATCATATCTGGAGTCGTAGGATAATGGATGAACAAGTTTTTGATTTTGACTTGAATGAGCTTCCAAACGATGAAGAAGAAATTATTCAGACCGAAGGAAATACTCATGAGTTGAATGAATACTCGAGAAATTGGTGGTACAGGGAAAGATGATTCAATTACAAATGAGTTTGATCCTTTTATTGGTCAATGTTTCTTAAGTGAAGAGGAGGCCTTCATTTTCTTTAAGAAATATGCCTGTAGGAGTGGATGATTTTCAGTTAGGAAGTATCACACTGAGAAAAAAAATGGAGTCCATTTTAATATACAGTAGTACTCAGAAACAGATGAAATGATGGGGACCACATGTCATAAACAACCTCGTGGTTGGGAGGAGACGACGGCAAACAAACGGAGCCTAAAAGTATATGGGTACATAATATTAAAGTCTTGCTTGCTTTGCAAGATAGGTCATCCACTCAATTAAAAAAAATGGTCATGACACAATTTTTGCGAGGCGCTCGTAGAGAAAGGAGATCAGGAGTTCAACTGGGTCCGGCCAAAAACCGAGTGGGACCCGATGGTATTGAACTACACGTCAGGAACGACGTCGTCTCCGAAGGGAGTGGTTTACTGCCACCGCGGCATGTTCATCATGGCCGTTGATTCATTGATCGATTGGTCAGTACCGAAACAACCCATTTACTTGTGGACCCTACCCATGTTCCACGCCAACGGCTGGAGCTTCACGTGGGGCATGGAAGACGGGAAAAGACGGGATTTTTGTTGTCAATGTGGAGGGAAGATACAACTGAAACTTGTTGATTTATCCAAAGAGCAATGGAATACGCAATCTGTGAAGTGTGGATGCAAAGTTCGAATACGAATCACTTTGAGAAATTTTTTTGATATTTTCCCTCAAGAATGGCAAATCACCCAGTTCATTAAAGATCACAACCATGAGTTGTTGAGTCCTTTAGAAGCCCGATTTCTTCCTGCCAATCGGAAGATAACAAAAGAGGATGAAGAGCGCATTCTTTTGTTAAAGGAAGCTGGTCTTTCAGTTAGGCAAATAATGCGAGTTATGGAACTTGAAAAAAACATCAACCATGGTTACCTTCCCTTCCTCCAAAAAGATGTACGTAACCTTTTCACTAAAATTGGAAAGAAGCATGGAGTTGAGGATGCAAAGGATCTTTTGCAACATTGTAAAGTTGCACAAGACGAAATCGCAAGTTCCAGTATTCTTATTCAGTAGATGAAGAAAGAAAGCTAGAACATATTTTCTGGTCTCCAGCGCATTCTTTTGATTGGTACCAAAAATATGAAGATGTTGTTGTGTTTGATACCACTTACAAGGTTAATGCATATCAAATGCCTTTTGGAATTTTTGTGGGAGTCAACAATCACGGGAAGACAATATTGTTTGGGTGCGCACTTCTTCGAAATGAGACAACAAATGCTTTTCGGTGGCTGTTCAAGGTATATAATTTCAATTATATCTCTTATAATATATTTGTCTTGTAACTTTAAATTTGCTATTAATTGGAATATCATTTTTTGTAATTTGTAGACTTTCGTATCTTTGATGAAGAAACAACCTAAAACCATACTAACCGACCAAGATCCATGGATTACTGAAGCAATCACAAAAGAGTTTCCAACCACCAAGCATAGCTTTTGTATATGGCACATTACTAGCAAATTTAGTGGGTGGTTTACTGCTGTTCTTCACAGTCAATATCAAAGTTGGTGTGCTGATTTCTATAGATTATACCACCTGGACACGCCTGAAGAGTTTGAACATGAGTGGTCTCGTGTAATCGGCAAGCATAATCTGCATACCAACAACCATGTTATCGGTTTGTATAGGATTAAGATGTTTTGGGTGCCAGCTTACCTTCGCGGTCATTTCTTTGGTGGGATGACAACTACGGGAAGATCAGAAAGTATAAATGCATTTATAAAGCGATTCATTAGCTCTCATACTAATTTGGGCCAGTTCGTTAAACAAGTGAGTAACCATTACTTCTTGAATTCCTTTTCTTTCTTTTTCACTATATTGAAATACTAATATGATTAGGTACGTAGGTTGATCTTGCTATTGAAGATGTTCAACAAAGAGAATTGCATGACACAATGTTGGAAAAATATAGAGGTTCGGCTATGAGAACAATGTCACCATTGGAAGAGCAAGCTCATGGTGCTCTTACACCATTTTGTTTTAAAAAGTTTCAAGAGGAGCTTGGAAGGGCAACTTTATATTCATTGCTAGGTGAAAACGGTCATGAGTTTGTTGTAAAGCATCACAAGGAAACAAATAGCAAAAAACGTATTGTGTTTTGGAATGGTGAGACAACCACATGTAGTTGCAAGCATTTCGAATTTTGGGGTATCCTTTGTCGTCACATTTTGAGTGTGTTCCTTCACAAGGATTGCTATGTAATACCACCAATGTACTTACCATCGCGTTGGTGTCGTGAGGGGTTGCAAAATGAGGAAGCATCACAAGTGTTAGAAGAGGAATTTGTATTGAATAATCCGATTGATGATGTTCATTGTCCTCCGATTTCAAAAACAAAAGGGCGCCCTAAAACAAAACGATTGAAAGGTGGAAAAGAGACACGGACTGTAACCAAGGCTTGTGGACTTTGCAAGAAAGTTGTTCATTCTATTACAACATGTCCGGAGAAGGAAAATATTGATTTTGCCAACGGTTCACAAAAGAAGAGAGAGAAGATTTCAAGTAGTGATATCGGCTTGAATCCCGTCTTTTCTCTAAAGTACTAGGTAACATTCCACATTATTTTCTTGAGCTTGATTTCCTTTGAAGATTTCATGAGGTATATATACGCTTATTGTCTGTTATTTTCCATGCAGGAGTATTGTTTCTGGCGGGACTAACGACTTTTTGTTTCTGATAGAAGATTTTTGCATAAACATGCCTCCACTAATATGGACGAGACTTTGTTGACGAAGATAGATATATAGTTTTTTGGAGATTAATGGACATTGGTTTTGTAAATGGGGACGAAAGAGATGCATAAGATGTATGTATGTTGATGAAAGTGATGCATAAGATGTATGTATGTTAACCAAACTGGGTTCTTGGTATAGTTGTATGATGTCCTCCATGGTTAAGAGGAACTACATTTTTTTTTTTGTACTCCTTAATTATGGATTTTTTTTTACGCTTTTGAATTGGTGCTAGAAACCACTTTATGCTCCATCTACGGCCTCCCATGCTGCTTCTCTTTTATACTGCCGCTTTGTTGATGTTCTGCTACTAAGCTGATGCTGCCTTTACCATTGGATGTTGTTCCATCATATGCTTGTTACTCTTGTTGTTGATATATTTGGTTAAGGATGTGGCTATCTAAGGTCCCTTTAGACCTTGGATGTGGCATCATCATATGCCCCATATAAGGTTTTCTATGCTGCTGTCATACCATACTGCTACTACTACTTTATACTAAAATCTACGTGTCAAAAGGTAATGGAAAAAAAATTGAAATCCCCAAAACGGACCAACAAATTCGGACGGAGGGTATTATTTTTCGCTTTTACCAAAAACTGTAGATTTTAGTATACCCACTATTCGGATAAAAAAAAAAAGACTTCCACCATTCCAAATTGCTCTTCCTTTTTTGGGAACCACATATTTGCTGTCAAAAATATTTATGAGATTTTTTTTTTCAAAAAATTTACTTCATTTTTTCTTTCTAAATGAGATCTTTAAATTGGTGCAGAAAAATCACACTAACACATATTTTTCTTTGAAAAATGCACGGTTGAAAGAAAGACCAACAATTTGGGACAAATGGAGTAACGTAATCCTTCAACTTTGGTATACTTTTTAATATATTTTCACATACTTTTATACATTTTTTACACATTTCAGTACACTTTTTAAACTTAACTATAACATAGTGAACTGATTTGAGTATTTTTCTTGTTTATTTGAAGTCTTTGGAACGACAAAAGATGAAAGGTAATCTTGCCATTTTAAAAAGTTACAAGACGCATAGTAGAAAGTTGTGTTGATTGGTCATCATTGGTTTGGTGTTGAACAATAAAATATTACTCTTTCGTACATGTAGTGACTTTAATCAACCAAGAAGAGTTTTTTATTTTTATTCTGTGGTCACCCTAACGCCCCGTTTGGATGCCGGAGATGATTTTGGGTAGATTTGTAACGAGGGTAGATTTGAGGGCGGATTTGTAATGAGAGCGGATTTGTAATGAGGGTGGGCCCACTTTCTAAGAATGGTGGATTTTTATATGAGGTGTTTGGATGATATTTTGAGAAGGGGGATTTGGAGGATGGATAAAAGGGTAAAAGACTGAATTGCCCACAGTTTATTAATTTAATTCACAACATGATTTAATTTCATTATAATTAAAATAATTACATAATACTTAGAGTAAATACACCATAAATACACAAATATATTTAAACTATATAAGATATTAAAAAAATAGTAATATTTTCAATATATATATATATATATATATATATATATATATATATATATATATATATATATATTGGAGCTACTTGTAGGAATAGTGTTAGATATAGAAAAATATATATAAAAAAATTATGTGCTTCGGTTAGATTGTGTAGGACTAGTGTTAGATATAGAAAAATATATATAAAAAGAAATATATGCTACCGTTAGATTCTAGGATACTTGATTCCAATACATGAACTGCGCCACACCGAATCATTTGTTCATCCATATCTTCTTCTTCTTCTAACCTGTTCCAGATCGAAAAAAAGGAAGAATAGTTCCTCTCGAGCTTTTTATGAAAGTAACGTTGTTTTCGAAACAATTTAGGAATCTACCATCGTTTTCAAACTATTTATAAAAATACCGTCGTTTTGTACTTCTCATTTTGAACCTGAGATCTTTAACCACTTCTCAGTCTCAACCTTAGAAGTCTCCTAAAATTTCATCTGATGTGTCCTAAAATTTCATCTGACGTGTTCCCGTCCAGCGTGTCCATACATACTTCTCATTTCCAAAATGAGAAGTCGTTTTTATTTGAATTTTGTACCTGAGAAGTATAAGAGATTTCGGGTGTACTAATTGAAAACATACTTCTCGTATTGGACCTGAGAAGTATTTTATACAACTCATGTTGAACCTGAGAAGTACCTTTAACTCTCCTTTTTCCCCTTCTCCAACGAAAACAGTCGTCATTCTCAAACTAGCGTCCTCAGGAAGATTGAAGCAGAGAAGAACGGGGAGCGAACGGAGAGCTTCTTCCTCACTGATCTTGCTCCTCTCTCCTCCACCAAGGTACGCATGCACTTCGTGTCTCTCTCTCTCTCTCTCTCAGTACGTCTCTGTCTCTCTCTCTAAATCTCTTTAGGGTTTCTGATTAGAGTTAGGGTTTCTGATTAGAGTTAGGGTATTTAGGGTTTCGATTGGGGTATTTAGCTGGGTGAAGTTCAAGTAAATGATATATACATGTAGATTCTGGAAAGTGAAAAGTTTTTGCTGACTAGTTATATAATGAACCAGACAAGAAAATGTTTTGCTCGTTCACTTGAATTCGGTGTTGTCACGCCCTCGATTTTTAAACAATAAAAAGTAAACATATTTTAAAAAAAAATTCATCATTCATAAATTTTCTTCTTTTATCTCACCACAACGCTTCTTCTAAAAAGGGTACCCGTCTCCCTTTAGAAATACATGAATTTAAAAGATAAATTGATACATTCTTCCAAACAATTTAAAAAAAATAAAGTTACAAACCCATCTTGGTTTTAATAAAAATACATGATCATCTCCCAAATGAGTACCTACTAAGTTTCAATAAGAAACAATGATTAATGATGCCTTCAAAAGATTTCATGCACTCCCAATGCACTTCACGCCATGCTCCTCATTGAATACCTGAAAATTGATAGGTTGAGCTACACTAGCCCAGTAGGAAAATCTCTAACACAAACTCAATATATGTATGCGGTGCACCATGCTTGTGAGTGAACCTACAGTGCATAAGCCCAATTTTAAAAATCATTCTTTCACATCCACGTCTCAATACACACACGCATACACACACACACACACCCCGACACCTCGTATGCACACAAATACACTTCTTTAAGGTTTCAAGTTCATCAAAAGTGTCATTCTTGTTATTTGATTTCCATCACAACACCGTCATTCTCAAACAATCCACTCTTTCCTCTTTATACAAAATCAAATACAGTATATCTCAACGCCCCATTTCAATGCCCCCAAGTACACTATTCTTTCACATAACTACGCATTTTAATTTCTTCGTTAAACATTTCCTCAACATCGAGATATCTCTCATAAAATGTAGAACGAATACCACACAACTCCCAACTCAACGAACACAATCACATCAACGAAGGAACGTAAGAAATAATACACAACAAACAACACAAACAAGCACACACAACAAGCAACACACCACAATAACATACAACTAACAACACACCACAACAAACAACACTCCACGAACCAATAACTCTATTAAGGAATGCAAGAGACTAAAGGATTAGACACTCAAAACATCCCGCAAACAGTCTCACTTATCAAGAACTCAACATGTCAAGCCTTCCCAAATTCATTCGATCAAGGGCATTTTCGTAATTTCATCACGGGTCAAACCCATAAGTATCCCCATCAATTCATACCTCAAATATACTCATAAATATCTCAATTTCATTACTATGAAAGCAATTTGACATATACACATGAATATCACAAAACCCCAATTCTTATCATAAGCCATAAACTAGAAACTTCACAATACACCTATACAAAAATCATGTATAGAAATCAAGGATTTATATTCTAAACACATAGATATATGGAGAGAGGAGAGAAATCCCTACTTGGATGGGTTTTGAGCAAAACCCCAATTTCCGAAACTCAAGCTCCAAGCTTTCATGTATCCGTGACGCATCATACGCGTAATTTCAGCCGATACACCAACTTCAAATCAAAAACTGCTATTTTTCAGAAAACTTTAAGAAACAAAATTTACATACTTTCAAAGGTATACGAGTCTAGTTTTAGAATCAAAAAGCAGTTTGAAATTTCAAGCTTCCTAGACAAAATTATAGCCATCTCTGTAAGATGCGACAGTGCTGTTAGCACAGCGAATTTCAGCACCACAGTCCCCTCAAACATTTTTCATATTTTCTATACTTCAAATTAAATCCTAAAACTTTACCACAACATAGTAGACACGTATGAAAATCTACAGTAAAATGTTCGTAAATTTACCAGTTCTGGAAAAATATAAAAAAAATCGTCCAAAACAGAGATCTGTAGGAACACGGATGAAACAGACAGCCTATCTTTGAAAAATCACCATAAATCGAAATCTTAATGTTTTTGAGTGATTCTTGTGCCAAAAGTTTTGTAATGAAATGAAATTCAAAATTTAAGAAGGGACCAAAGTCTAATTCGTACTCCAAAGACGATAAAATAAGCAATTACAGAGGCTACACAAATCTTTCTCAGAGAAAATTTCCAGATCTACAGACCTGATTTCAAAAATTCATAGTAAATCGAATTCTCAATGGATTTGAGTGATTCCAGCGGCAAAAGAAAGCTCTCTGAGTTGACTTTAAATCATATGAAGGAAACAAAACCTAATTAACAGTTTACGAAAGAGAAATCGACCAAAATCCGAGACCCAGTCTGCTGTAATAAGACTGTTGTTCATGTCGGCATATACACACGAAAATTTTTGATTAAAATTGATAAAAACGAGGAAGATGAGAACTATACTTGCAGAGGTGAAGTGGGGAGGTGGAGATGGTGGTCGGACGTGGCGGTGGAGGTCGCCGGAGGTGGTGGCAGCCGAGACCTCCTCCTCCTTTTCTCCTTTTTTCTTCTTCTTCTCTTCTCTTCTTTTCTTCTCCCTCTCTCTGATTTTTGTGTTCTCTCTCTCTCTTCCCAGCCACACACAAATATATATATGGATAATTTCACTCACACCACCCTCAAATTCCTCATATGTTATCATCAAGTCCAAAATCCAAGTTATATTACGCTTAACTCTTTACTTAAAAACCGTTTGCAATTACACCCCAAACCCCAAGTTCAAAATTTTGGAGTATTCTCTTTAAATTTAGATAAAAAATTTACGGGTCTTTACATTGTTCTTCTCTTCCCATATTTCTTGGCCACACAGCTTGAAATTTTAAAGCACTTCCTTAGAGGTTATATTCACCATAGCACACAGACATACCTCTTGCCTGGGCATTAAAATGAACTGATAGCTTCATTACACAATATATATTTTCAATTGCTTCAGATTAAATTTTCTGCACTGGGGCCTCATCTTAAATGCAATATCCATCAGAGATATCCCAATTCTTTAGTGTTTTGAATGATATGCAGTCCACTGGTGGCTTTATTGTTGTTTCGAGATATGCCGACGGCCCCTGCTTCTATACATTACATAGAGCCCTCAAACAAGTCCTTAAAATGTTAAACATACCCGAACTCCTGAAATTCAGTTTTTCGGGCCCTAAAGTGGCAGTAACATATATTGAAAAGATGTTTGCGGTCCAAAACCATTCCACTCAACAGATTGGGGTACATACCGGTGGGTTTCAGATTGGGGTACATACTGATTAGAGTTAGGGTATTTAGGGTTTCTGATTGGGGCACATACTTCTCCCAAAATGTGTTAATACAACATATTGGTGGGTTTCATTAGTATGTCTCAGTACTAATGTATTTGATTTTGTATTGTTTTTGTTAATTCTGAAGTATGGTGTGTTAATACTTTCTAAAAAATTAGGAGCTATACTATTTTTTTCTATACGCACCCATATATGCAATTTAAGTTTATCTTTGACTTCAGATCCAACCCAATAGCTTCTTAGGATTAAACCACTAAGAAACCAACCCAATAACTTCTATTGATGGCCTTGTTCGGTTGGATTTTTCCTAATGCATTTTTCCTTTTTCCTTGATTCTTTTTTAGCAATCACTTCAAACAATCATATGGTTTCTCTTTCGTGTATTTCACTTATGTGTTTGAAGAGATTTTTTTTAATATTCTAACATTGAATGAGCTGAACACGACAGGCTTCACACCGGTCAGCTCGTGTGTGAGATTTAAATGTATGCCTTGGTTTAGATAATAAATTCGGTTATTATTAACTACGTCATTATTTATTAAATTATTTCCTTGTTAAAATATAGGGGTTGGAAGAGTCGGTGGTTCTCACTTGTCGATGCGCGGGAGTTAGCTCTTAGTCGAGTTGCAGTTGACCCGCGCTTACTTCCTTTGATTGAGGCTGCGGGCTTTACAGGGCTTATGAAGGTCCCCTTTATACAACTAGATTGGCATCTTATTACAGCACTGGTAGAGTGTTGGCGACCAGAGACACACTCATCGAGCCTTTATGGTTGAAAGTGAGGACACTGATTTTGTGGATAACTCTGCTTAGCTAACTGCAGTGCGCCAAGGGTACCTGCAAGATCCTAAATACACAGATTTGGCTACTGTGAACAAAATGAGCAATCTGAAACGGGTCTCACTCGTGAGTTGTCGTACCCGCCTTATTTTTTAAATATAGAAATTATGGTAAAATTTTCAATTTAGTGAGTTGACCACTGATATTGTTTAGGTTGTGGCATTGGTCAAATCATGTGTGCGTAAGCAATTAGGAGAGTCATTGCTAGAGTTGAAGGTAAATCATGGTTACCCAGTTGTTCATATTTTTTAAAGTGCAAAACATACTTTCGGCATGTAATGGAATTTTTTTAAATAGGATCCCACAGGATCAGTATGGGCCACTATCCATTGGAAGGCATATGACGAAGAATTGTTTCCAGGGATACTTAAGATAGGTACCTGCATCATACTGAAGGAGATTGTTATATTTCGACCTACACAAAAGTCTCTATATTTGAACATCACACTGGCAAACCTTCAATCTGTGATTGAAAAATCTATGTTGGATTGAGTGTTACTTTAAAAGGGTAGTTGGGGTGGTGTTTTTTTTTTTATTCATGTAACTCTACAATTTCATGTTTTATGCATCAAAGGCCGTTAACGTCATGAAGTATTGAGTATTGTTGTTAGATTTGTAATTTGTTCGTTTTTTGGTTGGTTTCTGTCTGTAATGAAGTATTGTTGTTATGTTCAATTGCAATATTGTTGGATTTCTTGTTTATAGATTCAAGAAGAGAAATGGGGTGGGAGTGGGCAGGCAATAAAGATAGACTTATTCGACAAATAAGGGGTCCAACACTTAACAAAGCAAATTAGTAGCGAATATACATAATATTGTAGCAAGCCATAACTCTTGACAAAGAGAAAAGGAAAAGAGGGAGAGAGAGGATCGACACATTACATTTACAAAGTATTCAACAATTTGATGTCACACTTAACTATAAAGTTACATCTACAAAAGCACATTACAGCTTTGTCGAAGCTCGAACATTGCCTTCTCAAATGATGCATTCACAATGTTCCTTTCAGCTTCCCTCTGAGGACACTGATTTCTTTGCTTCTTCAGTCTCATTAAATGCAACTTGAAGATTTAACTCCAACTGTTATTTTTCGTGGTTTAGTTAAGCAAGCATCAATCTCCATTTGCTCCTCTACGGGAAGAAGCACATAAAAATGCCAATTAAATATGTAATCCACACTTATTTATTTATTTTTACTAGAGCGAAAAAGAAATAACGAGTTTTTCTTTTAATAAATATTTGGTCTCGTTTTTTATTTCTTGTTTAAAAACTTTACATTTATTTTGTCTGAGTAACGAAGTGGTAGGGTTGAGATTCATATTGATTGCTAGGGGCATGTAAAGAAAATAAAACGTACAAAACATCTTTGGACATTTGAAAATAGTAGTATGTATTGAAAAAGATTTCAAAACATTCATCACATTTTCAAAATATTTCAGATTTTTTTTTTAAAGACCTGCATATATCCACCCCAAACTCTAAATGAGACGATTGAAGTTTGTAAAAATGAGGGTTAAAAAGTCTCAAGTCCAATATGAGAGAGATACTTTAAATACTTCTCAGGTCCAAAATGAGACATACTTGGATAATATACAACAAAATATGTTTGGCAGATAGTTAAACTTCTCAGGTCCACAATGAGATCTTTAATTAAACTTCTATGGTCCAACATGAGATGTGTAAAATAACTTCTCAGGTCCAAAATGGGTTGTTTAAAATACTCCCCAAAATAAGTGTAAATACAAATTAAAGTGACTTCTCATTTTAGAAATGGGAAGTATGTATGGTATACAATAAGTATACGGGAAGTATGTATGGTATACAATAAGTATACGGGAAGTATGTATGGTAGACAACTAGTATACGGGAAGTATGTTCCAAGTTAGAGAAACTCAAATAAAACCGACTTCTCATTTTAGACATGAGAAATATATATAGACACGCTGGCCAAACATCCACGCTAGACGGAGACACGTCGGATGAAATTTTGGGAGACTTCTAAGGTTGAGACTGAGAAGTGGTTAAAGATCTCAGGTTCAAAATGAGAAGTACAAAACAACGGTATTTTTATAAATAGTTTGAAAACGATGGTAGATTTCTAAATTGTTTCGAAAACAACGTTACTTTCATAAAAAGCTCAGTTCCTCTCTCTCTCTCTCTCTCTCCCAACCGAGTTCAAGGTCTACAAGTTCAAGAACAACAAGAGATTCCGATCGAGATCTACAAGTTCAAGAATAAGAGTAATTTATGTATTTGTTCATCGCCATAGCAGCAGCAGAAGCAGGAAAAGAAGAAAAAAAGAAGAAGAAGAGGAGGAGGAAGGTGGATTTGGAGGGGAATATGGTACCAAAAACTTGAGAAATCTCCCGGATTCGCTAACGATAGGGTGGGAGCTGTCGTTAGCAAATCAGGCTGCGCCCTGATTTGGAGTCCGAACAGTATTTAAATCCGGGGGAGAGTTTTGCAACCCAAACGCCGGATATAGGTGGGACCGGGATTACATATCCGGCTTCTCGGCAAATCCGGGTGCCATCTCCGACATCCAAACAGGGCCTAAGGGTGGTCACTAGCACAACCCTTATATCAATACGAAGTCACCACCACGGGACATCAAAATGTAAGTTTTTTTTCACATTTATGATTTATCCTTTTGTTTTCATTCTTTTGCTAAGAGGACTTTATTTTTAATACAAGTATTTTTTTTTAAGACAAGCAAGAAGTGTTAGTATGTTAGAGTTAGTATTTGGGGGCGCCTCTGCCGAGGCTCGAACTCTGGTATTCCATGTGGGAGGACCTGGAGATAACCGCTTGGCTATAAGTCAATTGCTAAACTTTTCCGACTTAAGTAAACTTTTTGTTGATTCTGATCATTACTTTTGACATTTTTTTATTCCATTTGCCTAGAGAAATAATTTGTGAGCCGAATCTAGTAAAAATATGGCAAAAAGCCCAATAAATTTAACCCAAAGGGCACCTATACAGATAAAATAACTGAAAGGCCTAAATAAGGAAAACAAGTTTTCAAATATTGTGCTAGATGTTCTGTTCTAGTAATTATCTTTTCGATGTTAATAATAATTTTTTTTTAATTTTACAAGTATACAACTTAGAGAGAGAGAGAGAGTAGAATCAGATCGAAGATTTCGATGATATTTTATGACAAGAAGCAAAGAAGGGAACGAATTGGATAAGAAATCAGACGACTTCCAGATCAAATTGGAGACGGTTCGGTCGCATGTATGTAATATAAATCTGTAAAGTGGGAAGGAGAGACAAACCAAGGATTCAACCCATATTGAACCCATTTTTAACCCAACTCAACCCATGTAAATATGGATTAAATATGGGTTCAACCCATATTACAATATGGGTGGATTGGATTGGATTATAAGTGGGCAAGTTGGGTTGGGCTATCAATTGTCACCTCTAAGTACGACTCTCGACGCTTACTATTTTGTGTTTTTGGTTTTTTAAATGGTTAAAACGAAACACATGATATATTAAACTTAGTCCGAAATCTAACAAGATTGGGATCTTTGTTCAGTTGATTAGGCAGGTTGGGTGCTAACGCCGGGTGCTAAGTGTGCAGGTTTACCAAGGAGACTCACACTCGTCATTCACGGGGGACAAAGAACAGTTCAGAAGGTTCATCTAGAAAACAGGACACCACGGCTCCCAATTCCCAAATTTCATACGCACTAAGCTAATTACAGTGAGTCAAGAAATTACAGAAAGCACTATTCCCTTTTTCAGAAAAGGGCTTTAAAAGGTGTTTAGTCCAGCCTAACTTATTTTAAAGCCTCTAATACATTAATGTGAAATTTTTTAGGGTTCAAGGACAATACTAGACAAAAATACCCTTAATGATAATAAAAATTACCAAAAGAAACCTGTACCCTGTTACTTTTTCTTGGTTGCTAATCGACTGATCCTTGAAAGGATTGGTGCTGACCAATTAAACTATGAAAGTGTCGAAGAAACTAGAAAGACACTTAAATGTCAGACGACCCAATGACCCATGTACCTCTCTCTCTCTCTCTCTCTCTCTCTCTCTCTCTCTCTCTCTCTCTCTCTCTCTCTCTCTCTCTCTCTCACTCACTCTCTCGTCACTTTCCCCCCTCTCTCTCTCTCTCTCTCATGCATGAGTGGGACAAAATTAATTATCTCTTCAATTTTGAGATTGGGTTCAATTTTGAAGGGTTTAGGCTCTTTGGGTATGGTATAGTGTGTTTAGGCATTTTGGGTTTAGGCACTTAGGGTGCACTTTCCAATTATAGGGTTTTAGTGGTTTAGGCACTTTCATAGGGTACCCTAGGGTTTTAGGCACTTTCATAGGATACTCGGGGGTTTAGGCTTAAGGTGCACTTTCCAATTATAGAGTTTTAGAGGTTTAGACACTTTCATAGGGTACCCTAGGGTTTTAGGCACTTTCATAGGGTTTGGGGGTTTTAGGCACTTTCATTGGCTAAATGGGGCATTTTTTGGAATGTGGAGGTGATTTGTGTTTTTGGCATTGAGAAATTAATTTGTCATATTTCCATGATTAACTCTTATACCATGTCCTTGTCGAAGAAAGACTCTTTCTTTTTTTGTTTGAAAGCACAAGGAGAGAAAAATTGTTCCCCAAACTGCAAAAGGGTTTTGCCCACTTGAACAACAAAAAAAACATAAATGCATTTCAGAAAGAAGTCTGTGTTTCTCACATAGCTAGCTGTTAGTGCATTGGCAAAGAGCCGGTGAGACACTTTAAGTTTTACGTTCAATGGTCAAGAATGTTTTGATCAGTTACGCACACTTTAATTAATTTTTTACCGGTTTTGTCAAAGATAGACCATCTACGTGAGCATTTTTTATAAGAAATTTTCTTTTTGCGTCCAATCCAAAAATCAAACACTGATCGAGAAAATTTTGTGGAGATCAAATTCACCAGCCAACCGACCAACCCTGGCTGAGTTGATCAGACATTGAAAGTATGAAACCCATCATGCCCTGTATTCCCATCCCTTGTCCCGCCGCGTATACGTAAATGCCTGTTTCTTTCCTTGCCATCTACACAAGCTTTCCAACAATACCCAATAAAATAATCAGAGAACCAATTTGTAGTCACCCCAATTTGAACCCATGAAAGTCCTTGGCATCCCCGATGATGAATATGCCTGATAAGAGCACACGGAGCTTGATTGTGAACTTGAAAACCCCTCCTAAACCTTTCCAAAATAAACCCAATCTTGCACCACCTTCTAGTACACTCAAAACCCTCTTTTTCGATATATAACGCGTCCCAATCCATTTTGAAATGAGGGAGATATGCCCATTTTACCGAAACGATTCATTCTTCCGACCTTCTGAGGGTAAAATGGTCACATATTTTGATGTACAAATCATATTGGGTTCAAACCACTTGGGTTAGAAAGTAGACTTGATAAGCTTTCCAACGCTTCAAACCATGCGCAAAACGGAGCTCGGTAGTACCCGGAATGGACCCGCGAAGTTTGGAATTTTGTGCTGTCTCGCCATCCAGGCGCCTGGATTCCCCTATTCCAGGCGCCCGGACTCAATCCAGGCGCCTGGATTGCCTTAATGCAGGCGCCTGGACTCACTCCAAGTACTTGCTGCCCAAGTTCAAGTGAGTGGGGAGGAGCGTCTTGAGGATCTTTCAGGGATTTTTCTGCAGAATATTGTTGAGAGAGAGTAAGGTATTTTGGTGACCCTTTGAACCTCACCTCTAAGGGTTCAAATGACCCATTTTGACCCTTCCTTTGGCTATAAATACCCACCTCTCCTCCTCCATTTAGAGGATCAGCTCTCACCTCTCTCCCTTACTGTTATTCTGCCCAAATATTTCCAGAAACTCATCCCCAATTGATCCCTCTCAATTCCATCCATTTTCAACCATCAAAACTCAACTTTCCTCCATCCTAACTCCACAAACTCACTTGATTCTACCCATTTTTCATCATCCACAATCAAACCCCCAATCAAACCACCCATAATCAGTTTGATACACTTCCAATAATCAAAATCCAGTTCACTCAACTTCCAAAAATCATCCCAAATAACTCTCCAAAGTTCACAAATCAAGGGTTCAAGGTAGTTTTTCTACCATTGTGCTTAAAAGGCCCTGAGGAGATACCATCCAAGCTCTTACTAGTTCTTCATACTAGTTAAAAGTTTGGAAAGGTTTCAAATTTCACAAAAATGGAAGTTCTTCATTAGCATTTGTTGTGTATATTTCCAAAAATCATTCAAAATCAAGTTTCTTTTAAGCTCATATCATGCATTTGAGTTAAATTTAAGGTTCAAGCTTGCTACTGTGTTGTTATACATCTTTTAGAGTGCATATGAGTTAGTTAAAAGCATTGCATTTGGTGCTTCCTGTCAAAAATGGAGTTTTGAGTTTGCTGTCTGAGAGGCCATTGAATCCAGGTGCCTGGATCTGCCTAATCCAGGTGCCCAGATTGCAATCCAGGTGTGATGATTTGAGTATTTGTGATCAATTTCTGGGGCATCTAAAGGCAGTTTGGGGGCTATTTAGTGTAATTTTAGCATCTTTTGCATATAAACCATCCATACATAACATTTTGCACAAGCATCCACCCATATTTCATTAATCTTGTTGATGTATTTGCCGTGCTTTCGCATAAATCTGTGTTGGAAGTCCGTTTAAACAATGTTTTCAAAATCTTTTCAAACATTTAGTAGAGACCGGTAAATGTGTCGGGAGTGAGGGGTGCTTTAAATTCCTTCCCCTCACGTAACCTAGCTCCCGAACCCGAGAAATCTCATTTTGGAGACCGGTAAAGCATTTTCCATTTCAAGGGCAAAAGAGTCATTTTTCAAACGGTTTCTCGGGTACGGTCCTCAAATCCGGGTGGCGACTCCATTCAACCAATCAAAACCATTTTTCAAACCAAACTTCAATTTCGTGGACCCATAACGCGTTCCCGCGGGGTGTTCACAAGCTGGCGACTCCGCTGGGGAATATGCATTAATATGCATTTTAGTACTGTTACACTTATGTGTAATTTTATTAAAATGTGCATTAATCATTGAGAGCTAAACTTGAAAATTGTTTAAAGGATTTTGAAAATATTATTTTTATGGACTTTTTGCATTGCACGTGCATGGTTACTAGCCTCGCTGGCGTGTTTCGGCAATCCCGCCCGGCTTGCCGGTGACGGGGAATCCCGAAATGCTCAGCACCCCCCGACGGTGATAAGTCACAATTGTCGTTATTACCATCGCCTTGCGGGATCCTTGGCGGTGGGAGACAACTTTGGCTTTGAGTCCGGGGTACCCATCTTAAACCAAAACCGGCCTTTGTATATAGATAACTATAGAACCCCATGTTAGATAACCAACCAATGTGTTAGGATTATGTGTTATATTCTGTTACGTGCTATGTGTTACCATTTTCTCAAGCATGCCACACTGCATACATGCATACATTAGCACCCGTACATATTCTCATCTTACATGTTGTTAGTAAAGCATAAGTTAGGTCCCCGGCGGTTAGTAGAAGGTTGCCTTGGCCCGATGATGAGTCGTGCATCCCATATGCGCGTTGTTCTTATGAGTTAGCCTTTAGGACGACCGGACGTGGGAAAATTTGGATCATCAAATTCCTAACACTGATCTAAACGGGTTTAAGGGACATTGGCCCGAGGAGGGTCAATCGCCCTTAGGCATCTGATCTTAGATCATTGTCGGAATTCGTGTGGATCAGAATTTCCCAAATCCGATCATCCGATATCAAGGGCTTATCACTTAAAAGAAAACTTGAGGATTGGGGCAATCTTCCAAAACTGTCGACTTCAGCCTAGGAGACTTTAAATCCACGGAGTTTGAGATACCTCCGGTGTCTGCCGTGCCCGAACGGCTCCCCGTGTTTCGGGCTAGCCTTAAGTGCATTTGTATCTGGATTTCAACAACCTTTTTGCTCTGTCTCGGATGGTCTATAAGGAGATTGGCTCTGATTCCACGGCGATTGGGATTTAACCTGCCTGTCACGACCTACCCGTGGTTGTTGTTTCGCACATCCGTGCAATGCCTTAAGTGAGACCGAGACCGGTAACCTAGGTCTTCGACATGACAACGACACATGCACGACATTTCCTTCAATAAAACCAGGGGGCACAATTTGAGTTTGACTTTTTGCTTTACTGTCAGTCCTGAATCAAGAAAACCTTGCCTGTTTGGATCCGCCCCCCCGAACAAAGATTATCTCAACCTTTGTCGCCAGTGTCTGGAACAAGTATGTCGGCAGATCAGGAACAAGATCCCCCGAATGAGATGGAGCAACTGAGGAAGGAACTGCAAGATGAGAGGGTCCGGAATGACACTCGAATTGCCCAATTCATGGCAATCATGATAAATATCCAAAGCTGGCTGCCTCCACCCCAACCTCAAACGCCCGAAGATGGGCCTCAAAACCAAGAAATCCCTAACAATGATCGTCAAGAGCAACCTGCTGAAAACACTCAATTGGCCGAGATGCTAGCCAAGATTGCGAAGCTTGAGGAGTCAGTAGCCAAGAACGAGCAACGAACAACCACCGGATTTGATATGGATAAGCTCTGTCTGTTTTCGGATGCTAAACTCCCTAAGAAATTCAAACATGTGAACTTTGAGAAGTTCAATGGTACCGGAGATCCAAGGGGACACATTCAGGCATACGTGAGCTCTCTTTCCTTGCAAGATGTTGATAAGCCCACTATGGCCCAAATGTTCCATGAAACTCTCACAGGGCCCGCACTTCAATGGCTCTTGTCTCTTGACATCTCAAGGAGGCAAACTTGGGAAGAAATGGCGGCTGTTTTCATAAAGCAGTACGAGTACAATGTGCAGCTCAAGGTCACTATTCGTGAGCTTGAAAGTATCAAAATGAAAGAGAAAGAGTCCTTCGCGGAGTTTCTAAAAAGATGGAGGGCGAAGGCCGCACAAATGACCGATCGCCCCAGTGATAAAGACCAGATGCGCATCATAACCAAGAATCTGCAGCCAGACTTGGCCCAATATGATGGCACAGGCACATAACTTTGAGACCTACTTTGAGATAGGCCTATCAATTGAGGAAGCAATACGGGACGGCATTCTTGAAAAAGATGGCCCCACTCCAAAAACCAAGAACAACAACTCCGGGGATAACAACACCCTATATGCAAATACCTCATCCAGCTCCACAAAACACAACTCCAACCGAGCAGCACCCATCAACAAAATCACAATCCAAACCAACCACTCCAAAAAACCAGAAAGAACCCTCTCACAGTTCACCACACCCCTATCCTTGGTGTATAAAGAGCTCCACGAAGCCGGTCTTCTCAAACCACTCTCTCCAACTCCTCTACCTCAAAAGCTCCCAGCCTACCATGACTCAAATGCCTTCTGTGCCTTCCATCAAATGCCTGGTCATGCTACCGATGAGTGTCATCGCCTCCGCCACAAGATTCAAGATCTCATTGACAACGGATCCATCTCTGCTCCACTGGCGAAACTGAACACCTCGCTGAACCAATGAACCATCAATGGCCATGCAATAATTCAATCTTCCACGAGTCTTGGAAGCCTTCAAGTGTCAAGTCAAGTTTTCACTTTTGATTGAGTCAGTTTGTATTTCGAGTCTGTTTATGTTTTCCTTGTCTGTGTGTTTTCATGTTCGAGTCTTCTTGTTGTTGTCAAAAACAAAGAAAAAAAAACAAAAATAGAGTCAACTTTGTAGTCCCGAACTACGCATGACCTGATTCCTTGTAAAGGGATACGTAGGCAACCCTTCGCGGTTCGGTCGCAACCATCAAAAATCGAATGTCATACTGTTGTGTTGAAATTGTCAATCATAAACTTGGGTTTTTGCAATAATCCCTCAACTTGGAATTGTTTTACACCATCATTTGAGAAACATGATAATCACTTTGAAGCACGAAAAGAATCTTGATTGAACCCTTGTCCCGCACAAGGAGGATTTCCAGTAGACCACACCCCGACGCTATCAAGAAGCAATGCTTTGACACAAAGAAAGCCTGCTAGGTCGAAAATCCGCAAGGGCGGCCTAGGCAAAAGTTAAGGCAAAAAGCTCGCTAGATCAAACTTCAAAATGAGATCTAGGCAAAAGTTAGAGCAAGCATGAGTTCTCCCTATCAAGTTGCGCAATTCAAAATGAAGAAAGGCATTCTTTGTTTGATTCCCCACATAAATATCCATTGCAAAGCCCCTTTGAGCCTGAATCACTTTCTTTGGAAAAGAACCCAGCTAGGCAGCTATCCCCACACTGGGGCAAAAAGGAAAGAATCAAGGATGTTAAAGATATAGGCGTGTGAAAATTCAAAGCATCTCAAGAATGAAAGTGCCAAGCTGAAAGCACCAAACAAGTGGCGCAACAAGGTGAGAAGCGTCGAGGAAACGAAACAGAAACAATCAAATGGAAAGAAATTGCCAATCAAAAGCAACAAACAGGCATAAAGGGAAGAAAGCGCCCATCAAAAAGCAAAAAAAGGCATGAATGGAGTACAAGATAGCTGCCAGCTCAAACAACCCCGAGGAAAAATGAGATTTTTGAGCCTATTATCCTTCCTTTGCTAAGCCCATAACCTTGGCCCCATCATAACCTAGATAAAAGTCCTTTCAGATTGGAAAGTGCAACTTGATAGTGAGAATTCAAGTCAAAAGGGAACAGTCTAATCTCCCTTGAAAATCAAAAGTCAAAGCATTGTGCAAACGCTGGCATCATACAAAGCAAAAATCCAAACTGGGGCATATCAATAGGTCTTCATCAGCAGCCCTCTAAACTGGGGCATTTTGAAGGAAAAACAATGAGGCATCATCGGCAATCTGGGGCATGGGTTCATGATAAGAAATCTTGTGTTTTGATAAAATAGTAGATTTGAATGAACATCACTTGATGGAGTAAAACAGTCACAAAATCAAAATCTAATTTTATAATGACAATTTCGACATCAATGGTGAGGCATGTTTGCCATCTTCCAGAACTTCGAGTCAACGTAGTCTTCCATGTCTTTCGAGTCAACACGTTCTTGCTCCTATCTGTCAGATCAACATGGTCAATCAAATTCCTCAAGCCTTGTCTGTCACAATCCACCCCCTTGTCAAAAAGGCCTATCAAATTCCTTGGCCTTGTCTGTCTTATCAATGTCCACCCCCTTGTCAAAAAGGCCGATCAAATTCCTTGGCCTTGTCGGTCTCATCAATGTCCATCCTTTTGTCCAAATGGCCGATCAAATTCCTCGGCCTTGTAAAAATTCACCTCTTTGTCAAACAGTCAATCATACAGTCTCAGTCTTGTCTATCCTTGACTCGTGGAAACGATTTCAATGCATCAAAGAACCCGTGTTTGGGTACATGGTCAATTGGTCACCAAAACCATCAGCAGAGGCGAGAAAGAAAATCAGAATTGAGGTTCATCATCTGTGAAGGCACGTCAACCCGAAATTGGGGCATGTCAGCCTAATGTCATTTTTCTGGAGGGAAGCATACACCCAAATCCAGGACTGGGGCATGGGAGCCTAAAAGCCTCAAACCAATCCAAAACCAAAGTCTTGCCAAGCTCAAACCCAAAACCTTGCCCAGCAGGGAAAGACAGTAAAGCAAAAGAGCCACTTCATTGCGCATCCTACTTTTTAAAGAAGGAATGTTATCGTTGTTGTCGTCAAGTGTCGATGCACGAGTCGCATGCAATCGTCCTGCGGGACAATTTTCAATCAATGGTCCTAAAGGGACAACTTTTAAATCAATGGTCCTAAGGGACAACTTTTAAATCAATGGTCCTGAGGGACAAGTTTTAAATCAATCAATCGTCCTGAGGGACAGTTTTCAACCAATCATCCTGAGGGACAACTTTTTCAATTAATTTCAAGACCAGAAATGGTCACCTTTATCAAAATCAATTTCGAGACCAGACATGGTCACTTTTTCAATCAAGTCATTTGGGACAATCATTCAAAAGCCGCCTAGCTGGTGCATCCAATCAATTAATCATTCAATCATTCATCAATCATCAATCATTTATTGTGTACATCAATCATGTCAAGTTGTTTGAGTATTTGTTCAACCAGTTAGTGCATTTAATCAGTTGTTCTGAGAATTTGTTGTTGATGAACCGTCGTGTCGCTAAGTCCACCACATAAATGTGTTTGGTTCAGTAGCGTATTGATTGCCTCTTTGCTCAGTAGGCAATCACATTTCCTCGATTGTCTCGTTGCTCAGTAGACAATCATTGGTTATCTTGTTGCTCAAGGGATAGCCCCATTAGATTTAGCCTCCCCGTTGTTCAGGGGGTAGCTACAATCAATCACAATCACAATCACAATCACAATCACAATCACAATCATAGTCACAATCATTTGCTTTTAGTGTTTCATTCAAAAGCCGCCTAACCCGCGCATCCAATAACCATTCAAAAGCCGCCTAACCCGCGCGTTCAATAACCATTCAAAAGCCGCCTAACCCGCGCGTTCAATAATCATTCAAAAGCCGCCTAACCCGCGCGTTCAATAATCATTCAAGAGCCGCCCAACCCGCGCATCCAATAATCATTCAAAAGCCGCCTGACCCGCTCATCCAGTCAGTCATCACTCGTTCTTTTAAATCAATCATTACTCATCAATCAATCACCCATCAATCATCAATCATATATTGTGTGCAACATCATTCATCATTCATTATCAACTGAATCATCAATCTATTCATTTGCCCAGAAGAACTACGCTGGTCTGATCCCTGCAAAAGGGTACGTAGGCAGCTCGTCGAGCACGACCATGTGATTTCAATGTTTGTGTTTGTGGCTTTGGAAATTCTTGGGCAACAGATTGGGCTGTCTAGGTCTTTGACAATACTCGCATCAAATCATTGATGTCAAGTCTCGTCAAAGAGGGGCAACTGTAGACACCCCAATTTGAACCCATGAAAGTCTTTGGCATCCCCGATGATGAATATGCCTGATAAGAGCACACGGAGCTTGATTGTGAACTTGAAAACCCCTCCTAAACCTTTCCAAAATAAACCCAATCTTGCACCACCTTCTAGTACACTCAAAACCCTCTTTTTCGATATATAACGCGTCCCAATCCATTTTGAAATGAGGGAGATATGCCCATTTTACCGAAACGATTCATTCTTCCGACCTTCTGAGGGTAAAATGGTCACATATTTTGATGTACAAATCATATTGGGTTCAAACCACTTGGGTTAGAAAGTAGACTTGATAAGCTTTCCAACGCTTCAAACCATGCGCAAAACGGAGCTCGGTAGTACCCGGAATGGCCCCGCGAAGTTTGGAATTTTGTGCTGTCTCGCCATCCAGGCGCCTGGATTCCCCTATTCCAGGCGCCCGAACTCAATCCAGGCGCCTGGATTGCCTTAATGCAGGCGCCTGGACTCACTCCAAGTACTTGCTGCCCAAGTTCAAGTGAGTGGGGAGGAGCGTCTTAAGGATCTTTCAGGGATTTTTCTGCAGAATATTGTTGAGAGAGAGTAAGGTATTTTGGTGACCCTTTGAACCTCACCTCTAAGGGTTCAAATGACCCATTTTGACCCTTCATTTGGCTATAAATACCCACCTCTCCTCCTCCATTTAGAGGATCAGCTCTCACCTCTCTCCCTTACTGTTATTCTGCCCAAATATTTCCAGAAACTCATCCCAACTGATCCCTCTCAATTCCATCCATTTTCAACCATCAAAACTCAACTTTCCTCCATCCTAACTCCACAAACTCACTTGATTCTACCCATTTTTCATCATCCACAATCAAACCCCCAATCAAACCACCCATAATCAGTTTGATACACTTCCAATAATCAAAATCCAGTTCACTCAACTTCCAAAAATCATCCCAAATAACTCTCCAAAGTTCGCAAATCAAGGGTTCAAGGTAGTTTTTCTACCATTGTGCTCAAAAGGCCCTGAGGGGATACCATCCAAGCTCTTACTAGTTCTTCATACTAGTTAAGAGTTTGGAAAGGTTTCAAATTTCACAAAAATGGAAGTTCTTCATTAGCATTTGTTGTGTATATTTCCAAAAATCATTCAAAATCAAGTTTCTTTTAAGCTCATATCATGCATTTGAGTTAAATTTAAGGTTCAAGTTTGCTACTGTGTTGTTATACATCTTTTAGAGTGCATATGAGTTAGTTAAAAGCATTGCATTTGGTGCTTCCTGTCAAAAATGGAGTTTTGAGTTTGCTGTCTGGGAGGCCATCCAGGCGCCTGGATTGGCCCCAGGTGCCTGGATCTGCCTAATCCAGGTGCCCAGATTGCAATCCAGGTGTGATGGTTTGAGTATTTGTGATCAATTTCTGGGGCATCTAAAGGCAGTTTGGGGGCTATTTAGTGTAATTTTAGCATCTTTTGCATATAAACCATCCATACATAACATTTTGCACAAGCATCCACCCATATTTCATTAATCTTGTTGATGTATTTGCCGTGCTTTCGCATAAATCTGTGTTGGAAGTCCGTTTAAACAATGTTTTCAAAATCTTTTCAAACATTTAGTAGAGACCGGTAAATGTGTCGGGCGTGAGGGGTGCTTTAAATTCCTTCCCCTCACGTAACCTAGCTCCTGAACCCGAGAAATCTCATTTTGGAGACCGGTAAAGCATTTTCCATTTCAAGGGCAAAAGAGTCATTTTTCAAACGGTTTCTCGGGTACGGTCCTCAAATCCGGGTGGCGACTCCATTCAACCAATCAAAACCATTTTTCAAACCAAACTTCAATTTTGTGGACACATAACGCGTTCCCGCGGGGTGTTCACACAATTTAAAAAAAAAAACACTCAATTCTGTTTTGAAAATGCTAACCTGGACACCACAATCACCACCCCTCTATGCATGTTTTGATCAAAATCCCTCCTTTTTTCCTCCCACTCTTTCATCAATGTTGGCTACGAAATGGCTCTCTTCATTTGCTTCTTTTTCTTTCTGATCCTCTCTTCTGCAAGTGCTTGTGATCGTTGCGTCCATCAAGCCAAAGTTGCCTTTTTCTCCAAAGCATCTGCTCTTTCATGTAAAGACTAGCTCCAATTTCTTGTTAATTTTATAGAGAGTGATATGAATAAGAACCCACCGGTACATGATTGAAGAAACAAAAATTTGTCCTAGACCCAGAAGAATTTGTTGAGAATTACCCCTTATTTTGTGGGTTATGTCTACTTTTTTCAGTTTGATATAGATGGGGCTAGTTGAGAAAACGCGAAATTGGAGGATTGGGGGGCTCTGTTGCCCCTTGGGGTCGGCAGGGCCTGCCAACCCCTTCCGCGCCGTCCATTTCGCGCATCAACGGCTCAAATCTCACCTCTCCAAAGTGTATCCGAGCCGTCCATTGTTTGATGCAATCCGAGTCGTTGATGCGCGAAATGGACGGCGCGGATGGGGTTGGCAGGGCCTGCCGACCCTCACGGACAGCAGGCCCCCCGGATCCAAAATTGGAATAGACTCAGAAGATATTTTTCCTAAATAGTATTTGTAGCCCTGTAAAATTTCTAGTCTATCACAAATCACTACGTGTTGCTAGGGCACACAAATTGGCCAATCAAATGTTGTCAAGTGTCTACAAGTCAAAGTCAAAGTTTTACGGACAAGCCAATTAAATGCTACCAAGTGTCCGTAAGTCAAAAGACCAAGCACGATAAGTGGCTAATCAAATATTGCCACGTGTCTGCAAGTCAAGGGTCAGAGATATGTGAAAGGACCAATTAAATGGCACCACATGTCAAAATGACACAATAATTTATTTATCAAGTTTGGCCAATTAAATTATGCCACTTGGTGAAATAAATTCTATATCTCATTATATATAATTATCTTTCCCAAAATAAATAAGAAGAAAGATATTTATTAATTTTAATTTTTTTCTTTAAATCAAATAAGGAAATAATTAAAGAGACAAGTATGGAAAGAAGTGCAGTCTGCCATAAACTCTCCATCTCACATCTTCATCTCAAGTATGGAAAGAAGTGCAGGTGCCCTCTCTTATGTTTTACACACATTTAAGCTTTCATCAACTGTCAGAGCTCTGAAAATCAAAGCATCGAAGCCCTTCAGAATTCTCCAAGTCTACATCAAGCAAGACGGTTCTTCAAATCAAAGCCTAAAAACTCTGAAGAACATTTAAGCCCCATCGTCATCTTTTCCACAAATCTCGGAGAAGATTTCACCGTTTGATTCGGGATCAAGCTGTCAAGTCCTCGTTTCAACATTCGAAGAGAAGAATTTTAGGATTATTTTCTTTCATTGGAAATTATTACAGAGATTGTAAATCCTAATTTCTCAAATCAATAAAATTAACTTTTTGTTCATCATCTTTCTGTTTTTTCCGCAGACTCGAAATTTGTGCGGTACAGTATTGATTGGGTAATTCTTCGAATTTTGTGTTTTATTGCGGTGAAGTTACCCAGATGATATATACACAGTAGAAGAGCTTGACAAAGCAGTAGACTAATTTGAAACAAATTACGTAAAGGAAGACAGACGAAAAGAAAGTCTTTAAGTAAAGAAGAAAGCAATGTGAATAGTAATGAATAGTATATATTGATTAGCTACCCAAATGATAATTTTAAAAATTCTAAAGTCAACCCATTAGGCTAACATTAAAGTTTAAAAAGTGTATAGAAGTGTAAAAGTGTACTTGAAAAGTGTATAGGAATGTGTGTTTTTTTTTTTTTATCTTAAGGTATGCTTATTGTCAGCCCAATAGACCGATGATGATAGAAAAACCCTTTTCAAAAACATACATTGGGTAGTCTTTGTTTTTCTCTTTGATTCAGCTGGGGCTAGTGGGTCATAACTCCCGTGTACATTGTGAGGGATGGAGGCTAAAGGGGGGCGGTGGCACGTGTCACCCGGGTTAAAAATAAATTATTTTTGTATTCCAAAAGCAAAATGCTTTTGGATAGTAAAGCATGTTGAGGAGTGATTGATTGATAAAAACATGTAATAATTTGTTGGTATTAACATATGAAAATATGTACCATTTTGGATATCACAAATAACTTGTAGTTTTTTTTTTTTTTTAATAACCAGGTGCACGGGCTAGTTATTGTGGGAGACCAATTCTACTGGCTATTAGCGGGAGTTCCATTTAAAGCTAGAGCAAAAAGCAAAGCTTTGTATGGACTAGCCCCGAATGAGTTAATAGCTCCTACGAGATTTCGAACCTGAGATCTTAAGAGAGAGCAAATCCATTAGTCTCAAGTCTTGACCACTAGGCCAATCCATTGTGGTTATACATAGCTTGTAGTTTTTATAGTAATCTCATAATCTACTTCTAAAAAAAGTCCGGATTTGTTGGTCCGTTTTGGGGATTCCAACTTTTTTTTCATTACTTTTTGTGCTGGTTGTTTTCACATCATCAAAAGTAATTTTCCCCTACTTTACCCTTTAACTTTTGAAAATGGACAAACATTTTCGGACTTAAAAAAGTATGTTTGTGGACCAACAAATCCGGACGGAGGGAGTATAATTTTCGGATAAAAAATTCAGTACTTTCTTGTGTAATTTCCCCATGTTTCTTGATATCAAATTAAAAAACTAACTCAGGTTTTTCATTGGGAATTAAGAAATTTTGAAAATGTGCACGAAAGCATTTTATTTTTATTCAATAATTGCATGTCTTTTTGTAATAGGTTATCTTTATAAGTTGGATTGGTCAAAGTTCACGTCATCCGGTCAACGCTGACGTGGCGCCACATCAGCAGGGTTCAGTCAGGGACCCTTTGACCTTTTTGGTCTAGGTCATGGGTCAAGAGGTTCAAAGCGGTCAGATGCCCGTTCAAAGGGGCCAAGATGCCAAGGATCAAAAGGGTCAGAATCTGGTCAAAGGGTCCAAGGGCCGGTCAAAAGGGTCAGAATATGGCATTATTGAAATACCGTATTTTTGCTGTAGTGTAGTGAAAAATGGGATTCAGGGCCACTGCTGTCCCTTTTGAGGGACAGCACCTGCTGTCCCCGGCAATTACGGGCCGCTCCGGTCACTTTCCGATGATCGGAAACGTTCACTTCGTAAAGCTCGGTGAGTAGAACAAGTGTACCAAAAATCAGTTCAATCGGATATCATTAAGTGCCTGATCGGAACATTTTTATCATGAAACGAATGCATCCGAAGCACTAGATTAAACCCACTCGAACCCATAATTGCCGAGTTATATGTGTACCGATCAGGCACTTAATGATATCCGATTGAGCTGATTTTTGGTACACTTATTCTACTCACCGAGCTCTACGAAGTGAACGTTTCCGATCGTCGAAAAGTGACCGGAGCGGCCCGTAATTGCCGGGGACAGCAGGTGCTGTCCCTCAAAAGGGACAGCAGTTCCCCTGAATCCTGAAAAATGGGTGACGTTTCAGCTAAAAAAATATACTACTAAAGTATACTTTAGTGGCTTTGGGTTCTTAAATTTTTTTGTAATTTCTAGAAACCTCAGGAGTAGTTATTTAACCTTGTTTTATGACATTTATCACCTACCTTGCTGGACAGAAGGACGTTGGATTGCAATCGGTGGATTGGTAATTAGGCGGATTTACCGGCGGACCATTCTCTAAGCTCAAGCCCCTCTGCCCATATCTGTTTCGGGCTGAGAATTAAGTAGCCCAATCGGATGTGGCTCATCCTGCACCCTTTGATTGGTTGAATAATGCGGTGGCAACCTACAGAAGAAAGCTTCTCACGATCATGTGACTGAGAGGCGAACAGCCAATTTCTCTCGGGCAGTCTTCAGTCCCAGACAAACAGCCAGCCATTTTCATGCATAAACAAACAACAGAACAATATAGATACAAGGCGTGTGTATGTAAATCCTCAGACTGAGAGATCTTGATAGAGTTCTGTTTGTGACGTGGCCAATGAGTTTGGTGTATTGATCGATCGTTCCCGGTCAGTTGATCAAGATAATTATTTCGATGATATTATCTTTGTTCCTCCTCTTATCGGTTCCTCGTTTTTTTTAGCTTTATTGTAGTTCTTATATGCTTCCTTTTTTCTTCTATATACATTTGCTATGATAGTTGAATTCCGAATTCATATGACACTTTATCATGATAGTTGGGTTCGAATCCTCTCGGCTGCAAGTCTTTTGGGCAAGTCTATACAGGGTTTTGCTCTACCTTAGTTAGGCCCCGAAGGTGGAATTAGTCGAGGTGCGTGTATTGCCCGCGTACACTTGAGTTATAACAAACAATATTTAGGATAGTTGGGGGTTGGTTACCAAAGTAACCAGATGCATCCGATAGAAGCTGGGCTGGACACTCATGAGTTGTCAAAAAATTATGTTTGATGACTTAAGCGGCTTAAATTGTTCTGATGGATTAACCCATTCCGCTAAGGGGATTATTGGCTTTTTGGCTTTTCACACTTCACGAGCCAGGTCATTCTCTTCACATACATCAGCTAAAAAAGCCTAAAAAATCAACTAAAAAAAGCCTAAAAATCCAACAAGCCAACTTCGTGCAAAGGGTTAATTCTTCCAAAGGGGTATTCAACAGTGATGGCATATGTTTCCTTCCAATGCTCAGTTTCCTGAACTCATATAAGCATATAGAAATTGTTAGTCAAACCCATTAATGGCATTTTGAATTATAGTAAATAGAAATGGCCTGCCAGAGCTGTGCCTCTGGGTTGTTTTGTGCTAGTGTATCTATCATTGCGTTGCATGATTGCATTGACGGAACCCTAAAAAAGGAACAAACATGTGTGGCACTGTGCGGGTGTAGTTTATGGGAAATGGGTTGAGCAAACTCCCCTGGGGCGGGGAAAATAACAACAGATGAACCTTTACTTAGCCAAAGGCGAAAATGTTGATATTCCTTTATCTTTAGGAGCTCTGTTATTGCTTGGCTCTGTTCAGTAGACAGTGTTGCCCCAATTTTCACATCCCTTGGAATCCCAACTGTCCCAATGTCAAACTGTCCTGGCCTATCTTTGTTAGAAGAGGGACAGAGAAAGTTTGATGCTTTTTTTTTGGCAATTTATTGAATCACCATATAAAAGAATTTTTATCCACGGCTTTAATTTCGCTGAAGTGAGGTGTCCGATATCTCTTGTACGATTCCTATAACAGAGTCTAAAGGACTCAAGTGCTCACTCAAACCACATATTAAGTACATAACAGCCTCTAAAATAAAGATTCTTCGTGTTAACATTTGTCATGGTTATTCCTATGTTTGTCCTTACATTAAATTACATATATAGCTTTTGACTGTTCAGGATACATTTGGGGGCATTTGACAATATGCCTTTTGCATTCTATTTTTATTCACAGAACAAACTTTTGATAATTTACTCATTGCATGAGTGTGGTGTTTGATGTGAGATAATGTAATATTGTATGCCATGCGGTGTTTGACGTGAGATTGTGTCACATTGTATACAATGCAGCGTTTGACGTGAGATTTTGTCATATTGTAAAGGCTGGCTGTATTGACTAGGTGCCGGGGATAAGTTGTTGTAGCTGTATGCAAAGTGAAAGAAGTTTTCTGTAATGGCTGCAAGAGCAACAGTGCGAAGGAAGAAGTATCTCTTCCATTCCCCAAATCGGCAGACTAGCTTGGTTCAATTTTTTTCAAGCTTTGAGCGTGAGCAATCATCTAACCTTCCTGATTCATGGGGTTCAATGGGTCATCCATCCGCAGACAGAGATCATAGAAAAGAAGACTTGTTCTCCTTAAGTAGAGAGGAATCTTTTCTTTCTCGTCCACAAGGATTGCTCAGGCATTACTCTCTCAAAACTACAATGTTGGGATGTCAAATTGACCGAACAGTTTCTATTCCTTCTTTGGGAGTAAGATGGACATCAGAATTGATTCGTTATTCTTCTACCGCTGCAACAGGCCAATATGAAAATGATGGGAAAGAAGAGGGGCCTGTTAAACAAACAAAGGAAGCTTCACCAGAGGAATGTGACCAAGCGGTTGAGGGGTTGAACTTGGTAAAAGCAACAGCCAAAGCCAAAGCAAAGCCTTTGCAAGAACCCCAAAAAGGTGGTAAATCAATCATAAAAAGAGTATGGGCTATGCTATTAGGGATAGGTCCAGGTTTTAGAGCTGTTGCTTCTATGAGCAGGTTAATCATCTGCGAACTTTTATTATTATTATTATTATTATTATTATTATTATTATTATTATTATTATGGAAATTCACTTTTCTCACTTAGGCATTGATGTCTTCCTTCTTACAGGGAGGACTGGGCAAAGAAGTTGGGTCACTGGAAGGATGAGTTCAAATCTACATTGGATCACTATTGGTTGGGTACAAAACTCCTTTGGGCCGATGTCCGGATAAGCTCGAGGTTGCTGTTAAAACTTGCTGGTGGCAAGAGTCTTTCTAGGAGGGAGAGACAGCAACTCACGCGCACGACAGCTGATATTTTTAGGCTAGTTCCTTTTGCAGTTTTTATTATAGTTCCATTCATGGAGTTCTTGCTGCCAGTATTTCTGAAGTTGTTTCCCAACATGTTGCCATCAACCTTCCAGGACAAGATGAAAGAACAGGTAATGATTGTAATCAGTGTTCCTGAAATATCATCAATCTTCTTTGATTATATGATATCAAATGATTATTTTTTGTTGGTTACATGAATTTACTTTCTGTATTCTCTACATTATCTTCCTATGATATTGACGTTCAAAAGGTTTGTTAACAAGAGTGACGTCTCTGTATATCATTACGCTTCTGATGCGTGTCAGTGGACCTGAATCACTTTCCATGTCAGAATTTCTAATGATACAACAGAAAAGCTTTTGTGAGGTAAAGAAAAACATTTCATCCCTTGGAACACTAGTTCGGCGCAAACTTTGCCAGTAGCTGGTTTACTTCGGCTGAGTTTCCCAAAATAATCCATCTTCTAAAACTCTTAAACATGGATTTAGAGACGGGTCATTCTCCTCACATACATCAACTACTTTGGGAGTTATAGCACTTTTAGCTAAAAACAGGAAACTCACCTATCTGGATCAAGAAGTAACCCTAAAAGTTAGGCCAAATTGTTTGGTCAGAGTAAATATTACTCTGGATTTGTTATTCGTTGTTTTACAGTATGCTAGAAGTCCTATCCACGGAACTGCTATTATTCTTCCTACTAGTGAAGTCAGGCTTTGGTTAGAATTTATTAGTTATACTTATTATTACTGTTATTGAAATATTCTTCAGAAAGAACCCAAAGGCTTATATGGCAGTTGTATTCTGTTCTCCACTAGTCTCTATCACTCAAAATGCCTTGTCTTGTTCAAAATTTACGACCTAGATAGAATTGATTAATCAAGTACTTTTCACTTTTGAAACTTTTTTCCGAGAGAGTATTTTGCAAGAAATAGAAAGAACACCGTTAAAATTAATTAAAGCGATGCTGTTTGTGTGCACATTGTAACCGTCACTTCAAATCTATCTTGGTACTTAATTTCTCTCTGTATAAATCAATTGGTGCTTGTGAACTTTATAATTGCTCCAATGAATATGGTCTCCTTGGCTGCAACTTCTGAATACCAATGCTACGTCTGAAGTCCATTTTATTGCAAAGGACATTAGGAAGCGAGTGGATCATTGTGCATTTAAGGAAGTTGCCCAGAAACCTGATCTAACTCACAAGCCTCATCTAGCCTAATAGAACAAAGTTTGATTTGGATTTCTTGTTCTAAAGATTTAGTATTGACTTAAAAGAATTATTGAAATGAGCTCAAATGGAAGAAAAAAATATTTGAAAATAATCCCGATGATGTATCTAGAATGTAGTAATTAGTGAAACAAAATACATTCCATCTCCAACGGTCCAAAGATAAAAATCTTTGTAATATTCTAAACCATTCATGAACATCACAAGCATTTGAGCTCCTACATAAATAAGGATCTTGGAAAATAACCCAACTCAAGCCGAAGAAACTTATTCGATGGTCACCGCCAACCGCTTTTGGTCCCAAATCTTTGGGGTTGCTTTTTCCAATAAAAGTTGGTTACATTTCTTTATGTTATTTGTACCAGTAACCGGTTTATGGATGAGTGCACTTTGAGTAGTCGGTCTAGCCCTGAACCTACGTGCCTAGACTTCGTTTCTCAGGAAATTCGCGTAGCGGAAGATCCTGAATTTTAGACTTTCTACACCAAAAACATTCTCTTAAATGAGGGTATTCGTGCTTGGATGGCAGCTCAAGATCAGCCTCATGAAAACCTTATATTCCCTAAAATCCATAGTTTTCCTTCTAAGTTTCATGGCTTTCCCCAACTACTAGAAAATGGGTAAAGAAACCGATAACAGCACGGCCTCATTCTGGACCACAACTAAGATCAATGTGAATAACCTAAGGATTCGTATAGTCCACTGTTCAAAGGATGCATAATTTTTTTTGTTGCTGCCTAGTTGTGCTTACGAGGATCTTAAATGCTGTTAATTAAGACGATCCTTGTGGTTATTCTTTAATTGATCGTGGTTAATTTGTATTAAAGTGGAATCTTACTTAAAGCTCTTAGCGGCCGATCCACGAAGACCCTATTCAGTTGGATTACTCAACCAACGAAACTATTGCTGTCCTGGTTTCATACGTCTGAGACACCTTTCAAAGCCTTGCCTTGCCCTACTTGTAAAGAAGGGTGGAGTTGAGGCAACAATAGTTGAAGATTCATGGATAATGATAGTGTGGTTTTGAGGGTTTAGTGGAGGCTTGGCAAGTAGAATATAGGTGTTGGTGCAGGTTGAGATCATCTGGATGAAGTAGTTGAGTAACAAATAAACTTCAAATTTTTTGTTGCATTCTGTTGTATTGTATAGGAAAGAATGACAACACAAACAAGGAGCTGGAAATATGAGCCGGTTCCCTAAGACGTTTGTTAAGTGAGAACTGGGCATCATGTAAGTTTAAATGCAAATCTGTTTCCAAATTTTTGCCTGTGCTCGTGATTCAGTCTCACTGTTAAAAATGGTGGCATTTAAGATGTAAACGTTATGACGTATAATACTGACTAGAGAATTATGGTGTATCTTCTGGAGAACTCTAGATCGGAAAGGAAACATATTGAAAAATATGGACATTCGCATGAATGATGAGAAACATCAACAGATGTGCAATTGCATTTCTATCTAAAAACTATGCTATTAACACGCTCACCTAGAAACGATGTTTTTGTGCTAATTTTGGTGATACCGAGGAAGTGTTTGTTTGGGAAGTGTTTTTACTTGGTTTTCTTATCTGATTGCTAAATCCTTTAATTTTTTATCAAATGATGGGTAAACATCTAAGGTTTTGGCAAGTAGGTGGTGTTATTGCTTCTCTATTGGTGAAGGATGGATATACATCTATTCATAAAGGAAGGAAAGTCTCCCGCGACACAATGCTTAAAATTTAGCGCCTTTCGCAATTCCATCTTTTTTAATTTTATTTTTTGTCGATGCTGATAAAGCATCCAACTCAAAACGAATTAGTAATGAATAGAGAGGCCTCCTAGGCTCATATACTAGTTTTGGAGATTAAAAGTAATCAATGTGGGACAAACTCTTTAACACTTTGTTACACGTGCGACCCCTGACCCACACGGGGAGAGGTAAACAAAGGATCCATAACATAGGGATCACAACGAAACAAGGTGCACTTAAGGCACAATCAACGGGACAATCAATCAATAATCTTTTCCAAAAGCCTCTGAAACCCCAGCTTTGATACCATGTTAAAGCATCCAACTCAAAACCAATTGGCAATGAGTGAAAAGAGCCCACCCAGACTCGTATACTATTTTTGGAGGTTATAATTAATCAATGTGGGACAATTTCTAACCATGAATCTCCCTTAGCTGATTGAGTGGATCCAATGGGGATGAAAGGAAAGGGGTAGTGTGTATCTGATTGTTATGGTCATGTTTTAGCTTATACAGAAAGATGTTGCACAATGCTGATAGTTATGGCATTGTTGTGGTCTTTCTGTTGGCTTTACATTAAAAATTATATACAGTAGTATCCTCCACGTTGGTTACTTGGTACCTAGGGCTTTTCAGTCTTATGTTTTTTTCTAGTCCATTGTCTAATTCATGATAAAAACCAATTTAGTTTATAACAAGGAAACTAATGCAGTTTAGTGCGTTGATCAAATGTTCTAGTCTATTGTTCTGTCACAGCAGATACACCCACATGATGATATGTTGGCTTCACTAGCGTGGCCAGCATAGGATGAGAGGGGTCACGTTCCCCTCCTCGCTTTCAACTACTTCACTTCCTTCTGTAACATTTTATCCTCTGTTCCCCTTCTTCCTTGCGTTATATTCAATTTTTTTGCTTCTGCTTTTCAGTTCCTATTTGCATAATGTAAAAGTTTGTTTTATCCTTTATAAAGTAAACTGATCTCCCATTTGTTAAGAAAAGAAATATCACCTTGTATAAAACAAACTGATGTATCAAGCATTCATATTTTAAACTGAACATTAATATTGTCCTCCATTAAACTGAACATTAATCACTGATAAAAGATGGCATGTAAATTTGGCGTCTGTTAAGGCTTTGGTAGTTCTAAGGCGGGTGTGGTCGGATTAGCGTGACCCCTCTAAGCCAAGATTCTGCATCCGCCACTGGTTGGCTTTTGGCATGAAAAGTAGTTAAGATAACTTATGTTCTACTCAATGCTTAATTATCCAACGCGATTTGCGAATTATGCTCTTAAATGCTTCTGATTTGCGAATTATGCTCTTAAATGCTTCTTATTTAGGACATTGATAATGACCCTTTCCGCACTGCAAAGTCCCATTTTCAACTATTTTTATACTACAACTAGTTGGCAGCCAAAGTGGTAAGGGCCTTGTTTGCCCCACAATGTGCCAACGTTCAAATCTTCCTACCCCCATTCTTGCTGTGTACAAAAAAAATAAAAAAATAAAATAAAAAACTATTTTTATATTTATCTAAATTCAATTTGTCAACTTGTAGGAGGCTCTGAAACGGAGGCTGAATGCAAGGATAGAATATGCAAAGTTTCTTCAAGACACAGTAAAAGAAATGGCAAAGGAAGTTCAACTCTCACGAAGTGGAGAAATAAAGAAAACAGCGGAAGGTCTCGACGAATTTATGAACAAGGTGGGCATCTTTTTAATAAAAAAAATCCTGACTCTCTCAATTTTATTGGTCAGTAAGTAGTTTTGGTTTTACAATTTTGTAAAAATCAAACAGGTTAGAAGGGGTGCTCGTGTTTCCAATGAGGAAATTCTAGAATTTGCAAAGTTGTTTAATGACGAGCTCACTCTTGATAACATCAGCAGGTTGGTGATGCTTTTAATCTCTCGTATTTGGATTGTTTTCAACAAAATTGTCTCTCATTGTGGAAGATTATGCTTACATAAGCACCTGCTTTGCTTACAGGCCTCGGTTAGTGAATATGTGCAAATATATGGGTATCAACCCATTCGGAACAGATGCTTATTTGCGTCATATGCTTCGAAAGAGACTACAACAGTAAGCTTATTATGTCCATTCCGTGAAAAGCAGGCTTTAAGTCATAATGTCTACCTTGCTTGATCGCTAGCATATTTTTGTTAGGTGAAACCTATTGGAATTTGATTGCTATGGCAGGCATTCAAACTTACGCAACTCTTTGTTCAAAAATCAAATCACCACCTAAACATCCTCATATTCTCCTCTAAACTGCATCTGTAGAGAACCAAGGTCTACTTTGGTGTGTGTTTGGGGCAATGCTTATGAGATGACATTGAGATTTATCTTCGAGGTCTTGAATATACACAAGTACCCTGAAACAATAGGGTGAGTTCATAATTGTGTATTCATGTGAAGGAGATGTGCTAGATAGCCAATCAATGAGACAGCACGTGTACCCAAAAACTACGAAATACTCACCATGTCTCCTCTCATCATAATCAGATCTCACATTGAAAAATGATTACTCCCTGGCATGCAAGTATGTGACAGTATCTACCTACATATCAGAATAACTGGGTTTCCTCATCTGTGGTAGAGTTCATGACTGGAATCAGCTTCAATACTTAACAATGTTGGATGTTGTGTTTTAGTCTCCTAGTGGGCTTATAAAAACTAAAAAGGAAAAAGAGTCATCACCTTGTTGCTGGCCTTATTTTTGTCTTCCTTTCCTCGACTGATCCTATCATTCATCAGAAAGATCGCAAACTGTGGATTAGGGGTGTAATCGAGCCGAGCTTTAGGCTGTTCGGGCTCGGCTCGCTAGAAATGTAGTAGGCTCGAGCTCGGTTCGAGCTGCTAAAGTTAGGCTCGAGCTCAGCTCGCCAAATAATTTGAAGGCTCGGGCTCGGCTCACGTGAGCTCGTTTCTTTGGCGTGAGCAAGCTGCGAGAAAATGAGGTCTGTAGTGGTGTTCTTATAATAGGTTCTCTCCCTAGAAGTTTCAAAAAAATTCGATGTGGGATTGGGAGAAGATAGCCTTGGTGGGAGCTGGGCAGTGGGAACCTCCTTTGCTTTTACTTGTTTGCTTCTCACTTGTCCCACCTCGACAAGTTAGTATTCCCAACCCTTTGTTTTTTCTATAAAGCTTCTCCCCCTGATGGTCTTCCCCTCTCAAGACTTGAATGCATTGATCGCTGCCACTTGGCAGCCGGATGCATCCCAATGTTTGCAAACACAATATATATATATATATATATATATATAAGGGGAGGGCTTCTAGTCCGGACCTCCCGTTTCCGGACCTCCATGATCCAAATTTTTTTTTGACGATCCGAACCGTCCAATGTGTTCAGAAGGTGTTTTCAAGGGTCCCTCGCGGAAAATCTTCAAAAAAAAATACCGGGAAGGGCTTGATCCAAGCAGTTTTCGCAAAAAATATATATATACAGTTTTTGCGAAAATTGCTTTGATCAAGCCCTTCCCGGTATTTTTTTTTGAAGATTTCCCGCGTGGACCCTTGAAAACACCTTCTGAACACATTGGACTGCTCGGATTTTCCAAAAATAATTTGCAACACAAAAAAAACCATTTTTTTCTTATTAACGGGAGGTGTGGACTAGAAGTTTTACCATAAGGGAATATATATATATATATATATTTGTAGCTCGCGAGCTAATCCCAGCCGAGCACCTCAAAGCTCAGGCTCGGCTCATTAACCAAATGAGCTCAATTTTTAGGCTCGAGCTCGTTCGTTTATCCTTTGAATTGAGTTCGAACGAGCTCAAAACGAGCCAAGCAGCTCGCCGCTCGCGAACTGCTCGGCTCATTTACAGCCCTACTGTGGATCGGTGGATCCTATTGAGGGACGTTGATGAGAAGGCTGATTTCTTAGCGTTTAATGGCATGCATCAAAACCATCACTTGTGCTTTACGATAATTTTTGCAGCTTGTTTGTAGAAGGCAAGAGAGTTGGGGAAGATGGGGAAGTAGAGAAAACTTGAGACCTGTGATGTTAAGTTATCCACATAAAGCATTATGTAATTGTTTTGGCAGGATCAAGGATGATGATAAGATGATCCTAGCAGAAGGCGTTGATTCCCTTTCTGAACAGGAGCTTCGGCAAGCATGTAGAGATCGGGGCTTACTTGGGTTACGTTCTGTCGAAGAAATGCAACAGCAGGTTTGTGCTTAATCACGTGGATATAGAGTGGAAATTAATCCTTGAAGATGCCCA